>JANAVB010020598.1:1131741-1497554 GCA_029216955.1 Iris pallida | reverse complement strand
GCCTTGGACCGGAGGGGAAAGACCCCAGGTGCTGCCGTCACTCCCTCCTAAATGGCACGGACAGTAGGGACAGCCTCCTGAACTGCAGCTCCTACTGCCGGAGAAACAGGTCGTGAAGGATCGAACCTCTCCGATTCTGTACCGGGTCCAGCAGTCTGTGCTCGAGTCTTCGTCATCTTGAAGACAGATTCAAGCAAAGAGATCAATATGGCATAAGATAAGATATCATCAAAGAAGGACAATTAAATTCGAAACGCAAAAGAGTTGTCAAGATAATCAGAGATCGAAAATTTTCTTTATATGTGATTGAGTAACTTCTATCATAACCTAGAACCAATATCCTAATAGTAGGCTCGTAATTAGTACTCTAAGTCGAGTATCATTACAAAATCATACTAGTTACGACTCTGACCTGCATGTGCCACCATAAAAACATGTCACGATCCGTACCCTATTTAGGGACACGAGCACGTGGGTACGTCCAGCCTATGCCGCAGAGTCGACGGTAGAAGGCTGTATATGTCATCTAAAACATATAACATCTAGACACAAATGTATATAACCTGTCATCTCCGCACGGAGAAATATAATCACCACTCAATCACATGAATCTAAGGAAGATAAGTACAAATATGATAGAGATAAAGATGGAAATAGATAGACTGAAATAGATGCAAAGTCACAGCCATAAGTTCGGAATTCAAGACATAATACAATATCTCAAATAAATACTACAAGTCCAAAATATCCAATTTAGAGTACAAGTCCAGTCACAGTCTAGCTAATCTATAACACTACTGGCGGTGCATCCTCTACGAGTACCGGCTCCCCAGTCAAATCCTGGTCAAAGTCTCAATCTATCCCGTACCCATAGTAGGTAGAGCAGTCTACATCTAATTGTTCAAAAAAATAGTTATCTAGTCAAGATTGGAGCAAAGTACAAACGCCAACAGTAGTTCCAATGAATTGACAAATACTATAAGAAATAGTTATAATGGAATACAAGATAGAATATCAAGACTCGAAGTAAAATAGTACAATATAGACATAATATCATGTCATGGTGTGAGATATAAGGTAAAACTTGAATGTAAAGCAATATAGGTAAATCTGAGGTATAATGTAAATATAAACTGTGCCTTAAGATATTAGAGCATTATGTGATCGGCTTGGGTCCAGATTAGGTTGTTCCATTTGACCGGCTGTGTACAAGTACATGATCAGGCCGGCCAAAATGGAAAGCTATGTACAGGTAGTAATAGGTCAGGCTACACCCTACGTGTGGTGAGGGTGAAGCTATGCACAAGTAGTAACATGTGGGATATTGTCACATAACCTCTAATAATTTTCTATTCCCGAATAATAAAATGGATCCAACCATGAAACGTTATGACACGAGATTAAAAGAGCGGGGCAGCCCACTCCCAAGTTGGTGTCTATACAAGTACAAGAAACAAGATCGAACAATATACCTATATACCGGGTAAATCGGGAAAATCTCATATGGGATCCAACGTATACTAGTCTGTGTATCCTCGTGTCGAGAATCAAGTAAAACAGTACAACAGAACAGATATAGTAGATATCAAAATAATGAAAACTATCAGAGAATGTACTCGCCTGCCGTTCTGAGCAGTCAATATGAATCGAGGCTCAAAGTGGAGTCACAAGGCCTATAGATGAGATATAAATATGTTAATTCGTGTTTAAGAGTGTTAAACATGGTTTTCTAGTGTGTGGTATGCAATCTAGGTCAAATTTTACTCACAGTTGACTTTTGATCAACTGGTCAACCCTGGTCAAACCCTAGTCAAATCTAGGTAAGTTAACCCATATCAAGTTGTTACCTACCTAGTTATATTATATAGATATATATAAATCGTATGTGGCACTCCTATTGATACTTACCTATGATATACATTATCTTAGGCTAATAGATAACCACTACCTTAGACTAACAGGTAGCCATCTACTATCTATCATATGGGTAGTACATTATCTTATAGTAGGTAACACATACCTAGATTACTTAGAAGGGTAATCCCCAAATCTTAGATAGGTATCACATTACCTTAGACTAATAGGGTCGGTAATACCCATAACCTATTATATATCATATAGGTAATACACTCTACCTTAGATAACCCATTACCTAGATTTAGATAATATAATTAGATTAATCATTACCTTAGATATATGTAACAATCATACACTTACTTAGATTAGTAATAACTTAATCATATATATGTATACATGTGTATCCCTCTCTAATAATAGGTAATCCTCATTACCTACTTACCCAAGTGGCCATGTGGCCTAGCCAACTGCCCAAAGGGTGATATCCTCTGCTGCTAATGCAGCTAATGCAGCTACTGTTGCTGCTTACTACTGCTGTTGCTTATTGCTGCTACTGCTGTTGTTGCTTACTACTGCTGATGCTTTTTGCTGTTGTTGTTACTGCTTTTGATAAGCTGCTATTCTTATTTCCCATCCCACATGTGCACACTGACAGTCCCAATCCTCACTGACTGAATAAGACACACACACACACACACACACACACTCTTATCCAAGTGAGTTTACTGTCACTTTGACAGTGAACATAAGCTAATGGCCAATCCCAAGTTCTTGACATTCTTTTTAGTACTAACTAAGGTCAAACCACTAGCCTATGGCATGTTGGCCCAAGCACATGCCAAAGACCAAGGCAATGCCCGTAGCAGTTGCTAACAAGGCAAATGCCTATAGCAGTTGCAAAGGGCAAGTGCCTATGCTCAGGCCCTCATGCCCAAACCCCCAACATGCATATATTCATATCCCCTTAACATATATATATATATATAAAAAAAAAAAAATAAAAAAAAAAAAAAAAAAAAAAAAATATATATATATATATATATATATATAAGATACACTAGGAAATCAATTAGGATGCCTATTCAATGAAAAACCAAGCTATCCATATGCCTAAAACTGAAAAACAAGACCAGAATGACTACTTTGTCATTTTGACAAAGCACTTGGTGGGCTCTCCTCGAATTTCTCCAAAGGTGGCAAAAAAATCCCAAATAAAATATACAAAAATGAGGTTTATAGCCTTGCTCATCTCTCCATAGGTACCCCTAGTCCTTGTGAGTGTTCCTACAAGTATCATGAATGAAATTGAAACTCAAACGATGCAAAACTGATAAAGGTTTACATATTGGGAGATGGTTTCCCAATGAAACCTTCTAGGAACGCTCTTGTGTCAAGTTTGACACAAAATCTCAATCCCTTGGGCTCCAGCTCACTAGCTCCTTGGTCTCTAAGCTTCAAGTCTCGTAGGATGAAGACCAGGGAAGGTTTTGAGGGATTTTGGAGGATTTTAGTGGTGGAAAAATTAGAAAATGAAAGAGCCTTGTAGAGAGCTCTTCTAGGGTTTGTCGTGCTCCAAAATAAAATAAAAAAGAAGAAGAAAGCCTCCTTTTCTGGCCAGCCATATGGTAACCCTAAGAGCCTATTGGAAATGTCTAAAATGCCCCTTTTTTTGTCATGACACTTAGTTTAAATTAGAGTTGTTTCTAGCCTAATTGTTTTGTTAATTCTAATTATATTCTTAACCTAACATGACTTTGAACAAGTCTAGTTGTGTCCAACCTAAGTTGTAGGTCCAGGAGTCATGACAATTTCCCATAGGTTCACTAACCAAGGGTCAAATAATAGGCTAGTCTACCATTACATGCAACCATCCTATTTAATTAATAAAAATAATATACATATTATATAAATAAATATAAAATGACATAAGTAACCCTATTTAGGATTGTGGTTGTGACACCAACTACACACACGTGCACTATGGGCCAACTGGCACGTCATCTGGCCGCGCTAATTGGGCGTGCGCACCATCTGGCCGCACCATTTGGTCGCGCAGAGGCTCGCACAACGAACGCAAGCGCACTATGCGCCTAACGACGATGCTGACATGCTAAGTACAAAGTATGCCAATAAAATGTCACATTACGCCTTATGAGCCCATGATCCCGAGTCGAGTCCGAGTCCGAGTCGCTAAGCCCTACAAGGCTTAGCTCCAAAGAAATTTAATACCAAGAGCAAAAAGCATTAATGCTTTAACATGGAGTCTTATCCTTACCTCCTAGGAAAATTATCCATATGGTTTTCTCGTCAGGGTCACCACCTCATGTGCAAATCTCAACAACACACCAAGTATATACTTCATGGTGCTTTTCCAATGTGGAACTAAATAATACTAGGCGTGTATTGGGAGCAAGCTCTCTTTATATGTCAAGAAAAGCTCCAACAATATATATATATGGCGGCGCTAGAATTTCTGAAAAAGGAAACCCTAACGGAGGTGGAGAGTTCTCCGGCTGATGCCTCCGTAGAAGCGGATGATCCGACAATATGGGATGAAGGTGGGGGGTGGACCACCGTGGAACGGCGCAAGCGTCCAGGTCCGGCAGCCCGCCAAGACCGCCTCACTGGGGGGATCTCATTGCCGACTAGAAATAAAGGTCCGGGTGCCTATATGCCTGGTAAAATTCATGCATAGGGAGCAAACAGACCTACGGTTCCAATGAGGACTAATGGGGGACGGCGAGAAAAGGATGACGCACTAGGAAGGTAGAGAATTGATGGCCATACGGGGGCCTATTGTAGGGCTGGAAGCTACCACGCAAAAGAGGATTGGCGCTCAAAGGCCCAACTCTTCCCCTATAACTTGGGTAGAGTTATGCAAATCGACGGCGGTGCAGGAGGAGGTAGAACTGCAATACTTTGATTCAAAGCTGGTGGACGGCAGAAAAGTGGTGGAGATCACGTCAAATGACATCAAAGAAACTATGGAGTACTGGAAAAACACCATCATATTGTATGTTATAGGCAATAGGCATTATTATGGGTAGCTGAAGGCGTTCGCCTTAAGGGTGTGGCGACCTAAAGGGGAGATAGAAATTTTTTCTCGAGAAAATGATTTCTATTTTATCAAATTTTCCTTATCCGAGGATATGGAGTGTGTACTTCAGGACGGACCATGGACGTTCGATGGTCGACTTGTGGTGGTTAAACAATGGTTCCCCGAATCATGCTTTGAGAAAGACAGGCTAACGACAGTCCCTATTTGGATACGGTTTTCGTGGTTGTCTCCGAAGCTTTGTAGTATACTATCGATTATGAAAATGGCGAGTATGGTGGGCAACCCCTTACGTACCGATCTTTCTACTGCTAGACGTCAACGACTATCTTACGTAAAGGTGTTCATAGAAATCGAAGTTGCTAGCGAGGTTCCCAGGAAGATAGAACTTATGCTACCAAATGCGAGAGGATATGGCAGAACATTGATTATGAATGGGTTCCTCGATCCTGTGATCAATGTGGTTGCTTTGGCCACGTTAGAATTTTGTGTCGGGACAAAGTGGACTCAACTGAAGAAGGGATCGAGGAGATGACTCAATCCTGGGAAACGACTGCGAAAAAACAAAAGAAGAACCAGGAGGATGAGGTACTTCCAAACGTCAGAGTTAGTGAGATGGAGTGTAGTGCCCCGCTCCGCGAAGTCACTAGATAGACAGAAAGATCGAATTTCTGGCTCTGCAACAGAAGACGATTAATCTGGGTGAGTGGACAAAGACTCATTTTATGATTCGCTTGCGCCTAATAAGAATCAGAGTTTTTGAATAAATGTTGTTGCTAATAACAAGATGGCAATCATTGAGTATGCTAGTAAGAGATTTCATATGTTGCTATGCTAAGAACAAGAAAAGAGTTAACCTGTATGCTAAGAAAAGGAATTATTGTATGCTAATAAAAATGACATGATGCCTTGATCGATAAACTGTTGCCATGTTAAATCAATAAGATGATGCTGTGCTAAATTAGAGATGTGCCTCAAACGAATTAACTGTTGCCATGCTTAATAAGAAAAGAAGAGAGAATGTTTACATGTCCCTGAATAGAGTATGATTATTAAGAGTAGAGTTCATGCTTATTGATATCGTGCTTGCTTAAACAGAGATTGTTTATTGTCTCATGATTGTTGCTATAAGAAAGAGATGTACAGAGAAGGCACATTGTGCTGTTAAAAGAGAATACGACTTGTCTGTATAGAGAAAAGAGTAGAGCCATTGGCTCGATACATGAAACAGAAGAAGTAAATGTTTACAAGTTGCTAGATTGATGCTTGATAGTTTTATCTGATAGTTGTATTTGTATTGGTCTTGGACAACTTGTGCACAAGTATAGATCCTCATGACCGGTTCTGGGGCACCGAGCCGTTCGGCCTAGGGGGATAGAGTAGCGCCCTGCGGTAAAGAGACCAAGGGGTGCATAGAGTGTCCACTAGCGACGAGCTGAACCCAAGAGTCACAGCGGCTAATCATGGGTTTCCTATGGACCATCATATAGATAAGTGTCGGTTGGTGAAGAGCTGAACCATGCGCACAGTTGCTAGTATGTGCGTTATCAGTACAAGCTGACCCGGAGCGTCACAACTACTGGTCTACGTATATATTAGCGCAGAGCTGAGTCTTGCGTCACAGCTGCCAATCGAGTTTCATGAGTCCGTAAAAGAATATTTTATTGAGAGCTAACGATGCAGAGACGAACAGAGAAAAATGTTGGTTTTTATCATATTTATGCTAATCCTTGTCTTGTATAGGGATGGACGGTCGGCTATGGTAAGAATCACTTAAAAGTGATGCATATGTATCGCTTAAGTCTTTGACATGAATTGTTTGCAGAGATTTATCTATACAATGAAATGCTATGCCCCTTTTACAGAAAAGATATGACATCATCTTTATAATTGTCCCTAAGAGTTGCTTGAATAAAGAAATGATTATGCTCATGAAACACGCTGCGCACTCCACAGAAATGAATAGTCCCTTGTATGCTTTACATGAAAAGAAGAGAAATAAACTGTGGCTTTTAAAAGATGTTTTCAAAAGAGATGTAAACTGACTCTGTATGCAATGAATGAACATAGGTAAAAGTAGCAAGATCACCTCACAAGAAATGTTTTCTCACTAAATGAACAGTGATCGTTTCAAAAGATGTAGTTCTTTGTTCACAATCACCAGTATGCTGATATACTGACCCACCATCAGTCTGCATGCAGGTGCACTATGCATCGAGAAGGATAGTCCGAAGCGATAGCCCGAGCCTCATCCTCAGGAGCCAGAAATCAGAAGAGATGCCAAGAGATGACATCTGTTGCAAGAGTTGGTTTTGTATATAAAGGGATGTAATGTATGGGAACGAGATCATTGTAATCTGTAAAGTTTTGAGAGAATGTAACATTGTATCAGAGAGAATCGAGAGCTTGTAATCTGTTCAAATGAAATCAATAAAGAGAAATATTCTTGTTACCATTGTGTTTAATGCATGTGTTTGAAATATGTTCGCTGCCGCTTCAATTATCTGCTTTACGTTCTGCTGCGTATTGTCAACCTTATCTATCTTGTCTTGTTACAGGTCTTGGCCTTGTGCAAGCGCATCTTAGGCTTATACGGCATCACGCCTTAGCGAGGATGATCGATCTCAAAGAGCCCGAACCGAGGACGAAAGGACTCTTCGGGATCGAGGCGTGACATGGAGGGAATACAAAGCAACATGGAGAAGGAAGATGACCCGAGTAGAGGTGGAAAGCTAGCAACCATGTTAGGGAAGAGGTCGGTTCCGAATACTGTAATGGGGAGGAGGCTCACAGAGTGCAGGATCCTTGGGAGGAGGGTGATGTCATTGCCAATAGGCATGAGGAGGACAACCAGATGGTGGAGGCCCCCCATACTAACACAACCGGAGTAGCACATGGAGACAAGGAGAGTAGGGTGTCAAAAATTGTCCGGGTGTATGGAGCTTCAAGTGAAGAATAAAATAGGTATCTGACATGGACATGGTGTCTATTTGATGTGTCCTAATTTGTTTTGGACTGTCCGGATTAATGTCCAATAAGTATCCGACACACATGACACGGTCCACATTTTTTTTATTTTGAAGTGACTGAGGTCTATTATTCAGACAAGATAAAATGATTGAATAACTAAACTTCACCATACATATATAACTGTCCTTTAATCTAGAATAAAAAGTTCTATTTTAGCTCAGTAGAGAAGTTACTATGTTTGGTCATTTTCTGTTTGTTATTGATGTTTTTTTCACAGATAAAGGATGGGATCAAGGAGATGCCAACAAAATTGCATTCATAATAGTTTAATAAATTTAGCTATACAAAGTAAGGACGAGGGACCAAATAAAATTTAGATAAAAAAGGTCAAAGTGGAGAAGAATGTTGGAGTCCAGTTTAGATTTGGTAATAGCATATTTATGGAATCCAAATCTGATTAAATATTTGATTTAATTTAATTTAGATATCCATAATCAGTGCTGGACTATTTTAGATATAATAGGATTTTTATTTGAGAGTTTTCTATTTAAGAGATCATATTATAATCTAAAATAGGATGTTGATGGGCTATTTTAGGTGTGGTAGGATTCTTATTTGAGCGCTTCATATTTAAGAAATTCTATTATGACCTAAAATAGATTTTTCTCATCCTATATATATGGGGTGAGGGTGGAGGCACAAAGCACAGCACAAAAGTGGAGATTCGAGGTGCTCGTCCACAGAAATCTAAGAGAAAGTTTCGCACTTTGCTCTTAGGACTTTGTCATCCAAGACAGAAGGAAGAAGAGATCTAATCGAGGGGTCGTCAACTTTGATTAGGGAGATTGCTACAGGTTGGTGAGTGATTTCAATTGTAATCTTTCTTTTCTTCTTGAGTGTGGTAAGGGGGTTGAAGCTATTAGGGCAAAGGGTTCAACATTAGTTTTTGTCAATTTTGTAATTTTATCTGAGTTATAGAGATTGTGATTTGTCTAGGTGACGTAATCACCACCATATACTTGCCTTTATCTGTGCTTGGTGTCCGTTAGACGGGGGTTGGTTATTTCATGTGGGTTGGCCTAAATTTCTGCTGCGGCAACGTCTCAGACACGGTATTGGAGCGCAAGAGGGTGTATCCGATTTCCAACATCTGGTATCGAAGCTTTGTAGGTTCTGGCAACCATGTCTACGGAGCAGATGAACACTCGTATGATCACCCTCACAGGAGAAAACTGGATGATTTGGAAGCCAAGTATGGAGGATCTACTCTGGTGCAAGGACTTGCATGGTCCATTGGAGGACGACAGCGCAAATCCAATAGACAAAACTGCTGAAGACTGGAAACGACTGGATCGAAAGGCCGTTGGATTCATCCGCCAATGGTTGGATGATTCGGTATTTCACCACGTGTCCATGCAGAGTTCAACAAAAGCATTATGGAAGAAGCTGCATTCGCTGTACGAAAGAGAAATGGCTGACAATATCTGAACGAGGTTCAGGGTATCATCAATCAACTGTCTGCAATGAAGATGGTGATTGATGATGAGCTTCAGGCCCTACTGCTCTTGAGTTCTCTGCCGAAAAACTAGAAGACGTTGGTGGTGTCGATGAGCAACTCCATGCCTGATGGAGTTGTTACGATGGAGGCAGTCAAAAGTAGCTTGCTGAATGAGGAGGTCCGACGCAAGCAAGTAGAATCGTCGCAGGAGTCCGCTCTGGTGACTTCCTATGAGAAGGGAAGACCAAATTCATAAACGAGTACAGGGGTGTCCTCGGAATCTTACGATTGTGGACCGCAAGGAGGGCTGCTATCACTGTGGCAAAAGGGGTCATATCAAGAGAAACTGCATGAAGCTCAAAGCTGAGAATGCAAAAGGTAAGGATGATCAGGAGGATCTCACAACAATGGGAGATATCATCATCGCAGCAATCGATGCAGAGGAACCTTATGACATGTGTCATGACGACGACTGGGTCATGGACACAGGGGCGTCGTATCATGCCACTCCATATAGGAGGATCTTCACGTCATGCCGCGACGACAGGTATGGACGTATGAAGATGGACGACAAGGGGACAACTGCAGTTGTAGGCATCGGTAATGTGCACTTGACAACGGAGCTCGATGAGAAGCTCGTTCTAAAGGGTGTGCGACATGTAACAAATTTGCGCTATAACCTGGTTTCTGTAGGGAGGCTGGAAGATGATGTCTGTCGTAGTCTGTTTGGGGACAAAGATTGGATACTTGCGAAGGATTCCCAACAGCTAGCTCGGGGAGATTTATGTTGTGGCATGTACAGGCTCAAGCCGCTGAGCTGTACAGGTAGGCCACATACACCGGATGGAGGCTCGAGGGGTGATCGACAGGAGGTGGATCATTGAGAACTTACTGAGGAGGGGCTTCTAGGTGCTTTTAGGTATACGGAGGATTCGGTTCTTCGAGACAAAGTGACAGATGGTGGTGTGTCAAAGATTGAGGGTTAGTCCATCGGTCCCATGACAGTTGGTCGGCCTCTAGGTGGGGGTTGCTCTACGGATCCAATTTTGGCGATAGGTGGTTTGCCAAAGCTTCACGGAGCGACATCAGTATCAGCATTTCGAAGCCAGAAAGGAGATTTATGTTTGTAGCAAACTCAATCTAAGGTGGGAGCATCATCATTTATACAGTTCAGGGGGGAGCTGTGGGTCATCGATGGCATGTACAGTGCGTGATGTTATGCTCGAGGACGCATGTGTATGGGGGAACTTCAAGTTCACATACGAAGGTGGGCAGATTCAGGAGTTCGAATCTCAAGTAGGACCGTACCGTCTGCTTAGTTGGGCCAGCCAAGGATGAAGAAGCTCGTCGGAACGTTAACACTTTTCGGTGGAAGACAGAAGTTCGGGGACAGGCAGCCGAGACTTGCGGTGAGGCTGATCGTCAGGGACTTCGGTCTTGATCGTGTTATTGATATCGACAAGATCCCAGTGGCGCAAGAGGTGCTACGCATGGCAGCTAGTATCGACGTGACGGTCGAGGAGCTGAAGACGAAGGAAGGTGCAAAGCAGCTCGGGGGATCGAAGATCAGTGGCATGGGGGAGCAGGAACTCTGTCGCATGACGACAGACATGGAGTCCAGTTGAGGAGCCATGGGGTCAACACCCGCTCATCAGAATGGAGGGGAAGATTGTTGGAGTCCAGTCTCGATTTGGTAATAGCATATTTATGGAGTCCAAATCTGATTAAATATTTGATTTAATTTGATTTTGATGTCTATAATTAGTGCTGGGCTATTTTAGATATAATATGATTCTTATTTGAGGGTTTCCTATTTAAGAGATCCTATTATAATCTAAAATAGGATGTTGATGGGCTATTTTAGGTGTAGTAGGATTCTTATTTGAGGGCTTCCTATTTAAGAAATTCTATTATGACCTAAAATATGTTTTTCTCATCCTATATATATGGGGTGAGGGTAGAGGCACAAAGCACAGCACAAAAGTAATATTTGAGGTGCTCGTCCACAAGAAATATTACGACCCGCACCCGGATATACGGGTACGAATACGTGGGCCACACCAGCCTACGCCGCAGCATCGGCAGTAAAACGCTGTCAAGTACTCGATACTAACTACAACATCTAAAAGATCGATATCTATAAAGGTACTCATATCACATCACAAAAGCTAAGGAAGATAAGACAAGAAATAATAACAATATCACTAGAACAACTAGAATCTACAAGGATCATTTGAGACAAGAATGAAATGGTAAAAAAACAATAACAAAACTACATAACTACCAGGCCTAGCACTCATGGGAGACAACTCACGGTAAAAGAATATCGAATCTGCCTCAGCTAGCAACATCCTGTAGTCCAATAATGAGGGCACAACAACTCCTAAAATATTGTCAACATATCCAGTCAGGATGAAAACGAGTACATAAACTAATAACAGTTCCATATGAATTGACAAATTCTATAAGAGACAATTATAATAAAATACAAGATGAAATATCAAGACTGGAAATAAAGTAGTATATGTAAAACTGGATATCATGTCAGGGTATAAAATACTGGAATATAAAGCAGTACAGTAATATCTGATGTATAATGTAATATAACAGTGCCTTGAGATATTAGAGCATTATGTGATCGGCTTGGGTCAAGATCAGGCTCTTCCATTTGACCGACTATGGTGCAAGAACAAGCGCATGTAAACCTGGAGATCAGGCTGGCCAAAATGGAAAGCTATGGTGCAAGTAGTATCAGGTCAGGCTTTACCCTACGTGAGGTGAGGATAAAGCTATGATGCAAGTAGTAACTAGTGGGGTATGATCACATAATCTCTAATAACTCCCCATTTTCGAGTAGTATAATAGATCCGGACATGTCACGTCATGATGCGGGATTCCCTAAGAGGGTAGCAAATCTCCTTAAAAATTGGCGTCTATACAAGTACAAGAAAAATAAGATCGAACAATGTACCAATATACCAGGAAAGTCTAAGAATAACATCTCATGACAGGATCCGACGTATACTAGTTCGTGAAGTATCGTGTCGGGAATCAAGTAAGACACTACAACTGAATCGGATATAGCAGATATGAAGACAATAAAAACTATTAATGAATGTACTCGCCTGCGGTCCTGAGCTGTAAGTGAGGGTCTATGCCTGAACCGACGTCACAGAGACCTAACATGTATTTACACGGTTACTTAGTGCTCTAGAGTAAAAAATATATATAAATATATTAATTCTATGCTTCTAGGCCTATTCTAGGTCAAACTCAGTAAAGTAAGTCAAACTGGGTCAAAGGTTGACTTATAGTTGACTTTGGTCAACTCTGGTCAACTCCTAGTCTACTCTAGGTTAAACTAGATCAAAGCTAGTCTCTATAATCATCCACATAGACAACAGGTTAATTTCAGTGATATGAAATCACTGGAATCGATAGATCTCAATTTCGATGCACGAATCTCAAAATACGAACCAAAAAGAGAAAAATTATAACAAATGATGATAGATAGGGGAAAGTCTACAGATGTTGTCAGATGATGAAACAAATATCACCAACGTATCCAGAATGGTCAAAATAGCTAAAATAGCCTATCCATAAGTCCAATTTGGATACAGGAACAAAAAGATAATTTTGGGTCAAAATGGTGTCCGTGTCGGACCCACTTTGCACCAAAAAATATGCCAGAATAAAAGTTCTCAAAACCTTACATGATATATGTCCACGAATATAGAATGACGATACGAACCCAACGATATATCCAGAATTGGATTCCGATGGCCCGATCTTAAATTGGTCCGTTGACCTGGATATTAGAATCTGATTTGCACGGAAATACGTGTCAGAGCCAATGTTCACAAAACTCATCAAA
Source organism: Iris pallida (assembly GCA_029216955.1). NCBI lineage: Eukaryota > Viridiplantae > Streptophyta > Magnoliopsida > Asparagales > Iridaceae > Iris > Iris pallida. The sequence goes on along the minus strand of JANAVB010020598.1, from coordinate 1,484,300 downwards.
TTATATGTCAACGAGTCCAGAATGATGATACAAACTCAGCGGTATATCCAGAATTGGATTCCGATGAGCCGATTTCAAAATATTCCGTTGACCCGGACTGTGGGGTCTGTCTTGCACTGAAATGCGTGTCGGAGCCCACATCCTCCAAATTTAACAAACTTTATATCAATTCGTGCAAGAACGATGCCATGAGTCTACTGGTGGTGTCAGAATTGGAATCCGGAGTCCCGGGTTTAAAATTGGGATTTTACAACTTGGAAATTACGAATTCGAACGACCAACTTTGTCGTCGAATTCAACTAACCAAACAAGCTCACAATGAAACGAAACTAAAGTAAAAGGAAAAGGGTTATACCAGCTGTGCACAAGAACCGACTTCGTAACAAACGGAGCTACGACGGCAAAGATACGAGTCCGTGAAGTTGGCTCCGTAAAACTGTCCAAAAATTGTACAATTTAAAGTGTAAACTTGGTGGCCAATTTTAATGTATCAAACGACAAAATTAACGGATGAAACTTGAGAGGGATGAAGGGGTATATACCGAGATTGAGACGGAAGAAACGGTTTGACAATCTAACGGTTGGATTGTCCAAAAAATGCGCACAAAGTCGCTGTTCCGAAACGAAATTCTGAGTACGATCCCGCGCGCGTCACGACGGGATTTCATACAAAGCGCACGAATCGTGCGTTTATTGCACCGAGGGCGAGGAGGCATGCCACGGAGGAGCTCGCCGGGGTTGCACACGGCTTGGGGCGGGCTCACCGGCGACAGCGGCGCGCGACTGCAGCTGGAGCGCCTTGCTGCAGCTGCTGCGGCCTGCTCACTACAAAATTTTTTCAGATTAGCGACGTTCCAAAACATCGCTAATCTCGGTCAAAATGTCGCTAAATTAAATTAGCAAAGTTTTCAGCGACGTTTAATAAACAACAAAAAAAGCATGTCGCTACGAAAAAACGTCGCAAAACGTCGCTATGGCGACGTTAGTTAGCGACGCTCATAACGTCGCTAAATAGTGACGTTATTCGACGTTTTCTTGTGGTCTCCGATTAGCGACACATTAGCGACGTCTTTGCAACGATGTGGTGGCATCAGAATGTTTGCCATCTCAAAAATTTAGCGACGACGGTAGCGACGTTTATATTCTTCGCTAACACTTAGCGACGAATATAAACTTCGCTAAAAACATCGCTAAATTGAAAAAAATTAAAAAAAGGAATCCAGAATGCAAATGTACAATCTAAAATACATAATCTAATCCAAAATACAGAATCTAATCACTGGGTTCGCCGACCCCTTCGGTGGAACACTCAACACCGGCACGTACAATACAATCCGGAATAGACCAAAAATAATTGGTCGTCTCCTCAAGCCTCTCGGAACATCACAATATGCATCACACATCACACAAACAAATATATATCACAATATGCATCACACATCACACAAACTAATAACTTCATACACCAAAAAATAAATATCCATCACAATATATATCCATCAAAACAAATATCCATCACAAATATCCATCAAAACAAATATCCATCAAAACAAATATCTACTATCGTCTCTGCTGGGGCAGATAGAATCCCTAAGCCAGCGCGCATAAGTAGGATCCGCGGCAGCAAGATCAATATCCAGAGGAGATGGATGACTGAAACTCCCGGTGGAACTGTCCTGTGGTGCCACCTCCTCTTTCACAGCTCCCTCGGCTTTAGGAATTACTTCTGGAGCTGCTCTCTCGGTGGAACTGCCCTCTGGTGCCACCTCCTCTTTCACAGCCATCTGTGCCTCCCTCAAGCGAGATCTTCGGGTCTTAGGTGCCATCTATGAAAACGGGTGCCATCTCATTTGAGTACATTTTCGAAAGCAGATAAAATACAGAAAATTCAATTTTTTGCCAAGTGTGAGAACGGATGGCTCAGAACACAACCAAAAATTTATTCTAGCATACATTAGTGTGAATCATCTATGTTCTGTACATATGATGTAGTATATGTTCTTATCGAATCTAGTATCTGAAGGATATAACAAAATCAAGATGAACCCACATAATGTAATACTAAGACACCATCTACTACTATATAAGATATAATGATAGGTTGTCGTATCATCATTGCCGAGGGATGAGGGTTGTAGGACATTCAACTTTATCTACGGCTATATAGTTTTCTGCCTCGCCAGTCGAATGGCTGCAGGAACTACGTCCTGATCACCATGTCGTACCGTAGATTAATGCAAATGGAGCTGGAGCCAACATACAGAATCCAAAATGCAAAATACAGAATCCAATCCCTGGGTTCGTCGAAAATACAAAAACAAAGATTGACACACAATACTAATTCATGTGTTTTAAGTGTGAGAACGGATGGCTCAGAACACAACCCAAAATTCATTCTACCATACATTAGTGTGAATCATCTATGTTCTGTACATATGGTGTAGTATATGTTCTTATCGAATCTAGTATCAGGAGGATATAACAGAATCAAGATGAACCCACATAATATAATACTAAGACATTATCTACTACTAAAAGATATAGTGATAGGTTGTCGTATCATCATTACCGAGGGTGAGGGTCGGAGGACAGTCAACTTCATCTACGGCTACATAGTTACATGAGCTAGTCGTCGCGAAACGTCGCTATGACGTCGCTAATAGCGACTAATTTAGCGGCGATAGTATGAACATCGCTAAATTCTAATTATATTCTCCCCACCAATTTATATTTTTCCTCCATTTTACTCTCTCACTCTCTCTCTCCTCCCCCCCTCCGGCGCTCTAACTCTCTCCGACGCTCTCACTCTTATCGAATCTAGTATATGAAGGATATAACAGAATCAAGATGAACCCACATAATATATTACTAAGAAATCATCTACTACTATATAAGATATAGTGATAGGTTGTCATATCATCATTGCCGGGGGATGAGGGTCGAAGGACAGTCAACTTCATCTACGGCTACATAATTTATGCCTCGCCAGTCGAATGGTTGCAGGAACTATGTCCTGATCACCATGTCGTACCGTAGAGAGTTTCTGCCTCGCCAATCCCTGGGTTCGTCGAAAATACAAAAACAAAGATTGACACACAGTACTAATTCATATATATTTGAAGTGTGGGAACGGATGGCTCAGAACACAATCCAAAATTTATTCTAGCATACATTAGTGTGAATCATCTATGTTCTGTACATATGGTGTAGTATATGTTCTTATCGAATCTATTATTTTTACTTGTTACAGCTTTGATCTCCTCCTTTTCGTGCGTCAGTTCATGTTAGTTTGCACTTTCTGCAGTAACGACCACAAGTTTTATGTTCTTCAACGATATATTTCACATGCTTAATTGCCAAGTATGGAGACAAATGGCTCAGAATACAACCCAAAATTCATTCTAGCATACATTAGTGTGAATCATCTATGTTCTGTACATATGGTGTAGTATATGTTCTTATCGTATCTAGTATCTGAAAAATGTAACAGAATCAAGATGAACTCACATAATGTAATACTAAGATATCATCTACTACTATATAAGATTTAGTGATAGGTTGTCATATCATCATTGTCGAGGGATGAGGGTCGAAGGACAGTCAACTTTATCTACGGCTACATAGTTTCTGCCTTGCCAGTCGAATGGCTGCAGGGACAATGTCCTGATCACCATATCGTAGTCCAATATAATCTAGAGATTGACACAGTACTAATTCATATATGTAGTCCAATACAAATAGTCTAATACAAAAACAATCCAATACAAATAGTCCAATACAAATAAGTACTAATAGCTAATGAGAACCACGCAGCTCACGCAAATGCTCAGTGATACGATCACGCAACCACCTCGAATAAGTGGGATCGACGGTGGCAGGAGAGATTTAGTCCATTACAGGTGCTGGATGAATAGAACTCCCGATCTCACTAGCTACTAGTGCCACTTCCTCCTTAACAGTAGGAGGAGCCACCTCAACATTCAGCGTTTCCCTCAAACGACGTGTCACTCCTCGGGTCATGGGTGCCATCTGGTAAGATCGATATTCACAAATAATATCATTGTAACATAAGCAAGCTAACTAAAGGAACCATCATCTCGTTTGAGTACATTTTTGAAAGCAGATAAAATATAGAATATTCGATTTTTTGCCAAGTGTGAGAACGGATAGCTCAGAACACAACCCAAAACACATTTTAGCATATATTAGTGTGAATCATCTATGTTCTATACATATGGTGTAGTATATGTTCTTATCGTATCTAGTATCTGAAGAATGTAACAGAATCAAGATGAACTCACATAATGTAATACTAAGACATCATCTACTACTATATAAGATATAGTGATAGGTTGTCATATCATCATTGCCGAGGGATGAGGGTCGGAGGACAGTCAACTTTATCTACGGCTACATAGTTTCTACCTCGCCAATCGAACGGCTACATGGACTATGTCCTGATCACCATGTCGTATCGAAGATTAATGCAAATAGAGCTGGAACTGGAGCCAAAATACAGAATCAAGATGAACTCACATAATGTAATACTAAGACATCATCTACTACTATATAAGATATAGTGATAGATTGTCATATCATCATTTCCGAGGGATGAGGGTCGGAGGGCAGTAAACTTTATCTACGGCTACATAGTTTCTGCCTCGCCAGTCGAATGGTTGCAGGGACTATATGTCCCGATCACCATATTACCAATTAACCAACCAACAAATTACTTGTTACAAATATCGGCACTATCGGTGCTTTCGAATCGGAGTATCACATTTTTCGGTATTGGAAAACAAATAATTATCACTAAATTATCATATTTTTCGGCACTATCGGTGCCCCTGACTAAGCCCCCCGCCCCCAACCCCCCACTCCCCTCCCCCAGCCACCCCCACCCCCATTGCTCCCCTCCCCCAGCCGCCCCACCACCTGCTCCCCTCCCCCAGCCTCCTCCATCCCCACTGCTCCCCTCCCCCAGCCGCCCCCACCCCCACCTCCACCCCCACTGCTCCCCTCCCCTAGCCGCCTCCACCCCCTGATTCCCTCCCTCCCACACACATACCCACCCCTAACCCGATTCCTAACCCTAGATCCCCTCGCCCAGCCGCCCCCACCCCTCCTGCTCCCCTCCTCCAGTCGCCCCCACCCCCACTGCTTCCCTCCCCCAGCCGCCCCCACCTCCCCGCTCCCCTCCACTAGTGGCCCCCACCCCCACTGCTCCTCTCCTCCAACCGCCCCCACCCCCTGCTCCCCTCCCCCCCACCCACACATACCCACCCCTAACCCGAACCCTAATCCTAGCTCCCCTCCCCCAGCCGCCCTCACCCCCCCAGCCACCCCCCCACTCACCCCTCAACCACCCGCATCCCCTGCCCCTCCCCTCGAGCCACCCGCACCCCCCAAACACCAACAACCAAAACATAGATAGAGAGAGGGAGAGAGATGGAGGGGAATAGTCACGTACCGGAGAAGGAGGAGAGTCGCCGGAGAGAGTGAGAGCGCCGGAGAGAGTGAGAGCATCGAAAGGGGGAGGAGAGAGAGTGAGAGAGTAAAATGGGGGGAAATGAATCGTTGGGGGGAATATAATTAGAATTTAGTGGCGTTCATACTACCGTCGCTAAATTAGTCGCTATTAGCGACGTTTCGCGATGACTAGCTCATGTAATTAATATACGTCGTTGTTATGTCGCTATTTTAATCGCTAGTATCGACTATTAGCGACGTTTCAATTAAACGTTGCTAATGTGCATAATTTAGCGACGTTATTCAAATGTCGCTAATTTGATATTGCCAATTGAGCAGATTTTAGTAGTGGTTGGCCACTGCTGCGGGCTGTCCTGCTCGGCCAAGGGGGGCTCGTCGGCCACATAGAGGAGGAGAGAAGAAGAAGAAAAAGACGAAGAAGTTGGTGGTGGTGATGGTTCTTGGTGGTGGTGATGATGAAGAGTGGTAATGGTGGTTGTGGTGTTAATGGTTTAAGGAGGAGGAGAAGAAGAATATGAAGAAGAAGGAGTTGGAGGAGGGGGTGCTTGCTGTCATGTGAGGGAGGAGAGAGAAGCGGGGGCTGATGGTGATGGGGTGGGTTGTGTAGAATAGAGAGAGAGAGAGAGAGAGACAGAGAGAGAGAGACAGATGTATATTATAAAGAGAGAGAAAGAGATATTTGTATACATCTTCTCAAAGAAAAGAGAGGAAAATTTTGGGGATATGGGCTGGCCAATTGGGGTGTGTGTGTGAGTACGTGCTATGTAAGAATGAGGGGTAGTGATTGATGGAGGCAAAATTAAGGGCCAAGATTAAATAAAATCACAATTTAAGTCATTTAAAGTCATGGATAAAATGGGAGCACAAGGGAGATCATTAGGGTGGCACGCAAGTTGCACGTGTATAGTAGACTGAAAATAGGTCAGAGCCATATAATTGGGTCGATCAGATTAGATAAATGTCGGGTCCCGAAATTAAATTGGAAGTTAAATCACAAATTATGACAGACGATAAATTGGTCTAAATTGACCCGAAAGTTGTACGAAGCAAAAAGAGCACAAGAGAACAAGTTTAAGTGGGACATGATATATCAACAGGAAGATAATCATGTCTACTACAAACTTAGAGAAGAAAGTTTCCAGAGACTGACATCTCTGATGCTCCAGAAATCAAAGTCACGGAAAAGAGCATTTAATGATAAAAAATAATCAAATAAGAATTATTATCGAAAATAATTCTTTTAGAAAAATAAAAAATAAATCCCTGAAATTCAGGAGGCTTACAAAAAATCTAAGAAAAAGTTTCGCACTTTGCTCTTAGGACTTCGCCATCCAAGACAAAAGGAAGAAGAGATCTAATCGAGGAGTCGTCAACTTCGGTTAGGGAGATTGCTACGGGTTGGTGAGCGATTTCAATTGTAATCTTTCTTTTCTTCTTGAGTGTGGTGAGGGGTTGAACCTATTAGGGAAAATGGTTCAACATTAGTTTTTGTCAATCTTGTAATTTCATCTGAGTTATAGAGATTGAAATTTGTCCAGGTGACGTAGTCACCGCCATATACTTGTCTTTATCTGTGCTTGGTGTCCGTTAGACGGGAGTTGGTTATTTCAGGTGGGTTGGCCTAAATTTTCCCTGCAACAACGTCTCAAACACAGTATCGGAGCGCAAGAGGGCGTATCCGATTCCCAACAAAGATATTATGGGTAGTATTTACTAGTCAAGATAGACAATTAAGCATAATTAGAAGCATTGTACACAAATTTGCCTTCATAATCACTTCACTATAAGTTCTAGTTGAGAACTAGGAATATGTAATATGACCTTTTACTCAAAATAACCTTATCTTTCAAATGATTTTAGGAAGAGCTTAATAACATTAAATTTTGAATTGAAAATTCAATGTTTTTTTATTCCGAACACACCAAAAATTGACCATTATAATTCAGTCATCGACAAGTAAATGGATCCCTTCAAATCTAAGTTTTTCATAAGATCCAATAGCCCACCTGGTCTACAAGCTTATTCATTATAATTAATTATTTTTTCATAAAATATGGACAACTAAAATAGAGAGAGACGTTTAAATGATTTTTCAACTTCCGAGCATAGCATTCAAATATTAGGCAAAATAAATACTTTGCAGATGGTTAATAATTTCTTTTTAGTTACAAGTCACTAGAATATTGTGTATCTTGAGCTCTCCAATCCTATTTGATGGTGCCAAAGTTACTTAGTCGAATTTATCATCTCGTATAAGGATTTAACATTGTACAAGCCATTACTAGGCCATTTCCATATCATGGCATCAATTTCTGAAGATGGAGATGTTGTAGTTGGGTGGGATTTTCAACCTATGTGGAGAGTACCCCAGAGTGTGATGAGCGTCATCCGTGTGTCGGAGAAGCTCATAGAGTGCATCGAGCGCCATATATTGGACCATATATATGGTAATCATATATATTGATTGTATTTTCATAGATTTGACTTTGACCATATACATATGATTGAATACATTGGACTTTTCATATATATATATATATATATATATATATATATATATATATATATATATATATATATACACGTGGTAACCCTAATCCATGCAAGGGTTTATAAAATCATCAAGGTTACAACTTTTGGGAGTGAGATCGATTGACGACTACTTCGAAGAGGAAATCGTTTTCAGGTGATTCTTTCTTGCCGTCTTCGTTCTTCGTGAGTCTATAATCAATTTTCTATTTCAAGGAGTTATGGGGATCCGTTTGGATCGGTGAAAAACTTGTAAGGAGTCGGCGTATTTCTTATTCCATTAGTGCACATGAAGGTTTTTTTTAAGATTGGACTCCGATCGTCCCATTATTTTTTCCCTAAGGATTAATTTTTCATGTAAAAATCACTTTTGTTTGCATTTGGTTCTTTTGTAATTATGGACGATATTGGTTTGTGCCCTTTTGGTTAGTCCTCTCGCAGGAGAAAAATTCGTGTATGACCCGAATCGAATTTGATAATAGACACGAACGCGGAAGGGATGCCAACCCACGTAAAGATAATGAACCAGTCTACCATAAACATCAAGACAGATCCAAAACATTATATGTTCGGTGACTATGTCTCCTGTACAAATTCTAATCTCTATATCTTTCAACAAATTACATGATTGAATACGAACTTGTTGAACGATTTGTCCAAAGATTCAACCTCCTTTCCAAACTCAAGAAGGTAGCAGAAGATTACAATAAAGTCATTCACCCTACCCGAAGCGATCTTGCTGTATGAAGACAACGACTCCCTGATTAGATTTCCTCTTCCTACTGTCTTGAGCGGTAAGCCCTAACTCCCTGATCAGATTTTCTCAAATGCTGCCTTGAACGGCAATCCGTAAGGGTAAACTTGGGAGTTTCTCTTTATTTTTCTGTGGACAAGCACTTTCGAATCTTCCGTGTGTGCTTCTCCTATTCCTCCACCCTCAACGCATATAAAGTAGGTTGAGACCTATCTTAGGTCATAGGAAACCCTAAAATAGTTCATCACAAATCCTAGCCGTTCGTACGAAACGAACGGTGCTGATTAAAATCCTAAACTTGTTTAGTCCTGACCGATCCGAACTCGGTCCCAGTTCGGGTTCATCCCTGCGAAGAGTTCTGACTAAAAATCCACAGAGTTCGGACTGAACTATGACCAGACCGAACTCGCCCAAAGTTCGTTCCCAACTTATCAAGACTGGACAGAGCAAGGCTCACCTCTTTCAGTGCGGACATCAAATTACGTCAAGCCGTGCTTTGTTGGATTCACAGTGTCGAAATATTAATAATTTCAGCAAGTTCCATAACATTTTTTGGAGTACAATCCGAAAAAAGATGTCGCTGAAATACCTATAGAGTGATAGTTAGATGTTGCGAATCCAAAGTCGACGTAGGTCTCGTGTGGAACTCAGACTTACGTCATCGTATCCGCACAGACGTCCAACTACAGTAGAATCAGTACAGTAAACGTTTGCTTATTTCTCTCCTCCCAATATTGAAGAGTATTATTTCCGCTTGGAACCACAATCCAAACTACCCACAGTCAGAAAGACCGTCAAGAAAGATTAAAAGGTGCATGAGTGAAACTACTGAAAACACAAAGATCATCCTCCCCCTCCCAAAAGTTGCAAAAAGAGAAATTACTGAAAACACAAAGAAAAGATCACAACATCCATCCCCCCCTCCCATCTGCTACGAATTCATACATTGCCATCAGTTTGGTTGTCGGTCGCGGTGGACATGAGGGTTCCGAGTCGGGTGAGGTTGTTGTAATCTTGAGGCGAATGGCACGGCAGCCCGGGTATCAGCAGCCCCATGGCCCTCATCATCCTCAGCATCAAGCTCTCGTGAAAATCCGGCCCCCTCACATGTCCGATCACGAAGCTCCGGGCGAGCTCCCATGTTGCAACCAAGTGCTTCGGAATTAAGTACTGCAACGCGAAGTAGTTCCGGTTCGGCTCTTCAGGCACTTCCTGCACGCACGCAGGCAGGCAGGCAGGTTCATAAACAAAAATCTTGTTAGTTGCGGTATCGGTATCGGAATCGGTATCAGACTATTTCTCTGAGTATAGGGATCTACCGTATCAGCAGTATAAAGAATTTGGTATTAGAAAACAAATAATTTCTAATAAATTATTAAATTTTTAATAATTTTAAGTATTTTACGCGTTGTTTTTAATAATTTTGAAATTAAATGAAATAGTAGTCACCGATTGGTTTACCAGATAAGTTTTATTCTTTTACAATCTTACTATACTTTTACATCCTTGTTAATTAATCTTTTTCATTCAATTTTCTTTGCCGAGTTGACTGAAAAAGTCCATGATGTTGGTATCGACGGCGGATACTGCAAACTACATAATGATCCGATGGATGGATGGAGTAATGAATGAATACCTGTCCTCTGTACATGCTGTCGTAGTAGAGGCACTTGCCGAAGTGCTTGAAGAGCCAATTGTCGTTGTCGAATGGCACCCTGGTCACCAGGTCGTTGCTGTAAACAAACCTGAAGTACCTCCTCGTCGGGCTGTCGAGGATGCTCTCGGCGTACGTGCCGAGGTCCGCGTCCCCGACCCTCGGCTGCCCGAACGTGTACACTCCCTTGATCCTCTCGAGGATCCCGTCCTCCCCGTGGAGCTTCAGGACTACGGGGAACAGAGCCGACAGCGCTCCGCCCAAGCTGTGTCCGGTAAAAACCACCTGCGCCCTCGGGTTGCTATTGAGGATGGTCCTCAGCCTTTCGCGGATCGTGTAGTAGGCGTACGGGGTCTGAGGGTTCGGCACGATATCGTTCGGCAGCCCGTCCTTCTGCAGGCCCAGCGCCTTCATGAACCCTCCGTGGACCCTGCCTATTCCCGGGATCTCGTAGAACGAGAAGTCGATGTCGGTGCAGACGTCGTACAAATCGTCCGTGCCCCTGAACGCCACCACGACCAGCTCCGCGTCGCCGCTCTCCACCGGCTTGTCGCTCATCATGAAGGCTTGTGTGCAGAACGATTTCTGGAAAGCTGGAAAATATGGATGTTGGACAAACATGTGTCAAGTTCTTGGTATACTAAGAGTCCCCCTCGAGTGTAACTGGATGCAAGTGTACCGTGTAGAGGATGTGCATGGTTGGTGCTCAACCTATTTGGTCGAAGTCGAACCGGAGTTAATTGGTTTGAAAATAATCACAACCTAACCAAACCAACCAATTGGTCGGTTCGGTTTTGAAATTGACCGACTCAGTTCGGTTTGGATCGGTTCGACCTATCGGTTTTGATTAGATAAAAAAAATTCAATTCACACAAAAATAAACCCTAACTATCAACTGTCTGGAAGATGTTTGTATGAGATACCAAAGTGGACAGTAATCTTCTAAGTAAATCACTTGCATAACAAATTTCTTCCACAAATCCAAAAATATTCTGGAAAACAAACTCTAATCCTAATAGATTTATGAATTGAAAATGAAAAATAAACATATATATGTTACCTGGAGTGACCGGCAGAAACCTGGAGCGGTCACTCCACGTAACATATGTTTACACTGTTAGGGAGAGAGAGAGAGAGAGAGAGAGAGTCTGAGATTTTAGAATATGAGCAGCCGTCTCCATATTCCAAACTTCAAGTAATCCAAACCATGAGATGGATAAATTTGAGCGGATATAAACCTAATTTTACACTGTTACTATATGGATTTAGTTTGGTTCGGTTTAAGCAATTTTGGAATGATCAACCCTAAGAATCAAACTGGTCGGTTTTTTTAAAAGGTCTAGTCGAATCAATCCGACCGGACCATCTGTTCGGTTAAAAACCGACCGATTCGATTTGATTTTGGTCCAAATAAACACACATGTACTGTACAGCCTTTATTTTGCACAAATTTATACACAATTTAAATTTCCAGAGTGCTCTATATTTTGTATATAGATTGAGTTGTTCGCAGTATAAGTATCAGACGAAGATCTGGATCGACGACAGTTTCAGATGAAAGTATTGAGTTTAGCAGAAGTTATTAATTTGATAATATTTCGTGCAAGAGTTAGTGAGGTTACCCTCCCAGCAGTTGTAGAAACCCAAGAACTCCATCTGAAAAAAAAAAATGAAAAATAAATAAATGAAGGGTGTTAGCTTGATCATGGTAATTATCATCCAAAATTAATCAGAATTAAAATTTAAAAAAAAGAGAGAGAGAGAGGAAAACTTACATCCCATATGCCTCTAACTATGCTTTTGATCCTTGCCTCATTCTCATATGCCAGTTTTGCAGCCATAATAGAGAGATGTGCATAATATCCGCTATCCCCCGGCTTGATGTTCTTATCTAGTTCAACTCTCGTGTCGATATATGAGAATGGCGATTTGGAGTCCATCGAGTCCGTAGCCGATTTCTTTATCGAGATCGTATCCATCGAGAACGTATCCGTCGAGTTCGGATTCGGTTTCTTTGTTTGGCCTGAACATACGAGACCATTGAATGCACACGCAGTTGGATGATAAACAAATAATACACACTGTACTGACCTGTGAGGTTTTCCAAGACGAGCTTGGGTAAGCTTTCGAAGACCAGCTTGGGGATGCCGTCCTGCGCCAGCAGATTCATCTGCGCCGTCATATCGGTCGTTTCTAGCTGCTTCGCGACGCCGAGTATCATCTTCTCGAGGACTACCGAGGTGAATATCATCCTCCTCTGCTCGTCGCTGTCGATCACCTTGCCATCCGGGCAGCCGATGGACTCTATCGCGCCGATGTTGCCGTCTCTCAGGAGTCGGAATAGCTCTTCGTAAGTCGTCTCCTCGGGATGCAGGACCAGATAATCGCTGAAGGTGTCCATGTGGAGCTTCTTGTCCGGGAACTCCGCTGGCGGCGACGGAGCAGGCGGGGGGACCAGCTTCTCGACCGTTGTGGCCGCCTTCACCACGTTGTTGCACGCAATGGGCCGCGCGGGGAGCTGCAGATGTTGACCGCTGCGGCCGAAACGCTGCTGCAGACGCGCTGCGGGCAGCAGGGGCAGCCTTTGGCCGCGGAGGAACCGGGCACCGGCGAGCGTGTCCAAATTGAGCGCCATTACAATTGATCAGCTGGAGGAAGACGATGGAGAGAGAGAGAGTAGCCATTGGGTACTTGAAGTATATGTAAGCGAGAGCTCGTTAGCTCATTCAATGCTCACAGCCGTTTACTTGACTAGTTTATTGAGCTCGTTTCCCTTGAGGAAGGAATACTCTTTAACAATTGAAGATCTCACTAATAGTGATGGTGGAGTCATAGGACACCTAAGAGCGAGAATAACGTGCCATGATCATCACCATTTCATATATTTGGCTTATAGTAGCAAGAAAATGTTGATGAACTACAACTTGGTCTAATCTACACTCTTAAGAAGAACAGATAATCTGCAAGAATCTTCAGCGCCAACTTCGTCAACTACAACGTGGTCTACTATATATATATATATATATATATATGATTAAATAATCTGCGTGAAAATATTGATATTGGTGTTTTGTGATTGCCAAGATTATGTTGCTCGTCTCGTGAATCTTGCTTAAACTTTTATTTTATTGTCTTTCTTTCTGTGCACAGTTTTCAAGCTTCTTTCATCAACTTTCTCAATGGAATGGCGGGATTTTATCCACAACTTTTCTAAAAAAAATAAAAAATATTTATGTTATTTATCTCCCAAATTTTTTGAATAATGTCATCTCCCGTTAGGCAGCATCTGACATAGTAGCTAACATGACAAATTTTAATCCAAAAAGTTAACTACCAATTTTTTTTGATGTTATTACTAAAAATAATATTAATATTACTGCTGATATTAATGTTAAAATTAATGTTAATATTAATATTAACAGTAATTTTAATTTTAATTTTAATTTTAATTTTAATTTTGCCATGTCAACAGCCATGTCATATATAACATAATGGGAGACGGTATCACACAAATATTTTGAGAGACAAATAACTTTTTTGAAAAATAATCATGGTAAGGTTTTTTTTTGTATCAAATTGCTTCCTAATCATTAGTTGGACAAACTAGCAAGTTATAGAGTAACATACGAACTCTTTCTGTTGGGTTGTCTCTTGTGTCCGGTTGAACGTTCAAGATTCACAAGTTTAGTAATGATATATAAGGAGTTGCATACAAAGTTTAATTCCATGTCGGATAGAAAGTACAAGAATGAGATATGGGTATATAGAAATGGTAATGGATTTGTAAATCCCCAAATTTTTAAATATTTATTTTTGGCTTAGATAATATTTATGGAAAATTTTTATTTTATTTTTAAAAATAATTTGATTATATATGAATAGCCTTAGTCATGATTAAGATTTGAGATGCATATCAATTATGAAACATGGCATGGCTTGTGTAGCCGTATACCATGACTAGCGTATTAAACATGGTATGAGTGATAGAGTCATATCCATGTCTCATATATGGAAACAAGTTAAGTTGTGAAATATTTCATAAAATTTAGTTATATATATATATATATATATATATATATATATATATATATATATATATATATATATATATATATATATATATTCTTGGAATTGTTCCAAGAATTGTTTTCTTGCAAAGAAATATCAAACCCTATTATGAAAATCAAGTTCTTGATCAATTTTACCCACGAAAGAACCTAGATTTGATCATATGTATGCATGCAAAATTAGAAAACCATTGAAATCAAGAATTGCACCTGGTAGTTAGATGTTGTGTGATTTTTTTAAAACCAATATGCAAGTTGTGAATCTGAATTTAAATCAGTATTGAATATGTATTTTTATCAAATTTTACATATTTGCAAGTTATTTACTCATATATAACCTAACTAAAACTTGGTGTGCCAAAAAACTATATTTCTATGTGTAGATTCGACTTATATCGGCACATAGGAAGATGATAATTTTAGGACTGAAAAGTTAGAATTATTTCTGTATTAAAATCATTTTTAAAAAAAAGTTTAATGACCATATTTTGATAACCATAAGTCATGGTTAGGTGTTGGTAATATTCTAAGTCAATTATATGATTAACTAATAGGCGTAACACGACAAATTCTATGTACCCCATGCCCCAAAATCTTAATTCTGAAATTCAGAGTTAAATTGAGTATAAATTATGTTTAAAATTGTGTATTTATGATTGTAATATGATTTATACAATGTCCTGGTGTTGGGGACCTAGTCTCGAGTTTAGGATGTCAAAAAGATATAAACTAGGTCATGGTATCCCCATGGAGGCATATGAATTTGTTGTGCCATGAACTCATGTCTCATATGTATAATAATAATAATAATAATAATAATAATAATAATAATAATAATAATAATAATAATAATAATCTTTATTGTACATGTGAATTCTTGGCTAGGCCTTGGCATTGCAGATTCAACATAGACTTGGACGATAGTCAAGTATGCATTTGCCAACTTGTACAATATTTACATGTTTTCTTTTTCTAAAGTTATTTCTTTTGTCATATGGTTACATGCTTCTTACGTCCATACTTGGTTTGTTATCTATTGCTTTACCATGTTTTCTCATTTTTCCTGCACATATATGTTTTCCATTTTTTAACATTGTTTGTTATATTGATCTTTTTCATGTTCGCATGTGTCTCATGAGAGAGTTGCTTAGTCCTACGCCACTTTCCCTTGACATGACTTGACAAGAACATGATTTGACTGGATTATGTTTTCCCGTATTGCTTAGACTTGACTTGACCTTGTATCCTCCTAGGTGAGGAGATTGATATTAGGATTAGCTACTTAACTATTCTTGATTAGGAGTTCTTGCCTTTAACTACAATAGAGATTTATTCTCGATTGAGAGAGTTCTTGCCTTGAACTACAATAGAGATTTACTCTCGATTGTGAGTCTCTTGCCTTGGACTACAATTGAGATATACTATAGATTGGGAGCTCTTGCCTTGGCTATAATTTATAGGATTTACTTTGTAGTGCCCCGACCCGCAAGATGTCTTATGATGGATGATTGGTTCGATGAAGCCTTGTTGGACTTGGGATTATGCGAAGGATCGATTGGAAGGCTATGCGATCGTGGCAGGAATTGTCTTATAAATGTAAGTAGTGTTGAACCATTCGAAGATCCTTTAGCTTCACGCTTAAAATAAAGGATAGTATGCTGTGTTTACTCGTTGAGTTGTTGAATAACACCTTGCACAAAAGTCGGAAAGATAATGAAAGATAATTAATCACATGACTCAAAAATTTTGTGTATCATTTCATGATTTGTGAGCTTGCGTGTTGTTGCTATAGAATATATGACAGGTGAAGAAAAAGTACCAAATACTTGGACGGTCAGTATATCGAGCCTTAGCTCGATGAAAAGATGGCAACACAGTTAATAAGTGTCACGACCCGCTCCCGAATAATCGGACACGAGTCGGACACGCCCAGCCTTCATCGTTGGACACGATGAAGTAAGCTGTACCAATCTAGGGAAATCTAACCAGATAATCAAGACAAGTAGCTAGGAAAACACAGCATCTATATACGTATCCCAATCCAGAGTAAAGTACAAGTCTCAGAATTTATTATATTCCAGCAGAATAAAAGATAGAGTCTACTAGCCTCAAATACAAGGTAAAATATAAAGTGCTAATGGTAAAGCTCTAAGCTTCTGCAGCCTCTAAGTCAAGAGCAACCCCAACTAGCTCTCCTGCATCAACTGGCTCTCGGCCATAGTAAGTGTCGCACAGGGCCTCCAACTCACCTGCAATATATCCTATTCAGGAGCAGAGAAAAGTACAGTTCTAGGTAATGAAACATGAACATGACATGAACAGAGTACAGGAGTACAAAAAATGAAATACAGGAATGAACATGAAATACAGGAAAGTAGTACAGAAAATAAGTACAGGAACTATAGTACATGAATGTAAAGTACAGGAATATGTAAAGTACATGAAATGTAATGTATAGGAATGAAACTATAATCCTGTAGAACCAGACATGATAAGTGCACAATATCGAAATACATCTAGTCCATGAGACCGACTGGGGTGAGAACTTGCACAGGAGTACATGAATATGGTACGACTTAGGGCCCGCGTGCACGATGCGAGGCCTAAGTTAGGCACATGAGTATAGTAACCGGGATTGGTCACATGGCTAGTGTATTTTCCCACCCGACACTAATAAGTACAAGAACATGAGTATAGGAGTACAGGAGTACATGATATCGTGCCATGACGTGTCACAAGAAAGAGTACAAGAATGTAAATGCACAAAACCGTAGAAAAGTACTTGCCTGGCTCCAAAAAAGTACTGGTAATCAAGGAAGCTGGATATCCTCCTGGTTATTAAGTACAAGTTGATTAATAACTAAACAAGCTCTAAATTGGTATTTTGTAGTTCTACATTTATAATATTTGGTTAAACCAAATATTAACTACTCAGTAATTATTCTCCCTTACAACTATTCTTAAAACCATTATTCAGCTAATAATTAGAATATAAGGTTTAACTAACATTATTTTGGAAAAATAAACCTAATGAACAACTATACTCACTGTCACTTGTTTTGGAAAATAATCCTAGGTTGGAATCTTCTCTACTTTAGCCTTAAGTTAGACTAAAGGAAAAATCTCAGTTTTAAGACTAAAAGAAAAATCTCAGTTTTAACAAATAATCAATAGAATTTCATTTAAAAATATTATACAGGAGATTCAAACCCAAAATATTATTACTCATAATTAAACCAATCTTCCCAACTCTGCAACTTATAATCAGCCTTCTAAAAACAGGTTTTGAATATACAACTTAACATTCTACCATTGTTGTGCTATATAATCAGCAGAATAACCAAAAACTCTGTGAACCAAAACTTATTGAATCTCTGTTACAGATCAACCAACCATATTTCAACTGGCCAAAACAACTCTCTGAATTTATAAGCTAGAATACCCATAATCCAAAAGAAAAGTTATTACACAACCAACTAATTTAACCACCTGCAGCTCTTATAGTCGGTCAATTTGGTAATTCAAACACAGAACTCAATTTAGAAATACAACCGAAAATAGGGACAACTCGTAGAGAAATATACAATCAATCAAATAAGAATTAAATAAAATAGCCAATAAATTCTGTAGCCAAAAGACTCCAAGTATCAGCCCTCTCCCAAACCAGACATGCGGTCATATGATCGGATATGATCAGCACTTGGATACAACTGCATCATTTAGCACATGATCATAGCAGCACTCGGACACGATCTAAGTCAAATAAGAACGGACACGACCCTCAGCAATCGTCAGGAATGCAAAGTTAAACACAGGCAACACGAACATTGGCACAACACTGCTATGGACACGAGCAAAACTGGACACAGCAGCATCGCGGATACGCACACAAGATACGAACATGAATCTTCCCTCCCACGATCCGACCCCAACTCTGACTAACAACCAAAGCACAAATCATAAAATTAATAACAGAGGTAGGACGGAGTTTTACCTAAATCGAAGAATCAGCCGCAAAACTAGAACACGACCAAAGATTTCGAACACACCCAACTCCTGAATTCCAAATATTTACTGTAGTAATCACCAAAACACACAACCGAGCAACCAATAGAAATTTCTCAGACACTAAATCGACTTCAAATATTTTGCAAGAATTGTCAAGATCAGGAATCATTAAGGATTGAGTCGACACTTACCAGTAGATAGACTTCTCCCTGTTCCCCGTGCTTGATCCGATCAACCGACGAACTCAACCAGTCAATTAACTAAACAGGACAACTAAATCAGAACCTGCTCACGAAGAATCGATCTAATCAGAACACGACAGGATCACGATCCACTCACCATTGTCGTGAGGAACTCGGGATGAGGACTCAGGGATGACCAGCTGATGCTTGTCGAAAAATCTCGCCTCGGAGAACCCGGTCAGGCCTGGCCAGGATCTCACCAATCGTGAGATCAGAGGAGTTTCGGAAGGAAAATAACTTCTCTCAAGGATATGAGTCAGACTCACCTCGTTGTCGTCGATCTGGAAGGACAATCGCCGGAGAAACGATCGTGTGCCACCGAGGAAGAAGTTCGCCTGAGCTCCGCCTATGAGTCGACGTGGAGTGATCTGATAGAGAAGGAGTCGGTCTGCAGACGTCATCGTCGAGGGAGGGTGGCATCGCTGTCAGAAAATAGTGCTAGATGCTAGTGCTCGGTGAGATTTCGATCGCCATGGCCATCTCCGTCGCCGCCGATGAACTAGGGTTTGATCCCGATCAATTGGGAAAGAGAGGAGCTCGGAAAGAATTGGAAATGAGGAATAGGAATTCTGAGTCTCTCTCCTCAAACCAACTTAAATAAGGAAATGTAACTTTTGCAAAATACACTCTCCACCATTTGGCACCTATTCTCTTAAGCCCTCACCCGTTTCAATAATTGCAAAAAATGCAAATAAATCAGTTATGAAGAAATATTAATTAGTTTGAAAGAGTAGAAAGAGTGGGCCCCAAGTTTGTTATAACAAATTTTCAAAATTTAAAATTCCTGCTCCTAAAATCATTTCCCTCCAAAATATAGATCCCAATTATTTACTATTTAAAGCTAAACTTATTATAAAAATAATTTTAATTTCTCAAAATTAGGGAAGTGAAGTTATAAATCTCTCCCCCTTGAAAAATTTTGTCCTCGAAATTCGAAGACCCACAAAGTAAATCTCAAAATCACAAAAGATTCAAACACAATTCATTTATTGAAAATAGAATTCTTGAACACAAGAATACAATCAAACAAACAAGCTAGGATAGCTCTCTCGCATCTCGTCTTCGCGCTCCCATGTGGA
Organism: Iris pallida; assembly: GCA_029216955.1. NCBI lineage: Eukaryota > Viridiplantae > Streptophyta > Magnoliopsida > Asparagales > Iridaceae > Iris > Iris pallida. Next base: position 1,464,477 of record JANAVB010020598.1, on the reverse strand, counting down.
CTCTTCCAGAGAGTGATGTCTCCACATGACGCGGACAAGTGGAATAGTCTGGTTCTGAAGTTGTTTCTCCGTCCTATCCAGGATCTCCACTGGCTGCTCCTCGTAGGTCAAGCTCGGACCCACCTCTAGCTCTGAATATTCCACCACATGGCTCGGATCTGGAATGTAGCGTTGAAGCTGGGATACGTGGAAAACATTATGCACTCCCTCCAAGCTAGCTGGAAGCGCTAGTTAGTAAGCCACCTCGCCAATCTGCGCCGTCACGTTGAAGGGCCCGATGTACCTCGGACTGAGCTTCCCGCCTCTGCCAAATCTAATGATGCCCCTGGTCGGCGAGATCTTCAGGAACACTCTATCTCCAACCGCAAACTCAAGTGGTCGTCTGCTGCTGTCCGCCCAGTGCTTCTGCCGATCCTGTGCAACTCTGAGACGCTCCCTGATCAGTCTGACTTTCTCAGTTGAGTCTACCACCATCTTTGGCCCAAGTAAAGCCCTCTCGCCAATGTCGTCCCAAGATAATAGTGTACGACATCTTCGCCCATACACTACCTCGAATGGGGTCATCTCAATGCAAGCCTGATAACTGTTGTTATAGGAAAACTCTACCAGATGCAAATGATCCTCCCACGAACTGTCGAAATCGAGTGCACAAACCTGCAGCATGTCCTCTAGTGTCTGAATTGTCCTCTCGGACTGCCCGTCCGTCTGTGGATGATAGGCGATACTGAAATTCAATTGTGACCCCAAGCTCAGCTGTAGACTGCTCCAGAAGTGTGATGTGAAGCGGCTGTCCCTGTCTGAAATAATGCTCACTGGCACCCCGTGAATCCGCACAATCTGCCGCATGTAGAGGTCTGCAAGCTTCTCGGTCGACAGCCCTACCTTGAACGGAATAAAATGAGCAGACTTTGTCAGTCTGTCCACGATCACCCAAATAGCATCCTTGCCACTGGGAGTACGCGGTAATCCAGAGACAAAGTCCATGGTGATATGCTCCCACTTCCATTCTGGAATAGGTAAAGGCTGGAGTAATCCTGCTGGTCTCTGGCGCTCCACCTTGACTTGCTGGCACATAAGGCATCTGAAAACAAATCTTCCAACCTCTCTCTTCATTCCATACCACCAAACATACTCTCGCAGATCCTTGTACATCTTGGTAGACCCAGGATGAATAAAATACTGCGACTGGTGGGCCTCCTGCATCACTTCCTCCCGCAAGTCCTTGGGCACACACAACTGGTTCCCGTGCCTCAAAGATCCGTCCTCCGTAATAGTGAAGTCGTCAAGCAATCCTGTCTCCGCCTGAGCTCTAAGACATCAGAGTCCCTCATCAAGAAACTGGGCCTCCTTGATCTTCTCTAATAGTCCTGACTGTATCTGCATGTGCATCAGCTGCCCTCCTACTCCTGGTAGAACAATCTCGATCCCAAGGCTCTCGAGATCCTCTAGAAGATGCCGATCCATAGTGAGATACATAGCAATAGGATATCGACTAAGAGCATCTGCCACCACATTCGCCTTCCCAGGGTGGTATTGCAGATTGATGTCAAAATCCTTCATAAGTTCCAGCCATCTGTGCTGCCTCATATTCAGCTCCTTCTGAGTAAAGACATACTTCAGGCTTTTGTGGTCCGTGAAGATGTCCACTCTCTTCCTATACAAATAGTGCTTCCACAGTTTCAAGGCAAAAATAACTGCTGCAAGCTCCAAGTCATGTGTGGGATAATTCTTCTCATGAGGCCTCAACTGTCTAGAAGCATAAGCAATGACCCTCTTATTCTACTCAAGCACACATCCCAAGCCTTTCCCTGAAGCATCGTTGTAGATGATGAATCCTCCCGATCCAGATGGTAAAGCTAGAACTGGTGCTGTCGTGAGTCTTCTCTTTAATTCTTCAAATGCTGACTAGCAGACGTCGCTCCAGATGAACTCCTCGTCCTTCCGTGTAAGCTTGGTCATAGGCTCTGCGATCTTGGCAAAATCTTTCACAAACTTCCTGTAGTATCCTGCTAGACCCAGGAAACTACGAATCTCTGCTACTGACTTGGGAGGTGCCCATGCTTCAACTGCCTCAATCTTCTTAGGATCCACAGAAATCCCCTCACCAGTCACCACATGCCCTAGAAACTCCACTCTATCCAAGAAAAACTCATATTTTGAGAGTTTTTCGTACAGCTTCTCCTTCCGTAGAATCTCCAACACAATCCGTAGGTGCTCCACATGCTCCTCCTCGGTCTTCGAATATATCAAAATGTCGTCAATGAAGACTACAACAAACTTGTCCAAATACTTGTGAAAAACTTTATTCATCAAGTTCATAAACACTGCTGGGGCATTGGTGAGTCCGAACGGCATCACCAGAAACTCATACTGGCCGTATCGGGTGTTGAAAGCTGTCTTCGGAATATCCTGTTTCCGAACCTTCATCTGGTGAGATCCCGACCGAAGATCAATCTTGGAAAAGACCTTCGCTCCACTAAGCTGGTCAAACAGCTCATCAATCTGCGGCAAAGGGTATTTATTCTTGATGGTGATGTTATTGAGTGTACAGTAATCGATACACATCCTCACAGTCCTATCGTTCTTGGGTATGAAGAGTACCGGTGCTCTCTAGGGTGAAGCACTGGACCGAATAAAACCTTACCCTCCAGCTCATCAATCTGGGCCTTCAACTCTGCAGCTTCCTTCGGGTTGATCTTGTAGCAATGATGGGACTTCGGCGCTGATCCGGGCACTAGGTCGATGCTGAACTCCACATCTCGATCTGGCAGCAATCCTGGCAACTCCTCGGATAAGACGTCGAGATACTCTGCAATCAGCGGATGCGGCAACTCCTGGTCTTCTGCAACTGCTCCGAAGTAGACTCCCTCTGGCCTCTCTGCAACTCATCGGCTGATCTCGAACGGTGGAACTCCTGGCGGGCTGAAGATTACCCTCCCCTTATGGCAGTCTATTACGGCAAACTGCTCGCTCATCCAGTCGATGCCGAGGACTATATCAAATCCGGGCAATGGCATCACTAGAAGTCGAGCTCTAATCTCTCTCTCAGCTATAGTGATAGGGCAATCCACCATCTTACTGACTGGCACTACCCCTCCTTCTGTCATAATCCGACAGTTCCTCCTAGTGGGCTTGGGCGTGAAGCCGTGTCTATGTAGAAACTCATATGATACGAAGCTATGGGTGGCTCCAGAATCAAACAATGTACTGGCAGGGAAAGAATATAAAAGTATAAAACCTGTGATCACATCTGGTACCGCCTCGTCCTCCTCAACTGCAGCCATGACGTAAGCATGTCCCTGCTGCGGTCCTCCCCTCTGCTGATGCTGAGCAAACTGCTGTTGCTGAGTGGGTAAAGTCGGTCCCCTCTGTGGTGCAGCTGGTAGAGCTCTGGGTGGTGCAGGTGGTGGTCCTCCAGCTCCTCTAAGTCCTCCTATCAGTCTAGTCGTAGCCTGTGGGTAATCCCTCATCTGGTGTGCGTCTGATCCATAGAATAAACAGAGTTCGAGCCTCTTTCGGCACTCGTCGAAGCGGTGTCCTGGCCGGTAATAGAATGTACAAGTAACTGCCTGCTGCTGTTTCTGATGCTGATGTACAGGAGCTCTGGCTGGATGGTGATGCTGCTGTGCCGGCTGCTGTGGCCTCTCCTGAATCTGAGTCTGGACCCTCTTCGCTGGTGCCTGGAAACTGCTACTGCCCACGTCCCGATCCCTCTTCAGCTTCGGATCTGCTTCCTTCTCTAAAGCCTGAGCAATCTTGAGGATGCTCGCATAGGTCGTCGCCTGACTAATCGCTACCGCGTGTCGCAGCTTCCTGGTGAGACCCTTCTTGAATCTCCAAGCTCTGTCCTCCGGTGCTCTGACTAGGTTCTCCGCGAATCTGCTGAGTCTAATAAACTCTGAAGTGTACTGCGCAACCGTCATCGTCCCCTACTGCAGCATCCGAACTGCATCCTCAGCTCATCCCACTCCACCTCTGGGAAAAACTTCTCCTTGAACAGAGTTTTGAAATCTGTCCAAGACACCTGGGACTCCGCCAACTGGGGCTCCTCCCGGTACCAAGCTCTGGCCAAGTCGAAGTGTCGCATGCTAGCCACCTCCACCTTCAGATTATCCGGGATCTGCGCCATCTTCAAGGTCCTCTCTGTATTCTCCAGCCATTCATCCGTATAGATGATCCCCACGTTGCCCCATAAGTCCATCGGGTAGAGGTTCTGGTACTCCTTGGCCGTCCCTGGTCTCGGTGCTGTTGGTGCTGCACGTGCTGCTGGAGCTGGTGCTGCCGGCTCTCTGGTCCTGAGTGTGTCGATGACGGTCGATCTGAACTGTATGGCCTGCTGACTCTGAGCCTCCCTAAACTGCACAGCCTGGTGATTCTGGGCCTCCATAAAATGCTGGAATATCACCATCACCTGAGCGCCGTCAAACATCATCATCGAGGTTAGCGGCAGAAAGATCGAAGGCGGTAGTGGAAGCTGATTTGCTGGAACGTCCGGTGTAGCCTGCTGATCCGAACTGCCTGTGACTCCGGGCTGATCCGCGATCTTCCTCGTAGTGACCATCCTGTAATAGAAAGAAAACTTCATGATTGATAAAAACCTAATCTACTAAAAAATGTAAATGTTTATATAATAACCATATGTACCCGACGTACCCAATTTCCTATGCTGTAATTCAAGTTTCCCTAGTGTAATTCAAGCATCCAATAGTACACTAATACCTAGGTACTATTAGGATAGACTTGCATGGGCTACCACTAAAAATATGTCATGACCCGCTCCCGAATAATCGGACACGAATCGGACACGCCCAGCCTTCATCGTTGGACACGATGAAGTAAGCTGTACCAATCTAGAGAAATCTAACCAGATAATCAAGACAAGTAGGAAAACACAGCATCTATATACGTATCCCAATCTAGAGTAAAGTACAAGTCTCAGAATTTATTACATTCCAGCAGAATAAAAGATAGAGTCTACTAGTCTCAAATACAAGGTAAAATATAAAGTGCTAATGGTAAAGCTCTATGCTTCTGCAGCCTCTAAGTCAAGAGCAACCCCAGCTAGCTCTCCTGCATCAACAGGCTCTCGGCCATAGTAAGTATCGCACAGGGCCTCCAACTCACCTGCAACATATCCTATTCAGGAGCGGAGCAAAGTACAGTTCTAGGTAATAAAACATGAACATGACATGAACAGAGTACAGGAGTACAGGAAATAAAATACAGGAATGAACATGAAAGTACATGAAAGTAGTACAGGAAATAAGTACAGGAATTATAGTACATAAATGTAAAGTACAGGAACATGTAAAGTACAGGAAATGTAATATACAGGAATAAAACTATAATCCTGTAGTACCAGACATGATATGTGCACAATATTGAAATACATCTAGTCCATGTGACCGACTGGGGTGAGAACATGCACATGAGTACATGAATATGGTACGACTTAGGGCCCGCGTGCACGATGCGAGGCCTAAGCTAGGCACATGAGTACAGTAACTGGAATTGGTCACATGGCTAGTGTATTTCCCCACCCGACACTAATAAGTACAAGAACATGAGTATAGGAGTACAGGAGTACATGACATCGTGCCATGACGTGTCACAAGAAAGAGTACAAGAATGTAAATGCACAAAACCGTAGAAAGTACTTGCCTGACTCCAGAAAAGTACTAGTAATCAAGGAAGCTGGATATCCTCCTGGTTATTAAGTACAAGTTGATTAATAACTAAACAAGCTCTAAATTGGTATTTTGTAGTTCTACATTTATAATATTTGGTTAAACCAAATATTAACTACTCAGTAATTATTCTCCCTTACAACTATTCTTAAAACCATTATTCAGCTAATAATTAGAATATAAGGTTTAAGTAACATTGTTTTGGAAAAATAAACCTAATGAACAAATATACTCACGGTCACTTGTTTTGGAAAATAATCCTAGGCTGGAATCTTCTCTACTTTAGCCTTAAGTTAGACTAATGGAAAAATCTCAGTTTTAACAAATAATCAATAGAATTTCATTTAAAAATATTATACATGAGATTCAAACCCAAAATATTCTTACTCATAAGTAAACCAATCTTCCCAACTCTGCAACTTATAATCAGCCTTCTAAAAACAGGTTTTGAATATACATCTTAATATTCTACCATTGTTGTGCTATATAATCAGCAGAATAACCAAAAACTCTGTGAACCAAAACTTACTGAATCTCTGTTACAGATCAACCAACCATATTTCAACTGGCCAAAACAACTCTCTGAATTTATAAGCTAGAATACCCATAATCCAAAAGAAAAGTTATTACACAACCAACTAATTTAACCACCTGCAGCTCTTATAGTCGGTCAATTTGGCAATTCAAACACAGAACTCAATTTAGAAATACAACCGAAAATAGGGATAACTCGTAGAGAAATATACAATCAATCAAATAAGAATTAAACAAAATAGCCAATAAATTATGTAGCCAAAAGACTCCAAGTATCAGCCCTCTCCCAAACCAGACATGCGGTCATATGATCGGATATGATCAGCACTTGGACACAACTGCATCATTCAGCACATGATCATAACAGCACTCAGACACGATCTAAGTCAAATAAGAACGGACACGACCCTCAGCAATCGTCAGGAATGCAAAGTTAAACACAGGCAACACGAACATTGGCACAACACTGTTATGGACACGAGCAAAACTGGACACAGCAGCATCGCGGATATGCACAAAAGATACAAACAGGAATCTTCACTCCCACGACCCGACCCCAACTCTGACTAACAACCAAAAGCACAAATCATAAAATTAATAACAGAGGTAGGACGGAGTTTTACCTGAATCGAAGAATCAGCCGCAAAACTAGAACACGGCCAAAGATTTTGAACACACCCAACTCCTGAATTCCAAATGTTTACTGCAGTAATCACCAAAACACACAACCGAGCAACCAATAGAAATTTCTCAGACACTAAATCGACTTCAAATATTTTACAAGAATTGTCAAGATCAGGAATCATTAAGGATTGAGTCGACACTTACCAGTAGATAGACTTCTCCCTGTTCCCCGTGCTTGATCCGATCAACCGACGAACTCAACCAGTCAATTAACTAAACACGACAACTAAATCAGAACCTGCTCACGAAGAATCGATCTAATCAGAACACGACAGGATCACGATTCACTCACCGTCGTAATGAGGAACTCGTGATGAGGACTCAGGGATGACCAGCCGATGCTTGTCGGAAAATCTTGCCTCGGAGAACCCGGTCAGACCTGGCCAGGATCTCACCAATCGTGAGATCAGAGGAGTTTCGGAAGGAAAATAACTTCTCTCAAGGATATGAGTCGGACTCACCTCGTTGTCGTCGATCTGGAAGGACAACTGCCGGAGAAACGATCGTGTGCTACCGAGGAAGAAGTTCGCCTGAGCTCCGCCAATGAGTCGACGTGGAGTGATCTGATGGAGAAGGATTCGGTCTGCTGACGTCGTCGTCGAGGGAGGGTGGCACCGTTGTCGGAAAATAGTGCTAGACTCCAGTGCTCGGTGAGATTTTGGTCGCCATGGCCATCTCCGTCGCCGCCGATGAACTAGGGTTTGATCCTGATCAATTGGGAAAGAGAGGAGCTCGGAAAAAAATTGGGAAATAAGGAATGGGAATTCTGAGTCTCTCTCCTCAAACCAACTTAAATAAGGAAATGTAAATTTTAGAAAATACACCCTCCACCATTTGGCACATATTCACTTAAGCCCTCACCCTTTTCAATAATTGCAGAAAATGCAAATAAATCAGTTATGAAGAAATATTAATTAGTTAGGAAGAGTGGAAAGAGTGGGCTGCAATTTGTTACAACAAACTTTCAAAATTTAAAATTCCTGCTCCTAAAATCATTTCCCTCAAAAATATAGATCCCAATTATTTACTATTTAAAGCTTAACCTATTATAAAAATAATATTAATTTCTCAAAATTAGGGAAGTGAAGTTACAATAAGACCCAAGAACTGGGCAGTGAGTATGCTTGAATTATGCCCAAATGAATGTATGCTAAACAGATGCTAAGTACCAAGAATTGGGCGATGAGTACATTGAGTTTGGTTGGAAAGATGTATGGTATCAAAGATATGGGAAAGTTATTGAGTAACAACATTCTATTATCCTCTGCCGATGTAGAATGTTGGTTACGCTAAGACCCTGGATTGGGTAGATGATAATGTGAGCGTTGGCTCAAGGCAAGATGGCAATACGAATAAGAATGATGGTTATTACTTAGTTTTCCTAATCATGCAATATATGTTTTCTTTTTAGATAAGTTGCATCTAATTGCATGGTCATGGACAACTTGTCGATAAGGTGGTTCCTCAAACGGTATTCCAAGGCCTTGGAAATTGATTCGTCCTGTGGGGAACCTCTTTCTGAAGTAGTAGCACAGTGCTGAAGTAGTAGCATGATATAAGGGAACTTCAGTGGGGCTAGCTACCCGCACAACAAGGGACACCGTTATACTTGTAAGATGGTCCAAGATGATGCGTAGTCAGTGACCTTCATATAGATAGATCCAGTGCTAATTATGTCTTATGCAGGAAGAGTAAGTTATTACTCAAATACAGGGATTGATGTTGGTTGGTAAGATTCACCTAAAAGGGTGATAATCATGATAATATGATGTTGTTCCTAACAAAGTCTTGTGCAAGCTAAGTAAGTATTATAAATGTACAGGGATGGCTACACGACCGTGGGTAAGATATCACCAAAGGGTGATAGCATGTTACTTTACATTATGCTGCATGAATAAATCTATGCTTTACTTCTATCGGATATGAACTGCTAATTGACCCTAAGGCAACGAGAAAGACCACTTTTAATAATGTTCTACAACATTATTACTTAAGTGTTGTCTTCATAGGTGAGTTGGGCCAGCACCGCTTGTCAATACATTGATGATGTATTGACCCACGTTGTAGACAATATTACAGGTGCTTGTGTATGGGGAAAATTGTTTGATCAGTGCTTGGCATCGATGAATCAGATAGATGTGCAGAAGCTCTTCTTACAAGAAAATGTCTTCTGCTATACGGGACATAATATATGGAATAGTGTAATTCAGTTGTACCGGTGAGATTGTTACCAAATTGGCAAGTGCATTGTAAAAAAGTCGGCATATTCAGTTGTAGCCTAAAAGGTAAGTGTATATATTCAGTTGGTTATTCAAGAGACTTATAAACAGTTGTAAACTATGTATTCCGCTGCAAGTCTTGTAATCCATTGTAATTATCAATAAAGAGATACATTTCTTCATATCTTATGTGACTTCAATTTATCTGCTTGATTTTGTTATGCTGTCGTTATTTTCTGAGAAATATCAGAAACTGTAATGGTTTTGCCTTGTACGAGTGCAATCTAGACTTACGGTATCACGTCAAGTGGCTAGTTTTCGATCCTTCGGGATCGGGGCGTGACATACTTGATCTATTTATTAGCCACGTCTAGTATTACGCTCCTCTATGGCATGGCCCCGTTTTATGATTGTTTATTTCTTATATTTTTGGTCTATTTTGCATGCTTATTTATTGTACGTTCGGCATGTATATTATATATCTTGCTACGTCCATTTTGAGGATCTACTGGTCTCTTCAGGTTATTGATGTGCTGCTATGTAGAATAGAAAGATAATTGATGACTGTACTATACAGGATTAATGTATCAATAGTGGTACTCTTTATTATTCTTCCGTACCATGTCTTTCACTATCGTATAGCCTAGCTTTATAGACCTATCTTGTTCTTTGGGTATAATCAAACACATATGTTAGTGGGCTGTAGACCATGAACCATATTGTTCCTTCTTGATGTTTATTATTTATATGGATTAAGATATAGTTTTGACTTGCCATGATTAGACATATTACCATAGTCTAGACAACTTATACGTATTTGTGTTGGACTGAAGTCTACTTGATACATAGCTAGCATGCTTACGTATTTCTAGTACTACGTTTATTGGGACTGGGATGTGACAGGATTTAAAAAGGGATTCCATTTGAACTTATATGGGTCAAGTCCAATATCGTATTTCATGGTCAACTTCAGCTCCGGCAAGCTTATGTGACAACTTCAATTGAGTCTCACATGTTGAGAATCCAATCTGATTTTAGGTGGCACCCATGGAAATCAAAGGGCCCAAATATGGAAGGGTATATTTTGGGCTGACTTGGGATCCAAGACAAAAAAATTCAAAATTAAATTCTTGGGTTTACTTGACTCCCAATAAATAGAAAGTTAAGAAAAACTTTCTAGGTATGCTCTTTATTAGGGTTCAAAAGAGTTTCATCGACGTTCCAAGGGTCTGCTTGGATTGAGGGTTAAGTAAAGGGGAAATAAAACATACTTGGTGTGAGAGTAGAAATTTAGGAGGGGGTTATATAAAGTTAAGTGAGGGTTTGTTTAACCCTATTTTGTCTATTTTTTAACCCCCCAAATCGGAGGGTTAATGAGGAAAATCGAGAGATTTTGTTTAAAAAGTCATAAATACACCTTACTTATCCTATAAAAGATTATGACTTTTTTCTCCATTTTTTTTTTCATAATTTCAACATGTTGCTCCGTATCTTCCTAATTTGTGAAGATATTTTGCGAAGTTCTAATTAAAATTTCAATCAAATTAAATTTATGACATATATAATAAAGTTATTTCGGTAAATATCATTTTTTTATTAATCTTTCTCTCACTCAAAACCTCTAATCCAAGCTAGAGTCGTTAAACACCCCCCCACTTAACTCTCTCTCCAATCCAAGCAAGGATATATGTATTGACTCTGCTAGCCCGCACTTAATTCCCCCTTATTTAACCCCACTTAACTCTTCTTATCCCCCCAATCCATGCAGGCCCTAAAAGTTCTACGATCGTAGGTTCTTCCACTTTAAGTTAAAGGGGTTCGGAGTGGTGCCTTCTCCATCAGGGTTCAAAATTATCACCTCACATCATTGCTGGACAATCATTACTAGATGAAAGATTCCTTGGAAGGATTTGAAATTTTTCTTTGAGCGATACATAGTATTTTTCTGTCTTGAAGTTGTAATATTCTAGATTCTATATACCCTAATTTACAAATTTAATTATACTTATATCCTATTACAATTATATTAAAATTAGACATCTTTTATTGTAATAGAGTACTTAATTATTAGATTTTAGTTTGGGATTGTTTTAGGGTTAATATCGCAACATGTTTAACTTTAAACCCACGGACCCTTAGGCCACATTTGGTTTGTGGAAGCTGGACCTTGGAAAAGAAAAGTCACTCATTTTCAGTGTTTAGATGCCAAAAAAATGAGCATAAAATAAAATTAATTTCCAAGGAAAATAAAAGTAAGGTGAAAAATAATTCCCCCACTCGTCCCATAAAATTATAATTTTTCAAAAAAAGAAAAAGAAAGAACAAATAATTTATTTTATTTTATTTTCTTTCCACAAACCAAACACAACCTTAGTTCTCTCCAGAAAATTACTTTCGCTCTCTTCCTCACTATAACAACCAACCAACTTAATATCCTGCATTAAATATTTCTCATTAATTTTCTACTGCTATCACTTTTCTCATTCCCCATTCTTCTTCTGCATCTTTTCGTGAACTAAACCAGCTAACACTTCATTTCAAAACCAATTATAACCTACACTCTTTCTCTTCCTCTCAACTCAATTACTTGGAGATTATAACTCCCCTATCTGACATCCATAACCCTCTTACTTAAAATCCTCTTCTACTGCTACTTTCAAAAATTAATACGGCACCACCAAAAGTAATAAAAGCAATCACATGATAGGAGATATTACTCTTTAAGTTGTAAAAATATTAGGTGACCTCACATCATATGTTAGAAGCATCGTCATTTCAAACACCCAAACTCCTCTTCCTCTCATACAACTTCCTTCTCCTCTTCCTCTTGCAATCTCTTCCTCTCGCAACCCTAATCGAAGATGACAAGGTAAATATTTCTCTTGTTCTTCCTCTCTTAATTTCAATGTATATTTTTTATATTTTTCAAATAAATTTGAACACAATAGCTTTTAGGATTTTTTTTTATAGATTTTAGTTAATGTATGTTGGAGATTTATTTCATTCAAACACCCTTATTGATAGTTTTGAACACCATTTTTAGGGTTTGGAAGCTTTAGAAATCCGTACAGTTGTGTTAGGGATGACGAAGGACTTCCAGAATTATGTGAGTCTTAATTACAATTAGGACTGTCATAATTATGGCAGTAATAACACACAGTTTTGAATATTTTGAAATTCTTGCACACAAGTCTTTTATATTTTCATGGTTTGCATATAAGTTTATTTCATGAATTTACTGTACCGATACGGGTTCACATCTTTATGTGCAGATGTTGGATTGGGATGAGACATGTACGTCGTTGTATTCGCATTGTCGAACTATCCATGTGAAAATATTTTCTGTGAATTATGTGACACTCTCTGAAGTGTCACCTGTGGGCCTGCAAGTGACGCTCCGAAAAAGTATCGCAAAATTTTGCTGAAAATACCCTTACAGATGTAGTTCGACACCGTGGATTCAAATTCATAGGTATCATCGCAATCCTAGATCCATTATATATAGATCTTAGATTGCGACGAGACATATTTCGTTATATTCACAAAGTTGAATTACTATGTGAGGGTATTTTCAATGAGCTATATGATACTTTTTGGAGCGTTACTGTAGGCGCAGGGGTCACGTACCCCAGAGATGACTCACGCCTCAGAGCATCAAGCTACCCACGCCCCGTTACAGCAGCATGTTGGTCATGCCTCATCTAAGAGATGCCACGATTTTTGTGTGACAGATGGATGGGGGCTCGAAAACCAAAGTCATAATTACTTTGGCTATCCACGCCTCGCTAGGGGACGCTGTCACGCCCCAGGCCCAAAATACGCGGGACCGAGTTACGTGGCATTGGCCAGCTACGTATTCATCCGGACTCTGGTCCGACTCGAATACGTATAAGCTGTTAAAATGGTGTAAACATCACTATATCAACTCTATATCTCTATCCATATAACATAAGCATAAAGAAAGGAAATATGAATATTAGTCTGCAGTCCAATAAACATACTAGCTCGAGTAGACTCAAGAGAAAAAGAGTATAAATACTACGCAAATCCAGCAGGTATGAAATATAGAAATGAAACATGCATACTACTGGAGAGTTAATACCTGCAATGAAATGGGTGCTCAGCAAATATTCGACAAGAACTCTGCAAACCTACTCAGCCAACCTGGAAGGAAACCAGGTCCTCAGCGGGACGTAACAAGATACATAATATACATGCCACTATTGATAATAAAAAAGCATAAAGAATCAGGGGTGCTCTATCAACTATTGTAAATGCAAATAAGGACAACTTTCAATGCATGGAGTTGTCTATGATGTCTTGGTACTCGTGCAGTGGCGCTCCCTCTGGGCACCCGTTATGCAGCAACGTCAAGTGAACTAATCTCGTAGCCCCTACGTCTAGTGACTGTCCTCCCCACCCAATGTATCTAGAGCGATTCGACTCCACGACATGCACAATCCCCAGTGCGGGGCCTAATATGTCATAATGAAAGCATCTAGCATGAACTATGCTGTCGCACGTCCTGGCTGCACTGATGATCAATTGAATGCGGTGGTACGTGTCCAGTATCTCTGTATCATATCACCGTGTCCAAGCATGTGTCAGGGTCCAGCAAGATACTAGGGTATCCGCTTTGCAGGAGTAGTCTCTAATGGACTAGACTAGCAAGTATCGACCAACGTATCTCATTGGTTCCACCCAGAGTCATACTCGGAAGCACAGTTGTAAAATAACAATAAAATAGCAAGACATGAAATGTAACAAAAAAAATGATATAGTGGCAAGGTATACTTGCCTGTAGCCGGAAGCTAAGTGTGAAAGTCCAGCGCGAGAATCGAGTCCAAAGAATCCAATGAGTAACGGTTTGAGCTATCAAACCATTTATCAACCAATCATATACTTATAGTTACCAAGGAGATGGAAAAATATTACTATGACTATGCCCAAGGTTAGCAACCCTATACGCTAAACACTTACATTATGTTTGGGAAGGAGGATAAATAGAGGGAGGGAAAATTTTGAGGGGAAAGTGGAGGAAAAATTAGAAACTAAGTTGTTTGGAAAGGGGGAAAGAAATAGGAGGAAATGAATCTAGAGAAAAAATTTTGGTAGGCCCCACCAAAAAAAATTTCTTCCAAAACCGGGAGGAAAATGTACGTACTTGAGGGAATTGGGTAAAATTTACCCAATTACCTCTCAATCAATTCTCTTTCTTTTTTTTAGGTTGTTCGTACATATTTTTCTTCTTCTTTGGGTAGTCTATATATTTCTCTCCTACCAACTTACATATCGCAAAAAAATTATCGGTTGGGGTTGCTACATATCAGGTAAATCAAATTATTTTATCTCTTTTATTTTGTTCTATTTTGAATTTTGTTGATTTTAAATTTTGTTCTATCAAGATTAAACAAATAAGTCTCTATAAAATATACAAGTTTCTGTGTTGTTTGTTAAATTTTCTTCTGGTAGTTTGTTATAGATATACATGTAGGTTAAACTTACATATGTTAAATTTGTGTGTATTTTGTTAAATTTTCTTCCGGTAGTTTGTTATAGATATACATGTTGGTTAAATTTACATATGTTAAATTTATGTGTAGTTTATTAAATTTTCTTCCGGTAGTTTGTTATAGATATACATGTAGGTTAAATATTACTTGCAATATATGTTAAATATTGTTCTATCAAGATAAAGGAAATATGTTTTTCCTTTATCTTTTTTGGGAAGTAATAGATTTTACCTTTAGCAATATTAGCCATATGACTTTGCGTATGAGTTTAACTGCTATTAATTTGATTGTTTTAAAGATACTATTTCATTATTTAAATCTTAATTAAAATATAAGACTTTGTATTTTGATTTATTTACTATTTAAATTCATATAAATTACTGTATTATCTCTAACAATAAAAACATAATATAAACCAAAAAAGTTAATTTTTAAATCCTAAGCAAATATTGATTTAATCTACAACTCACGTATAAGACATCTCAAAAATAAATTAAAAAAACTCATCGTATGAGTTTAATTGCTCTAAAGTTGATTATTTTAAAGATAATATTTTATTATTTAAATCTTAATTCAAATATAAGATTTTGTATTTTGATTTATTTATTAGTTAAATTTCTTACGTTACTATATTATCTCTAACAATAAAAATACAAATATAAACAAAAAGATAAATTTTAAATCGAAAGCAAAAATTGATTTAATCTACAACTCACGTATGAGACATCTTAAAAATAAAATAAAAGCTCATGGTGTGAGTTTAACTGTTATTAATTTAATTATTTTAAACATAATGTTTTATTATTTAAATCTTAATTCTAATATAAGATTTGTATTTTGATTTATTTATTAGTTAGCTTCATATATATTAATGGATTATCTCTAGCAAAAAAAATTATAAATATAGACAAAAGTTAAAATCTAAGTGAAGATTAGTTTAATCTACAACTCACATATGAGACACCTCATAAACAGAACTTACGGATGAGTTTAACTCCTATCAATTGATTATTTTAAAAATCATAAGAAAGTTAAGGATAAATTAGTAATTTATCTATGTCCCACAAACAAACAAAAAGTTAATTTTTTACTTTTTCTCTCCCAATTTTTTGGTCATCCAAACAAGGAGAGGAAAAGTTAACTTTCCTCTCCCTCCATTTTCTTTCCTCTCAAAATTTTCTCTCCCTCTCCTCCTATGTTCCCAAACAAAGTGTTAGGTTTGACGGCCAAAATGTATTAAGTTACATTAAATTATCTCAAATTGATTTAGTACAAGAGAGCTATATAAATAATAATATTAAAAAAACTAAAAACATCACAAATTTTCTTTCCTCTCAAATTTTTCTCTCCCTCTCCTCCCATGTTCCCAAACATAGTGCTAGGTTTGATGGCCAAAATGTATTAAGTTACATTAAATTATCTCAAATTGATTTAGTACAAGAGAGCTATATAAATAATAATATAAAAAAACTAAAAACATCACAAATATAGGCTTTGAACTTTACTTACACCTCACCTCTACAACCCAAGCACAAACCAATGGGCTATAGCTCTCTATTGTATGTATATGGTTAACCCTCAAGTTTAATCACTCTTTCAAAGGGTTAAGGGGGGTAAGTCAAAAGGGAAAAGAAAAACCAAGTAAATCCACACCAGCCCACAAAAGCCCCGCTGACTCAGGATTCGAACCCTGGCCCTAGCATATAATCACCCCAACACCCAACCAAGTAGGCTGTAGTGTTAGAATGTGGCACTCAAATTAATTAGTATGAACCTAAACTCCTCTTTTAGTGTCCGCTTGGATTGAGAGTTATGTTGGGGCATTTGTATTCTTGACATCTCTACATGCTTAGTGAAGTTTTAGTCACACATCGGAAATGCACCATGTGGTATCTCAACATATATAGGCTTCTATGTATTGTTGGGATGTGCACATGGGTGGTGACCCAAAGGTGGGAACCATGTGGGTGATTTTACTAGAGGTAAGAATAAGGCTCCATGGTAAGCTTCTAGCTTTTTGCTCTTGGAAAATTTATTTCCATAGGAGCTAAGCCCCATAGGGGTTTAGCGACTCGGACTCGGACACGGACTCGGGCTCGGGCTCGGGCTCGGGCTCGGGCTCGGGCTCGGGCTCAAGGGCTCATAAGGCGTAATGTGGCGTTTTGTTGGCAAACTTTGTACTTAGCTCGTTACGGGAGCCCAGTTACATTGGCACAATTACACAGCCCAGTATGCGTAGTGTGCGCAGCGTGCGTAGAGTGTGCAGCATACGCAGTGTGCGTAGAGTGCGTAGCGTACGCAGTGTTCATAAAATGGCTGTGCGCAGGTTGCGTAAAGTGGCAGGTTGCGCGTAGGGTGCGTAATAGGGCTGTGTGCGTAAAGTGCAAATCACGCTGGTTACGCGAGTGGCGCAACTTGCGGCAGAACGTGTCTTTGCATGTTCTGAGCGGTTGCTCCATGTTCGGGGTGGTTATTACCACATCCCTAACATTGTGCTAACCGGGCAGTTGTTGCAGGGACCTATATAAGGTCTCCTCATTCTCTCTCACTAAAAAGAACTAATACACAGGTAATAGACAGAAAGTTTACAAGTATTTAGAAGATGTGAGAGAGAAGAGAGGTATTGTACCAGCGTTAAGTTTTGCACGGGAGTTCGTGTTCATCCGAGGGGTCAGAAGAGCATGAGTGTTCCAAGTTCTCCGACGAACTTGCTGGTTCCTGGGAGATATTCGTGTGGGACGAATAAAGCTTTGAGCAACGGTGATTATTCACCCCAGCAGGAGTTTTTTCATCTTTCGCCTGTCACCTTCTTCGTTTATCAGAATTCTATTAGTACACCTTCGGTGAAGTGTTTGCGTTGGTAGAAATCTGTGCACCTTCTGTGAAGTGTTGCATTAGTAGAATTTCTGTTACGTACCTTCTGTGAAGTGTTACGTAATAACGATTGTTTTTACAATTGTTACGAATTCTTAGTTTTCCATTAAAAAATTGTGCCCCGGCACTAACATTCTCAAAGCTTTATAGCTACGATGGAAAACGTTAATGTTTCACTCTTCAATTCTGACTTTTGTAAGTTAGAAAAGTTTGATGGAGAACATTACCAAGTCTGAAAGAGGAAGCTTTATCTCACCCTTCAACTCAAAGACGTAGATCACGTGCTTCTGGAGGAAGAACCTACTGTTCCAAATGTTGGGTCTGCTGCCGCAATCACCGCGGCTACTAAACTTCAAGCAAAATAGAAAAAGGAAAATAGTATTTGCAGGCTGCTTATCCTGAATGCTATGGAAGATTCCCTTATAGAATCCTATTCTAAGAAGACTATCGCTAGAGACATATGAGAGTCTCTAGAAAAACTCTACGAAGAAGACAAGAACCACAGTAAAATCTTTGTGGTTGAAAGATATCACAAGTGGTTCTTTGAGGACGAAAAGTCTATGCTGTCGCAGGTGAAGGAGTTCCTGAAACTGCGACAGAAGCTGGAAGACGAGGCGATGCCCCTCCCCGACAAGTTTGTTGTTGGAGGGATTGTCTCAATGCTCCCCGCGGGTGGAGCAAGTTCTATACAAACATGCATAGGAAGAAGCTGGAGATCACCCTTGAAGATCGCCTGCCGGAAATCTATGTTGAGGACCAGATGCGGGCTCAACTGAAGGTGGACGCACTGTCCAAACAATTGGCTAACGCCAATCTGGTGCATTCAAGGGAACCAAGGGGAAAGCATGCGGCTTCCCAAAGCAAGAAGAAGGACCTTGACAATCTGAAAGTCAAGGGTACTTCAATAAAGAAGAAGAAGCCAAAGTCTCACTTGGCTTGCTTCAAGTGTGGCAAGAAGGGCCATTTAAGAATGAGTGCAAAGTAAAAGCCAAGCAATCGGAGCAAGGAGAGACTAGTAAGTTATCTATGATCACTGATGTTGTTGCTATAATTGCGTAGGTTGATGCGGTAGGAACTGATGCTGACTGGTGGGTAAACACTGGAGCCACCTGCCATGTTTGCTCCAGCAAGGAGTGGTTCACCACCTACACCCCTACTTCTGATGTGGTTATGGTGGCGAACCAGGCACAAGCTGAAGTGCTTGGGATCGGGACAGTAGTATTGAAGCTAACTTCTGGCAAGTCTCTGACTCTTCCAGGCGTGAAGCATGTACCTGCTATCGCCAAGAACCTGATCTCAGGAGGCCTACTCTGTAAAGCAGGCCTCAGGATGGACATCAATGCTGGCCAGATGGTGATGTCTATCAGGGGAACATATTTCGGAAAAGCTTTTTATACCGAAGGACTGTTCAAAATTCAGCTTGTAAATCAGTTCAATGTTGTTAATACAATCACTCATTCTGCTTATAATTTTGAGTTATGGCATAATAGGCTAGGACATGTTCATTCTAAACGAATTAACAGAATGTCTATTCTAGGGCTTATCTCCAAGTGTGGAGGTAAGGTAGAGAAATGTGAAGTTTGTGCTCAAACTAAGATCACAAGGAAACCCTTTCCTCGGGTTAATCGAAGTACAGATCTTCTGGAGTTAGTATACTCAGATATCTATGATTTCAAACAGTTCTCTACAAAGGCCGGGATGTAGTATTTTATAACCTTAATCGATGACTTCTCTAAGTATGCGTTCGTCTACTTGCTGAAGGCTAAAGATGAAGCATTTGAGAAGTTTAAGGAGTTCAGGGCCAAAGCTGAGCGGCAAACTGGACAACAACTCAAAAAAATAAGAAGTGATCGGGGTGGGGAGTATAGGTCTTATGAATTCGCATCATTCTGCAAAGAACATGGAATTGTCAATGAGACTACGGCTCCGTACTCTCCTCAATCCAACGGAGTAGCTGAGAGGAAGAGCAGGACGTTGACAGAAATGATAAACTCAATGCTGTTGACTGCGGGTCTTCCTAAGTGCTACTGGGGAGAAGCTGCACTGACGGCCATTTTTATTCTGAATAGGGTGCCTCATGCAACTTCTGACATTACTCCTCATGAACTCTGGTTCAAAGTCAGACCTAACTTGAATGTCATTCGAGTGTGGGGGTGTCTGGTATATGTCAAGCTTCCAGATCTGAAGATTCAGAAGCTTAGAACAAGGACTACTAAGACGATCTTCTTGGGGTATGCCGAGAAGAGTGATGCTCGAAGATTTCTTGATATTGAGTCAAATCATATCATTGAATCTCGCGACGCAGAATATTTTGAAGACAAATTTGCAAGGCACAAGAATATTGTTCTTGCGGATGTTCTGGAGAATAATGAGGGTGCGCAGGTCTTCAATGAAGATGTGGTCCAAGAAAATGTCGTTGTTGAAACAACGGTTGAACCAGATCTAGCTGAGTCGTCAACGAAGCGAGTGAGAAGGCCGAAGGACTTTGGAAGTGACTTTGTCACCTATCATGTGAAAGCAGATCCGCTTACCTATGATGAGGCGATGAAGACCAGAGACGCGATTTTTTGGAGGGAGGCGATTGACAATAAAATTGAATCCATCACCTCCAATAATACTTGGGTGTTGGTTGATCTTCCTGAAGGAGCAAAATCCATCGGATGCAAATGGATCTTTAAGAAGAAGATGAAAGCAGACGGAACTATTGACAAGTTTAAGGCTAGGCTAGTAGCCAAGGAATTTTCTCAGAAGCAGGGAATCGACTACTTTGACACGTATGCTCCAGTAGCCCGGATGACGACCATCAGAATGTTGATTGCTCTCGCAGCGATACATAAGATGGTGATACATCAGATGGATGTGAAAACGGCTTTCCTAAATGGCGAGCTGATCGAAGAGATTTATATGCAACAATCAGAGGGATTTGTCGTCAAGGGTCTTGAAGAGAAAGTCTGCAAGTTGGTGAAATCTTTGTACGGTCTTAAACAGGCTCCCAAGATATGGCATGAGAAATTTGACAAGGTTATAAGGTCAAATGGCTACATGGTCAGCGAGACGGACAAGTGTGTTTACACGAAGTTCGCTTATGAAAGAGGTGTGATCGTTTGTCTGTATGTGGACGACATGCTTATCCTAGGTACGGATATGAGCTGTGTCACGAAGACAAAGAGGTTCATCTCGAGCAAGTTCAGTATGAAGGACTTGGGGGAAGCTGATGTGATCTTAGGGATCAAGATCATCCGGACAGACACTGGACTAGCGCTGTCACAGCCTCATCATATTGAGAAGATGATCACTCGTTATGGGTATCAGGATCTTTCAGGGATCGATACGCCGTACAGGTGTAATCTGAAGCTGAAGCCTAATTCAAGGGAATGCGTCAGGCAGCAGGAGTATGCAAGCGTAATCGGGAGTTTGATGTATGCTACTACTGCCACAAGGTCTGATATAGCATTTACCGTAGAAATGCTGAGTCGTTTCACGAGTAACCCTGGTGTTGAACACTGGAAGGCTGTGAAACGGGTTATGAGATATCTCAAGAAGACTCAGACATATGCACTGTACTACAGCGAAGATCCGCAGGTAGTGGAAGGCTTCAGTGATGCCAGCTGGTGCTCAGATTTGGAGAGCGAGAGGTCCACAGGTTGATATATTTTCACAATGGGTAGAGCTGCTATATCATGGAAGTCGAAGAAGCAGACAATGCTCTCGCGGTCATCCATGGAATCTGAGTTCTTTGCACTTGACACCGCAGCCGAGGAAGCAAAATGGCTTCGGGAGCTCATGTATGAACTTCTAGTGGTTGGAGCGCAAATACCGGCAATACCGATATACTGCGACAACCAGGCGACTGCGGCGGTGGCATCAAATGACATCTTCAACGGAAAGAAGATGACTGTACGGTTAAAGCACAGGACAGTACACGATCTTATTAAGAGCGGTGTAATTACAGTGATTGATGTTCGGGGTCAGGAAAACCTGGCAGATCCGTTCACCAAGGGCCTCAGGCGCCAGCTGGTCGATGACTCAGCATGTAAAATAGGCTTGAAGGCATTCTGATATTAGTTATTGTATTCCTGCCATAAAGTTTATGCTATTAGATCAAAGATTTATCTACTAGGCATCTAGCTTTTGGTTCAAGAGAGGACCATTAACTGGAAGAATATCAGGAACGGTGGGTACATGTTCTATTGGGCATGGAGAGGTTACAGACCTATAACCACCGTTGTCTATTATTGTTTTCTGCGGAAAATGGTTCCTTTGGTAAGGTTGGCTTAATTGCCTTAATAAGTTCTCAGGCAGAGTGAATACCTAGTGTGCTTTACAGAAAGCACGGTAGAGCAGCACTACAAGGAGTAAAACTCTATGCTACAGTGGGGTGACTCCACGATGAGGTTCCTATATGTGGGGTACTGCCCAGGAATAGGATAAAGCATCGACTTTGCAGGCCAAGTCACAGCGGCGTACCATCGCAAATAGGCAGTTAGCCTAATATTGTATGTTAAAAATAAAGAGGGGTGTAGTCAGCACTACAAAGAGGAGGAGTTCCTCATGTTATAGTGGCACGACACCACGATGAGGTACCCGGTTAGGGATAAAGCCTCGGCCTTGCAAGCCATGTCGTTGTGGCATAACACCGCAAGGGAGCCTAAGGCTTCATGCTGGATAGTTTGGCACTACAAAGAGGCAGTTTCCTTATGCTACAGTAGTATGACACTACAAAGGTTCCCAGATATGGGGTGATTCCCAGGGAGGGGTAATGCCTTGGCTTCGGGCCATGTCATAGCGGCGTAGCACCGCAAGGGGAGCGTAAAGCGTACCATGCCATGTCTCTTTATAATGAACTCACCTATAGTGTATGGACAGAGATATCAGGCCGTCTCTTGAGGGTAAACTTGTAGACGCCCAAAAGTATACACTGAAACCAGGCTGGCACAGGGCCTTTAATGTGCATAGCCAGAAGCACATGTGACTACATTATATGAGTGGGAACAACTTCAACTATGGTGTAGAATTCAAGGCTTAGTCCATTCTTATATTATAGTCTGTTGTTTAACCCATGCGGGAAGATTCAAGTCATCGCAACATCTGTCCTAATACATGTTGGACAGTCACTGTGGGGAACACTCGAACCCATATATATTAAGATATGTGGGGGATTGTTGGAGCATTTGTATTCTTGACATGTAGAGAACTTGTTCTCTACATGTAGTAAAGTTTTAGTCCCACATCGGAAATATACCATATGGTATCTCAACATATAGACCCAAAGGTGGGAACCATGTGGGTGATTTTACTAAGAGGTAAGAATAAGGCTCCATGGTAAGCTTCTAGATTTTTGCTCTTGGAAAATTTATTTCCATGGGAGCTAAGCCCCATAGGGGCTTAGCGACTCGGACTCGGACACGGACTCGGGCTCGGGCTCGGGCTCAAGGGCTCACGAAGCGTAATGTGGCATTTTGTTGGCGCACTTTGCACTTAGCACGTCAGCATCGTTGCTAGGTGCATAGTGCGCTTAAGTTGCGCTCGTTACGCGAGCCACTTATGCGGGCCTCGTTATGCGAGCCCAGTTATGCGAGCCCAGTTACGCGCGCCGCGTTACACGGGCCTCGTTACGCGAGCCCAGTTATGTCGGCCCAGTTACGCAGCCCAGTATGCGTAGTGTGCGCAGCGTGTACAGCGTGCGTAGAGTGCGCAGTGTGTGCAGCGTACGCAGTGTGCGTAGAGTGTGTAGTGTGCGCAGGTTGCGTAAAATGGCTGTTTGCGTAAAGTGGCAGGTTGTGCGTAGGGTGCGTAATAGGGCTGTATGCGTAAAGCGCAAATCACGCTGGTTACGCGAGTGGCACAACTTGCGACAGAACGTGTCTTTGCATGTTCTGAGCGGTTGCTCCATGTTCGGGGTGGTTATTACCACGTCCCTAACATTGTGCTAACCGGGCAGTTGTTGCAGGGGCCTATATAAGGTCTCCTCCTTCTCTCTCACTAAAAAGAACTAATACACAGGTAATAGACAGAAAGTTTACAAGTATTTAGAAGCTGTGAGAGAGAAGAGAGGTATTGTACCAGCGTTGAGTTTTGCACGGGAGTTCGTGTTCATCCGAGAAGTCAAAAGAGCAAGAGTGTTCCAAGTTCTCCGACAAACTTATTGGTTCCTGGGAGCTATTCGTGTGGGGCGAATAAAGCTTTGAGCAGCGGTGATCATTCACCCCAGCAGGAGTTTTTCCATCTTTCTCCTGTCACCTTCTTCGTTTATCAGAATTCTATTAGCGCACCTTCGGTGAATTGTTTGCGTTGGTAGAAATCTGTGCACCTTCTGTAAAGTGTTGCATTAGTAGAATTTCTGTTACGTACCTTCTGTGAAGTGTTACGTAATAAAGATTGTTTTTACAATTGTTACGAATTCTCAGTTTTCCATTAAAAAATTGTGCCCCGCACTACAACAAATAGGGCCTATAATAGCAGTTTTTCTATAGCGTTCAAGTGTCACTGCTATTGAATGTTATCAACAATAACGTTCTTTCTGCAATGCTATAAAAATATCTACTTATAGCAATTTCTGAATGCTGTAGAATATACAACATTCATCTATTGCTACATTTGTATGTCAAAACAGATCTCATGTTCGAATCCTAGGAGAAGCAGCATAGGTTTTTATTTTACAATATAAAAAATAGGCTATAGCATGTATGGCCTATTTTTTATTCTTATGTACAAAACACAACACTTTCTAAAGTGTTGTTCCAAATTTTGTTTTTCCCCCTTTTTTCATTCTACCGCTCCCTCCCAAAATTTGGACGCTGCATCTGGTCAACAAAATGCTTTTCCCTCCCCTTCTCCTCTCTTAGTTCTCTTTTTTTGTAGCTTTTTTCCTTTATCTCTCCTATTTTCTGTGGACTCCTTTCTTCTCTCCATAAAAGATTGCGGGCGCATGGGGGCTATTACCATTCCGCACCTTGGGAGAAGCAACAACCTCAGGGACTCAGCTGGTCCACCGGTAGAGCACCGAGCACTGGCCACCGACGACTCGTAGTCCAAGGGACTGGAACCCTAAAAATTTCAATCGTCGCGTCCCCGTCATCGCCACAGAACGCAGAGCAGGTTATAAGGTCGTCAATTCCTACTTAGGGTTTGGAACCCTAAATTTTTTTCTATGGTTAATTTTATTAGTAACTTTATTCTTTGTTTAATTTTTTCTTTCTTGTTCTTGTTCTTGGTTTTAATTAGGAAAGGGGGTTTCAAAGATGTGTTCTCCTTCTTATAATTCTACTGTCCTATTGCAGCCGTAGTGCAGTCGGGAGAAAAGGGTTTTTTTAATTAGGGTGATTTGTTTAACTATCAATCCAGCGTACTCTACTGTCCTATTGCAGCCGAAGTAGCAGGTACTTACAATTCTAAAAGTCGATTAGGAGTAACAACACTTGATAGTCAGGTCCAATAATTTTATGCTAAGCATCTATTTTGTTGAACAGCTCTAATATGAGAATTTTGGTAATTTTAATTGTACGTTACATTTTCAAACCCTTTTGGTCATGGTGTTGGGAAATTGAATGATCTTTGTTGTCTCTTGTTATATTGCTATCATGACTTTGAAGTTTCTTTAATCAGGTTTCACATCCTTGCAGACCACCCATGTCGCAGCCCAGTATGGCCAAACATCATTTCTCTACCATATTGTCACAAAATGGAATGCTGATCCTAATTTTCCTGATAATGATGGAAGAAGCCCTTTGCATTGGTATACTTTCTATGCTTACTGCAGTTTATTAATTTACAAACTTGGACTCAACAATAGTTTTTTCCATTCTTCAAATGGTCGCCTCCTGGTCTTTGTGTTTCATTTTACCTGTTGAAGGAATCGTGGATATTCTAATTTTTAATATTGCTGCATGAATATTATTAAAGTTTGTGGTATTATTTTTGTTGTGCAGTAATTCTTTGGTGCTTGGTGAAACACTATACTCTGATTTATTGGATCTCCATGTTTTGTGTTCACGTTTTCAGATATTTAGTTCACTTTACTCTTTTGTAGATTGTTGCTGATTATCCTTTTGGTTCTCAATTTCTGATCTTGTAGGGCTGTCTATAAGGGATTTGCTGATTGCATTCGTCTTCTTCTGTTTTTGGATGCTTATAAGGTGCGACACGATAAAGAGGGTATGTGCTTTTCAATTATCCCAGCTTCTCTCTCTCACTCACTGTGTGCATATGTCGGAATGGGCGCTAATGCACACATGTATCTGTTTGTACGTTCGTGCGTGTTTTAGAACATCCTACATTAAATTTTAGGAAGTGTGCATCATGCCTTCCTCCAATTTGAATTTATCTTTTACATTGTATTTATTCTACCTCAATTGCAATTGATTCATAGATCTACCTCACTAGGTTGCTCTCCTCTTCATTGGCCTGCTATTAGGGGAAACCTGGAAGCATGCACAGTTCTGGTTCAAGCAGCAAAGAAAGAGGACTTGATGGTAACAGATAACAGTGGTTTCTCTCCAGCCCAGCTAGCATCTGATAAGGGTCATCGGCAAGTTGCTTTTTTTTCTCGTAGGTATTCTGTCTGTAGTAGTTGGTTATTTTCTTTCTAGGTCTGTGACTATTGAATCAACATCTTTTTGTTCTTCTGATAGTTGTGGTTCACAATAGCTAGGTTAAGAACTGTTTAGAAGGTCCCTAAGAATTGGAGGAATTGGTTGACATCTATTTTCTATAGTATTATTAGCATTTATTCCCTTTAGAATTTTAATGTCGTCTCTATTAGTATTATTAACAATTTAGTGGAAAGTAGACACACGGTAAATCATATTTTGCCCCTCTTCTTCATATGATTTCCAAGAAATGGAAACGTTATGTTCTATATATTTGATTTTGAACCAAATTTGTGTGCCTTGTATTTAAGTTACTTTTTATTGGACATAGGCATGAGATTATGAATCTTGTGTTTCTAAAGTAGAAAATTAGTATATAATCATGTATCATGGTGTACAGTTGCATCTACAATTCCTATTAATACTTGTGGTCTGCAACGTTTGGTACTTCTCCATAATAATCAAGAAAGAAATACCAGTTTTAGCAGATTGCCATGTTTGTGGTAGCACTCATACTTTGCGTAGGGCAATTCTAGAAGATTACTTGACAGATGTGGTGGAAATAGCCTTCTCGGTAGACTATCAAAATTAGGGCTTGCTCCTCACTTTGGTGTATAGCTATTGTTCTACTTGTTAGATATATACACTCAGTTGTCACAGGTATATCACTTGCATTGTTTGCTCGAGCTGCAGACTATTTAATTGAGATTTTTTTTTATTTACTTACTGTTTCTATTATTTTTTTGTTTTGGATGCAGGAACATACTTACGAAAAATGACGGCTGCATTCGGACTTCTTGCATGGTCAGGAATTTTCTTGGCTACCACAGGATTAGTTATATTTTATAGGTGTAGCAGGTATGCTTTGAACATGTCATAAGGCATAATTATGCTTTTAACATGTCACAGAGGCTATAAATTAGGTTTTCCATGATGATGGAAATCTTGGAATGTAGAGTTGGATGAATGTCACCTGCTTTCCCCTCCTTTGACCTGTCAAACTCTGTTAAAACATATGTATCTTATTTTAGTTGATAAAAAATTAAGTTTTTGTAGCTTACAACAATTAACCTGTTCGTTTGCCAGACATCTGGCCTTTACACTGCTGCAAATAGTTTAATTACTATTAACACATTATTATGGATTTTATGTATCATAAAGTGCTTCAGTTTCATGATATTATGAGCTAAAGATTGATTTTTCTATCATGCGGTGTTGAATCCTATTATATTTTTTTACCATATAATGTATGCATGCATTAGTTTCTTGGTAAGAAGGTTGTTCCTCTTTGCGTATACATTTCAATTTTTGGCAGTTTGTCATATAATGTTGTAGAGCAGTGAGGTTCTGCCTTGCTGAATAATGAACTAGACATAGCATTTTCATTGGCTCTTCGTTAACCACAATGCAATTGTTTCTTTTCTTTCAGCAAATACAACTTTGAATGTAAAGTTTTGTTATTATAAACTTGTCTGAAAGAGAAAATCTCAACAGAAGCATATATTTAATCTACAGATGGCCACTCTCAAAGCAAACCTCGCAAAAGTACGAGCACTCCTCGGAAGGGCAGTGCTGCAGTCGTAGTTTGTGTCACCGAATCTGATCCGTCCCTTATGAGCTTAGGCGTGAACTATGGTGCCCGTGATTACTACTACCCCTCTCCTTCATCCAGCCGAAACACTGGGAATTCCTACGGAGTAAGTGATAACTAGTGATGCAAGCTCTTGGAATGGAAAATATTATCACAAGAAGTAGTTTCAGAATTTGATTCATTCTTGATCATACATTAACATTTTTTTTGTCCAAAATCATGTTCTGCAGAAGGATAAAAAGGATGTCTATGACTATACGACACCCGAAAATTCACACGAATGGTGGCAGGGTAAGATACATATCAAGATAAAAGAATGCTGATTTTAGTAATTATAACTAGGAAGTGTACAAATATTGATAAACTATGATTTCCATTGCCTATTTTCAGGTTCATACCACTACTGAAGTTGGCCATACAAACTAAAAATTGCCAATTACACAAGATAAAGGTATTTTAAAGATTTGGGCTCATGCTTGATTTTATTTCTATATATCTGTTTCTGTATAATTTTTAGTATAATTGATACATGTTACAAGCACACTGTGTATTAATATCCTCCTGGAAGTATTTTAGCTGCTTCTTTTTTGAATTTTAGACTACTTTTAGTGCCTAATGACCAGTCGCTCAAAATTGGCCTCTCACTCCATAACAGTGTCCAAATGCTTTTACGATGTGCCATTAATGATACTTAACAGAGCTAGATTAGGAACATAGATTTTGATTGATGATCGGTTATAAACTTTCAACTAGAAAGATGTATTAACCATTACTGCTACTGCGTTTTTACTCTGCTAATAGATGCATTGTTATTTCCATAGATAAAGTGGACAACTTCAGATTTCAAAAGATATTTGTGGTGTTGTTGTTGTTGTCTTTCTTGTTTGAGAAGGAGACCACAAGAATTTATGAAATAGTCTAGACTTATTTTGTTCCTTATTCTCAATTTTTTTTCTCTAACTCAAATTATTAAATTACTGAAATAATTTAGGAACATTATGATTGTTTTTTGTTTTCATTTTTTGAGAATAGGGGGCAGTCTTTTACTGTCCCCTGGAATTTGATCCCAACCCTCCTATGTCCTCCCCCTAAACCAAAGGCCTCGACCTTTGGCATTGTTTTGTTAGTAAAGTGGCTCTTAATCTTGTGTGTATTTTTCGCAGGAAAGATCCTGGGTTTATCAAAACGAATGCAAGGGAGTCAGATAATCTCAGAGATGATGTGAGTGCTGTAATTTTGACAATTTGATACAATCTAGTTACATGTTTTTTAACCTTTTCCTCTTTTTATGTAATACCTATAGCTGTATATGTTTGTTTGGTGGTGTTAAGTTTTTTACTCGTCAAATTTGTTGTATCATGCTACTTATGATGAGCTGAGCACTCTTACTAATTTCAAAACTACACTGTTGGGATTGTTGATGGATTTTTTGTACCAATTTATGCATCACTTATGAGTAGCATAAACTTTGAGGCTAGTCACTTTCTTTTATATAAGGGTGGGGCTGGATGTAAGTACAGGTTAATACTTCGGAACAACAGGGTGAGAACCATGAAGCAGGAGTTGAAGAGAAAGAACAAGGAAAAGCTTCTTTTTTGCTTTCAATGAACTTCAAAAAGATACAGATTATTCTTTACCTTGCAAATTTCTAATTTTAATCATGAAAATTAAAAAAATATGGCCTACAATGATTCTTTACCTTGCAGTTACTTTACTCCTGGAACCTTACCTCATGTAAACCTTCTTGCACTTTACTTCATGTATTACACTGCTTTACATAACACCATTGTCCTGCAACTTCACATTTACATACTGCATGCCTCCTTAGCCACTGATCATACTTGAGTATCAGAAATATTTCTATCTTATTTTTTTATATCATAATGTGTTTTCTTCTCAATTTTGTGTAGGTTGGCGTATATGTTTTTGATGGTTGTGGATAGCTGCTAGAGGGAAGGAGGCGAGCTGTTTTTTGGCCTACAAAATTTTGTAAATGGAATAGTTTATTTTGGACTACAGATACTTTGTAAATGGAATGGTTTATTTTGGCGTACAACTACTTTTTCTACATCTTGAATGTTTTAATGACTACTTTTTGTACATCTTGAATATTCTAATGAAACATTTCATATTTTGGCAAATCTTTATTATATCTTGATTGATCGAAATGCAAGTTGCGATTGAAATTGTCTGCGATTGAAATTGATCGAAATACAAAACAGGTTATGAAATATGAAATTCTGTAGCAGATATGAAAGGATATGAAATTCTGTAGCAGGTGGATATGAAATTCTGTAGCAGGTTTATAGCACTCAAAACGTCTAAATTGCTGCTACCACGATAGCATATGATGAACGCTATAATAAATCAAACCATTCATCAAACGCTATAAATCATCCACAGCATTCAGAAACGCTATAAATAATCCACAGCATTCATAAATGCTATAACTAATCCACAGCACTCACGAACGCTATAAACAATCTACAGCGTTCTAGAATGCTATAAAATATTTACAGCATTCATAAACGCTATAAAACATCAATAGCATACGCGAACGCTATAAACCTTCTACAACATTCAGGAACGCTATAATGTTATAGCGTTCACATGTCTGGACATACTATAGCGTGGGCGATCATAGCAGACAGAATATGCTATAGAAGGCTTTCTATAGCATTTTTCGCATGCTATTGTAGGCCATATTTGTTGTAGTGCCGGCACTAACAAGTTAAGAGGGTTAAGTGAGGAAAAGATATGTGAGGGAGAAATAAAACCATGCTTGGTTTGAGGGTGGAGTTTAGGAGGGAGGGTTATAGAGGGTTAAGTGGGGGTTTATTTCACCCTCTTTTGTCCATTTTTTTAACCCCCCAATTCGGAGGGTTAACGAGGGGGATTGAGGAATTTTGTTCAAAATGTCATAAATATCTCTTATTTGTTCTATAAAATATCATGAATTTTTTTCTTTATTTTTTTTGTTTTCAACATGTTGCTCTGTACCTGCTTAATTTGTGAAGATATTTTGACAAGTTTTAATCAAAATTTTAATCAAACATATGTAATAAGGCTATTTTTGTAACTATTATATTTTTATTAATCCTCCAGTCACTCAAAACCTTCAATCCAAACAAGAGTTATTAAACACCCCCACTTAACTTTTTCTTCAATTCAAACAAGATCCTCATTTAACCTTATGGTGTAGGGTGGGCCGGTTAGCCCGGTACTCGGCCCAGGCCCGGACCGCCCCGCGATCAAATCAACCCGGCCCGGCGCGTCCGAGGCCCGAACCGGCCCGCCCCCCCACCCCCTAACGGGTCGGGTCGGGCCTCCCTCCCCCAGCCCGAGCCCGGCCCGGCCCGACCAGATAAATTTTTTTTATTCGGTTTTAGGCCCGGCCCGTGGCCCGGCCCGGGTGGACCGGCCCGAAGCCCGGCCCGGTTGGACCGGTCCAGCCGACCGTTGGGTGAGCCGTTGGAATTTTTTTTTCAAAAATGAGCCGACCGTTTGGGGGGGTCTTTTTACCAAAATTCCCCTCCCATATAGCCGTTTTTAAAACGTTGGAAGGGGCATTTTGGTCATTTTGGGCCCAAAATTACCAAAATAACCCTAAAAAATTTCTATAAATAGGTCAAAAATTCCATTTTTCAAACACAACTCATTCCAAACATTTCTCTACATTTCTCTACGGTGTTCTACGGCTTTCCCTCCCCGGTGCTCTGGTGCTCTACGGCTTCCCGATCTCCCTCCCAACTCCATTCCGGCTCTACGGCTTCCCGATCTTCCTCTCAATCCCTTACTTTCTTCTAACAAAGTTTTATTTTATTTTATTTTCTATATGGCTGGTGAAGGTTCAAACCCACCTGATCTTGCTGGACAGACTTACCAATTATTTAATACTTTTTTTGACGGTACTCAAATTCTACCTGAGCAAGTAGCCGATTTCGGAGGGGTTCCAACCATCTCCTCCGGAAGTCGCTAGTTCCATCCAACGTCCTGAAAAGAAAAAAAGGTCTAAGTATTGGAAATATTTTACTTTGATTTTTGAAACTAATCCTGATGGTTCGCTTGTTTTAGATGCCAAGGGTGAACCAATACCGTACAAGGCGCAATGCAAGAAATGTTGCAACCAGTACGCATGGAAGAAGGGCGGTGGCACCGGGACCATATCCAGACACTACGACACTTGCTACGGGAAGGACACACTTCAAGCGTCCCAAATCCAAATAAGCTTTGGTACCACCGGTTCTTCAATGGGTAACTTTACTTACTCAGCTGCTCGGCATAAAACTGAATTAACTAAACATATTATTCGTGAAGAACTTTTTTTCACGACGGGTGAAAGCGAATCTTTACGAGATTATGCATCAATTTCTCTAAACCCCTCCTTTACTAGAGTGAGTAGACAACAAGCTCGAAATGAGGCTATTCGTCTCTTTAACGAGCGGAAAGCCGCTTTGAAAGCGGATTTTCAAAATGTTAGTAAGTTGTCTATTACTTATGATATTTGGACTACTAAGTGGAGTTATGCTTACATTTGTATTACTGCACACTATATAGATGCACAATGGATGTTGCAAAAATGTATCATCTGTCTTAAAATTATAGAATGTCCACACACGGGCGCTGTAATTTCAAGTGAGATTTCAAAACACGTGCGTGAATATGATATTCACCCTAAAATTTTTTCTATCTCTTTGGACAATGCATCAAACAATACTGCTGCTATGTCTTCTTTGTCAGTGATTTTTCAGCCTATTTTAGAAGGTAGACTTTTGCATGTTAGGTGTGCTTGCCATATCTCATTAACTTAGTTGTTAAAGAATGTTTAGAATTTTTTGGTCCCCATTTAGACACTCTGCGACAATGCTTGCTCAACCTAAACTCGTCTCCAAGTAGACAACAAAGTTTTGCATGCACGTGCGCACATTTTGGTATTACTTTTAGAAGATTTGTGAAGGATATACCAAATAGGTGGAACTTCACCTACTTGATGTTGAAATCTGCAATTCCTTTTAAGAATGCTATTACATATTATTGTAATTCGGATGTCAGCTTTGACTATCAAGTT
This sequence comes from Iris pallida, assembly GCA_029216955.1. Taxonomy (NCBI): domain Eukaryota; kingdom Viridiplantae; phylum Streptophyta; class Magnoliopsida; order Asparagales; family Iridaceae; genus Iris; species Iris pallida. Next base: position 1,431,719 of record JANAVB010020598.1, on the reverse strand, counting down.
ACTACTGATGATTGGGTAGCAGCTGAAAGTGTTTGTGAATTTTTAGAAGTTTTTTACAATGCTACATGTATTCTTTCTGGTGTTTATTATCCCACATCTTGCTTAGCTTTACGTGAACTTTGTAACATGTTTTATTTATTTTCTAAATATAGAGATCATCCAAATTTTGAATATGCGGTGAAAAATATGGAAGCCAAATTCAAGAAATATTGGGGTGAAGTACCTCTTTTATATTGTTTGGCTTCCATATTTGATCCTACAATCAAATTGGATGGCGTCGAGGTTTTATTAGATGGATATGGAGAATATATGGGTATAGATGTTACTGACATGAAACTAGAAGTTAAAGTTGCGTTGGACAGGTTAGTTATACTGTACGAAGAAGAAGCAACATCGACCCGAACAACTCAGGGGGGCTAGTAGTAGCTCCGGCTTGGCGTCTAAGATATCAGCAGCCGGTCGCATACTACAAAGGAAGAAACAAAAGCAATCTTCCCAACCTACTCAAGAGTTGTCTCTTTACCTTAATTCTTATCAAGACGAAGATGAGACTCCAGATCACTTCGTCGTTTTAGAATGGTGGAAGAGACACGATAAGAGATTTCCTGTTCTTTCTACCATAGCACGTGATAAAGGAAGCATTTGTCGGTCCCAAGTCCGGATAAAGGAAGAGGGAGAAATATTTTTTTTACTTTTACTATTTTTTTTTCAAAATTAAATTATAAAATTTTTTTGTAAATAATTTAACAAAAAAACTTTAAATAAAGTAAGGAAAAGAAAAAAAAAAACCATCAAAACCGGGCCGGCCCGATTCAACCGGCCCGAACAGGCCCGAACCGACCAAGGCCCGGCCCGGCCCGTGGACCGGTTCGGCCCGGACCGGCAACCCACTGGTCCGGTCCAGTGGGCCGGGCTGGGCCTATAGGCGCTGAACCGGGCCGGGCCTGGCCCGGCCCGTTTGAAACTAAGGGCCGGTCCTGGACCGGCCCGAGCCCGGTGTGGCCCGCCGAATTTGACCCGTGGGCCGGCCCGGACCGGACCGTATGCACCTTGAATTTAACCCCACTTAACTTGCTTTTTTTTTTCCTCAATCCAAGCAGACCCTTGAAGAACACTCATAAATTAAAGAGCACACAAAAAGTAAAGGCCTTCAGAAACTTCGTCAGTCATGAGGCTCGAGAACCCAAGACCTCCCCTGTAATCACCCCCACCCTCAGCCAGTGGGCTATTTCTCATTTCGGAATATGTATGGCCTTTGCTACTTATAACCACGAACCCAGTTCTCTACTTCCCTAAGATAGGCACGCACAATATCACTTCTCTCTTTTTATTAACAATTGCTCACTGTTATTTCTCCATATACCTTGTAGAAGCTCTGCATGCTCCCGTAGCTAAGTCAGAGTTCGTTTCCCCACATATACTTCACAGGTTAGATGGTACCACATGCTTTCAAAATGTATGTGCCATAATGGCCACATATGTCCATTTGTATTTCTCTACCTATGATTCATAGGTACTGATACTATCAACCCCACCATGTATATATGAACATCATAAGCAAGTAGGCCTCTTGCGCCCACACTAGTGCTCTCTTGCACATGCTAATAGCTTGAACACACACGCTCACGTACAACACAGGAACCCATGCATTAACTCTCCCTAAGTTTCTAATGGAGAAGGAGCTTCGCCAGTTCAAACGTAACATTAGCATTCTAAGGCTCAAATGTAATAGTAGTATTACGAAGGTTCTATTGTATCAGTAGCATTATCAAGACTAATGTTGTGCATATATGACATGCCGGAGTAGGGAAATCATCGAGCCCAAGAGAACTCACAGAGGTAGGTTGGATGCCGGCCGGTAGTGCTCGTCGAGATCGATCCCGACGTGCCGCGGAGGTGGAGCTACGAATGCGTGGCTTGACTGCTCGTCGCCCGACCGCCGGCGTGGGCACCTTGCGGCAGGGAACTGGAGCTGGAGGTGGTCGGCTCTGTCTCCGGTTGGGTCTCGAAAGTGTGGCGGCTAGGTCTTGGGTGGCTAGGGTTTCGGACAGGAGGAGGGGTGGATACATATATATAGCGAGGTGGAGAATGGAGAGGGGGGCTACATGGACGGTCGAGATGAGCGCAGTGGCAGCCGTACGGCGTGCGCCTGGCGCTGCCAGGGAGCGCAGTGTACTCGCCGCGGGAGGAGGAAGAGATTGTACAGTGAATGAACACGGGTTATCGGGTTTAGGTTTGGGTTGGGTGCGGGTCGCCGCCCGACCCGGACCCGATTCCTGAGTGGCGGGCTGCCGATTAATGGGAGGGGTGAGCAAGTATGAAGGCTGCTGGTAGCATATTAGGGAAATAGAAATCTACATTAAACCTAATAATTTACCACTGAGTTATCACACACTATAATATATATATATATATATATATATATATATATATATATATATATATATATATATATATATATATATATATATTTTGATATGTCCGGACATTCCCACTAACTCCGTCGACATTACCCAGCCGGATTAGAGCGGGAGGGGGGGGCTCGACTCCGGATCTCCCCGCCGGGAGCCCCCTCCGGTGCCACTTGCGCTACGGGCGCATCCACACTATTTTATATATACACATATAGCTTTATGCATAAGTACAATTGTGTGTGTGTATATATATATATATATATATATACTCCCAAATTATACACAATATTCCTATACTCTAGGATATATAAGCATACACCCTAAAATATGCAAATGTATACATATGTACCAAAATAATATATACTCTATATGAATACATCTTACAAAATAATACATTCACTTGTATAAAATATATATCTTCAAAAATAATATGCATACTACGATGTTCCTCCTTCTAACTGATATAAATTAAAATAGGGTTATTAGGAATAATTGCAATAAAAGTAGAGGGGTTTACAGACGCGCCCCTTTCATCCTCGCGCCTCACTTCTATGGGCGTGCCTGACTCATCGCGCCCCCACCTACAAGTGGCAGTTACTCCCCCCGATGCTGCATTTAATGACTTTGGTCTTCTCGAGATCTCTGTCCGACGCTTCGGTTCTCGTGCAGATAATGAACACGAAGGCCAAAGTTCATTATTCCCAAAAGCAGACACGGCAGGTGTGTGTCTTGTTGGAATTATTCAATAATTAAGGGACCACACATGTAAAATTAATTGTGTTTAGGCTATCTAAATAATTAAGCCAAATTAAAGTGGTCTTTTTGGAAATTGGCTTAAGGGTATAATTGTCATGGAATTAATGTGTAGATACCGGAGATAATTCTAATTTGATGAGGGGCCAAATTAGAAATGTCAAAACATATAAATATATGTGTTCATTAGGGTTATGGTCCCCAACTTATACGGCCACCAAAAGAGAGGTTTTCTCTTTTTCTCTTCTACATCTTCATCAACAGAAAGAGAGGGACAAAGGATTCGGATTCTTCTTTGTCATTAAGGGTCGTAGCAAGTTGGAAGATCGAACCCAATAAAGAGACGTTCGCTTCAAGATCCATCAAGTCTAGCAATGGATTCAGGTACACTTCTGCAATTTAATTTATGTTCTCCATCTCATGAATCGACAGGGCACAATAAAATTTCTAACAAGTGGTATCAGAGCCTTCCTGTTTGATTTATGAGGTTGAAGTTTCAGAATCAATTTTTTGTTATTGTTCAGAAATCATAGATCCTTTATTCTAATTTTAATTTAGGGTTCCAATGGTTCATAAAATAATATTTATGATACACGAATATTAGATCTACAGTTTCTCAATAACTGATTTCTTGATACACGAATAAAATTTTGTTCCGGCCAGATCATGCTGGACATGTATCCAAACGATACATCCATAATTAATGGACTAGGATGGCACTTATGTTTGTGTTGTTTGATCAAAATTGTTGGCAGTACTACACATGGTGGGTTATAATTTATGGTGGAATATAATTTATATATTTTCTTAGTGTTGTACTAGATGGCTAAATAAAGAGAACAACTATTGGGATCTTGTCTTCTACTTCTGAGTTGTTTCCGTACATAAACAACTGTTCCAACATGTTTGCACATCATAATTTATTTATTTTATTTTTTGCATAAATGGTTCTCCATTGCTTACCACTACCAAAATACAGTAAATTAGCGACCGAAAATTAGCGACAGAAATTTTTCGTCGGCGTTCGCGACGGCTTTGTGGCAGCTTGCCGACGGATTACCGACGACAAGCCGGTACATTTTTTATTTTATTTTTAGGGGGAGGAAAGGTCGCACATCCGTCGCTAGGGTATCGGAGATATAGCGACGGATAGTCAGTCGTCGCTATGCAGTCGATTATTTGGCAGAAATTGTGTGGAGAATTGGCGGGACATTTCTTCGACTACGTAGCGACGGATATTCAGTCGGCAAGTATCAAAAATAGCGACTAAAGGGCGACGGATTAAATGCCGTCGCTAGTCCGTCGCTAAATATACTTTCCAGACTTAAAATGAAACGGCGGGGGGAACTTTTCGCATTCCCCCCAAATTCACTCTCTCTCCTCTCTCTCTCTCTCCCGCGGCTTCGGTGATCGACGTCGGCGTCCTCTCCTCTCTCTCTCTCGAAGGTAATCTCCTCTCTCTCTCTCTCGATCTCTCTCTCTCTCTCTCTCGCGGTGTCGTAGGGGCAGCGGGGGCGACGGGCTTGGGGCGGGGGCGTCGGAGGCAGGACGGCGGGCTTGGGGCGGGGGCGTCGGGGGCTGGGCGGCGGGCTTGTGGCGGGGGCGTCGGGGGCTGGGCGGCTGGCTTGGGGCGGGGGCGTCGGGGGCTGGGCGGCGGGCTTGGGGCGGGGGCGTCGGGGGCTGGGCGGCGGGCTTGGGGCAGGGGCATCGGGGGCTGGGCGGCTGGCTTGGGGCGGGGGCATCGGGGGCTGGACGGCGGGCTTGGGGCGGGGGCGTCGGGGGCTGGGCGGCTGGCTTGGGGCGGGGGCGTCGGGGGCTGGGCGACTGGCTTGGGGCGGGGGCGTCAGGGGCTGGGCGGCGGGCTTGGGGCGGGGGCGGGGGCGTCGTGGTCTGGGCGGCGGGCTTGGGGCTGGGGCGTCGGGGGCTGGGCGGCGGGCTTGGGGCGGGGGCGTCGGGGGCTGGGCGGCTGGCTTGGGGCAGGGGCGTCGGGGGTATATGCAACCGATGCACAGCCATAAGCACTCTTCATATATATATGCAACCGAACTACTGGGCGGCGGGCTTGGGGCGGCGGGCTTTGGTCGGGGGCGGCAGGGGGCTTTGCTTCTCAAATTCATCTGAGTTTATATATTGGCTAAATAATGTGTTATCCATATTGGGTGTTATCCATTAGTTTGGTGGTGTTTGGATTAGTAAATGTGAATATGGGATTTGGGTTCATGGTGTATATGTTCACTGTCTCAAGGACAGTGCGAGTTCTTCATCTGCCTTCTTTGTTAAGAATATCCTTGGGACATTCGCTTCACCAAAGTCACTGAATAAGTGAAATTTTTCCTAGAAAACCGACCCTTAGAGTGTATCAGTTGTGTGCTTCTATATAGATGTATATATCTATACATCTAGCTGTGATATACATATGTGTATGTAACAATCTCAGTTAGCGACGGACTAGTGACCGGTTAGCGACGGATATTTCTAGCTCCATTTGTATTAATCTACGGTACGACATGGTAATCAGGACATAGTCCCTGCAGCCATTCGACTGGCGAGGCAGAAACTATGTAGCCGTAGATAAAGTTGACTGTCCTCCGACCCTCATCCCTCGGCAATGATGATACGACAACCTATCACTATATCTTATATAGTAGTAGATGATGTCTTAGTATTACATTAAGTGAGTTCATCTTGATTCTATTATATCCTTCAGATACTAGATACGATAAGAACATATACTACACCATATGTACAGAACATAGATGATTCACACTAATGTATGCTAGAATGAATTTTGGGTTGTGTTCTGAGCCATCCGTTCTCACACTTAGAACACATAGGAATTAGTAGTGTGAGAGCGCCGGAGAGAGTGAGAGCGCCGGAGGGGGGGAGGAGAGAGAGTGAGAGAGTAAAATGGTACGACATGGTGAAGTAGTACTGTATTTTGGCTCCTGCTCCAGCTCCATTTACTTTTTTTTTGCTCTCTTCTAATTTCTCATATATTTTTTTCTTTAAACCCTAGTTTATGGATGAAACCCTAGTTATAGAAGAAATTGGATTACCAAATCTATCAAATATGCTAATCTATTAATTTATTAATTAATTTTTCTTTATTAATAGAAGAAATTATGGATGAAATCTTTTTTCTAGAAGAAATCGATTTGTTGAGCAAGTTTATAACAGGACTGCCACAACTTTTGGAAGTCCTAAAAGTATTGAGGACTGCCAGGAATTATGGCAGTCATGAAAGGAACTTGCTGTACAACAAGACTGCCACAATTTCTGGCAGTCCTAGAAGTATTGAGGACTGCCAAGAACTATGGCAGTCCTGAAAGGACCTTGCTGACCTTCGGAACGGATACACGATTCGTACGTGGACACGGAGACACGAGGACATCTCGTGTTGAGTGCAGTGTGTAGCCTTAGTGTGGGCGTACACGTGTGCACGAGCACGTGTCCTAATTCGTGTCGTGTCGTGTCTACGAACATGATGAACACGTGCACGATGATTGTGTGCACAGTTGTGTCTGTATTTGTGTGTTGTGATTGGACACGGTTCGTGTCATATTTTTGGACACGAAACGACTCTCAGGACACTCTCACACATGTGGCACTAGTTACCAACTCTTTGATTTTAATTTTGTTGATTAGTTAGATTCGAATCATGGGTTTTCCCTAAAAATCTGATACAGACTGATACATGCTTCTGTTTCGTTTTCCTGATGTTAATTCCAGTTTCAAACTGTTTAAATGATGTTTATTTGTCCTATTGACTCATGTACAAGTATACTAATTACTGTTAGGTTGATTCTACATGTTAGATTAGCTAAACTTATGTTAGTGCTCATATGAAAATTGGAACCATTTTGAGTCTATTGAGAAATTTGACTATAGAGATACATGAATTCAAGATAGTAGGCTGTAACTTTGTGTGCTTTCCTATTGTTCATGAATGTAGGAAAATAATGTTTCACCTTGATATCCTTATTCTTTTAGCTTTAGTCTTTTCAATGCATTTTAGTCTCTTTTAGCATTAGTGTTTCTGCTAACCATTTTGGTTTTCTCGTAGTGCAGTAGGTACTTGAAGCATCCAATTCTCTCCAAAAAAAAGTAGAACGCCATTTCAAGAAGTGGTTCGATACAAGTAAGCATCGGTGGATCTGCAAATGATGATTAAGGACTGTATGAAGATCAAATATCATAACTGGCATGAATATTTGAAAGATATAAATCAACATGACATGAAAAAGATGGACACAACTAATTCTATTTATATATTAATAGTGCAGAAACTATATATACTATAAGATACTATTTTGATTTTTTATTGCTCAGCATTTAAAGGGTAGAATCAATGGATTCATATTAATATTGAGTCTTATTACAGGCTAAATTTTAATCTTTTACCCATGTCTATCAGTTGATTTTGCTTACAGATTCAGTAAATATAACCTCCATTAGAATTTTTCTTAGCTTTGCACTATGTTCTTTCTGATGAGGACTGTATTAGATTAGGTAATTAGGATTGTAACTCTACTAGTTGTGACTGAATTATATTGTCATTGCATCCAGCTAAGTATTATCAGGAACATGCAAGTTTTTTCTGAAATTTAATAGAAAAGATGAAGAGACTTAAGAAGCCAAAGTTTTTAGTATGGTCCTAGATGACACCACACGAATTTTACAATCTGTAGAATAAATTTCCAGAGAACTTGAATTGGGGTGCCTACCTAGACACATGTATACATGCCCAAGATTATGTTTTGTTGATCCACTTAATTGTATGAGAAACGAAGAACCTAGTTGAAGAAACTTCCCTTTCTATCTATCAAAATTTTGTTCCTTTATAATATTTATCCAATCTCAGATTATTAGTAACCAGCAATAGGTAGCCACAGTTTTTAAAAAAATTTATAAATTCAAAGACCTTTAAGTATAATGATTCTTGTTTTGTTGATTCTAAGAAATTACCTATGCTTCGAGCTTGAATACGAACTTCCGTTGAACTTTGGACCAAGACGAGATCCTCATTGGCGCTTCCGCTGAACTTGGAGACGAATTTCCGCCTCATGGCCCTGGCAGAAACATACTCGCTCTGCAAAACTCGAAACAAAACAACCAAACAAAACTCGGATCAGACCAAATCGATCGCGATGGGGGGAATCGGAACCCTAGAATCGGCAACGAAACCTGGTGGTTGTCCTCGGACGGGACGATGAGGGCTGCGAGAGGAGGATTGTGGGAGGCTATGAGTAATCGGAGGGCGTCGAGCGGGTCCGCCATGGCGAATGCTACCTCATGAAACTAAGGTTTCTCGAAGGACAAAATAAAAAAAGGGAAAACTGATAGGGTTGATCAGAAGGATCCGGAAGAAAACCTAATTTTCGAAGAGAAACCCTAATTTGAGAAAAATAAGAGAGGGACAAACCCTAATTTTGGCAAGTACGCCCTTCTTCTCGAGCGTGCGAGTGATGAGAGTCTTCAAATCCATCATCTCTCGAGCGTAATCCATCATCTCTCGACGAGTTGGAGAGTTGGGGAGCGGGGGGAGAAGGAGAAGGAGAAGGAGAAAGAGAGAGGATAAGGGCTAGGCTTTTTCTTAAGTGTGGGGAGAAGTGCGAGGAGTGGAGGTTTTGACTTAAATTTTGGTGCTTTTTTATAACGCTCGTATCACTGAAAGACTATCAATAACGTTTATATTGGACACTGTCATAGAATGGAGTCTTGCTGAACTTTGAAGACGCTTCTTTATCAGCCATCATGAAATCCACTTATCAAACGTCATTAATAGGTATTTTTGTTGTAGTGTAGGCTTTTGCACTTTATATGCATTTTCGAATCATGGGAATGGGGTTTTCGAAATGTGAACTAATTCCTGAGATTTTTCCAGTTTTACAAATATTAATTCCTGAGTTTGAATGGAAATTGTATATTGAAATTGGGTTGATAGCATGTACTGTCATTGGTTCGAAATGTCCTATAAACTGAGAGTTAATGTGAATGTTTGAATTTACATTAGTTGAACTGTCAAGATGGCTTGGCTTCTTATAATCCTGAACACTGAGATTTGATTTGGGTAGAACTCATTAAAACTGAGTTGGGACTTCCATGTACATTACTGATTTTTCCAGGAGCAGTCCTACACTGATTTTTCCAGGAGCAGTCCTACACTGATTTTTCCAATTAACAGTATTCACTGATTTCCAGATTTCCTCACTGTTTTCCTGTTAATTACACACTGTTTTGGTATTGCCATGTTTTCCATTCAACTGTACACGAAGGTACACTCACCCTCATACCTCTATATGTACACACACACTCTGGAAACTGTTCTAATCCTGATAACTGAGACCATACATTGTTTAGTGTCATTATATAACTGGGTTTACTTTCAGTTGACCACACACATGGTTTCACATTGGTTGCATCTCACTGAAATCTGAGACACACTGGTTGTATCAATGAAATGGGATGCACTATTTTGATTTAACCTGAGTTATATCACTATCCTGTCACCTTATTGCTACCTGCTGTACACCCTTGTACAGACACTCACACACACATAAGCTCTAATTTGCCTAAATGCACACTGGAATTGACTGGACACTGTTATGAAACACTGAGACACTTTTGAACACACACTAGCCTATACACAAGTACACACACACATTTATATGCTCTCCCCTCTCTAACTTGCTATGTGTATACATGTATATATATGTAATAATATACATACAACCAATGTGAATTGTAATTTAATGTAGGTATAGCCTACATAGATAGTGTGTATAAATATGTGAATATAATGTGTAAGTTGAGATTCCTGTTATATACATATATGTATATATATATATATATATATATATATATATATATATATATATATATATATATATATATATATATATATATATATATATGTAGAGTGTATAAATATATATATATATATATGTAGAGTGTATATGTAGTTGGCCTATATGTGAAATGGCCTAGTGTTTGGCTACTTGCCTATGGGATAGGGCCTATGGCCTATAACCTAGATGGCATAGCCTAGGGTACTCATGGGTGGTTTGTGTATATGAAATATACACGTGTAGTACCCTATAGACTAGTGTATGGTGTGTACTAGCTAAGGCAGACTGTTTAGGCCTAGTTAGACTTCAGGTTGACCTAGTTGACCTAACTTTGACCTTTTAGTTGACTGAAGTTGACCAGGGTTGACTTTGGTCTAGGATTGACCTAGTATCATGTAGACTGCATCATAGTATCTTATTTATTACCTGGACATGTTGTGACTTGTACTGTTCTATAGGAGACAGACACCACTCCTCGGATAGTAGATATTTTTCATATACTCAGGATACAGGCGAGTACATTCTCTGATCATTTCATATCCTGTTTAGAATTATTTTCCTGCTTTAAATTACTTTACTTGATGCTGTCACGTTGGTCACACGGATTAGTACTATATGGATCCTTTCTTGAGATGTTATCCCCTCAGGGAGCATCCGATACTATATGTTCTGTGCGTTTCACTTACATTGTGTATCACTGTGCTTCATGGTTCATTGAATCACTTGTGACATGTACTCTCATGATCATAGAGTCTTCCTTGAATCCCTCCATTTATGGGCATTTCCTAGAATCCCTATTTATGGGACTATCATGTACCACCCTTCGGGGGCCGTTACATGAATCATAACATAACCTGGCTGGATCCTTGTGTATTGATTGGGGGTACGGGGGAGTAGAAGTGGACATGTGAATAAGATCCAAGTAGTGTAGCATCAGAATCCTTCCGTAGTGTAGCATCAGAATCGTACTATGCCATTCACATGTCTATATTGTACTCTGGCTCACTAGCCACTGTTAGTTCTCTATTTATAGTAGATATTTCTATTACAGTTCTCTCTCTGTTTACATACTGTATTTCTTTCAGTTCCTGTATCTTCCTCTACTGCATGATTATATTTTCTAACCTGCTATGATCTATTGAGATGTATTGCGCTCGCTCCTGTCCTGACTGGACCTGTTAAAAATATTACAGAGGACGAGGATGAGGCTGGTGTTGACACTTTCTATGGGACAGCTCTATATGACACCAGTGATCCGGATTTCCAGTCGGATCCACTAGCTATAGAGACTGAGGCTCCCTAGTCTAGGTTTTACTATTTCTGTCATTTGAGATCTGGATTGTATATATTCTTTCATATTCTATAGTTGAGACTTTGTATTTCTGGATGTGTGCTGAGTTGTTATCTTAGACACTTAGACTCTTCTGATCATCTGTATTTTATTTTGAGTTCTATATCATATCGTACTTCTTCTTCCTTAGTTGTGATTGAGTTTACATTCTGTTATGTCACCCCCATTCGGGGAGTATAAACTGCTTAGCCTTATACTGTTAGATACATGAGACCGAGGACATCGTTCTACCTCCGACACTGCGGCGTAGGCTGGATGTACCCACGTCTCGTGCCTTACTCTAGGGTGCGGGTCGTGACAACAATAGAATTAACAAGACATGAAAATAACATATGAGAGATAAAAACTAGAAGGTAACAGATAACATGGCACGGTGGAGAAGAAAAGAGAAATAAATAAAAGACAACTACCTATGTGGCATGAAATATCTGTTTCGACATGTGAACGGCTAGAGGGTAAATCCGGCACCTGCACGTGTCGTGTACAGGTGCTATTATTCACGAATAGACATCATGGGGATAGTTCTGGGTAGTCCACATGTCTACTAAGATATTTTCCCTCCCGACTACTCCGTGTAATGAGCGTGTCAACAAGAAGCAAGATATATGTATAAACATTAAATAAAAAGACTACTATGAATCGAGAGCAATCAGAAAGTGCACTTGCCTGAGGTCCTTTGCTGGTGAAACCGATAATACAACCACATCAGATGAGTCACTAGAGTCAACACATGCAAAAAGTCTCCGGATGCTGAAATAAATATTACCAACGCTCTCAGAATAATCAAATTAGCTAGGATTGCCTGTCTTTAAGTCCAATTCTGGACACAGGGGCAAAACGGTAATTTCGGGTCAAAACGGTGTCCGCCGTTGGACCCGCTTTGCACCGAAAAATGTGCAAGAGTCAACGGTCTCTAAAGTCATAAAACTATATGTCAACAGGTCCAATTTTCCGATACGAACCCAACCGTATGTCCAAGGTTGGATTTCGGCGGACCGGGCACAAAATCGCCCGTTGAGTCGGACCGTGGGGCCCACAAAACGACGTTCTGATTCAACTGTCTCAGAATTGGACCAAACTTGTTATATAGGACCAAAAAATGATACGATCATGTTGGCACAAGTTTCGTCTCGATCTGACGAGCGTGCACAAAGTAATTGAGAAATTTGCACAGAGGCCGATGCGGTGAATTTCGACGGATACGCATCAAATTCGTCGCGCACACGCGATCAATTTGAATTCTGTCAAAGCCCACACGTCCAAGAAGCCATTACGCACCTTTCGATGCTTTCGGTTCGCGACCACGTCGTCCGGATTGGCGGGACGCACGTCGTATCGATTGGTTTTTTCTAAAAATCTTCCGTTTAAAAAAACTTGTTTTTCTTGAATTTTAACAATGGATAATTCTCTGTACCGGAGAGGGAGGAGAGTCGTCGGAGAGAGTGAGAGTCGCCGAAAAGTCGCCGTAGAGAGTGAGAGCGCCGGAGGGGGGTAGGAAAGAGAGTGAGAGAGTAAAATGGGGGGAAATGAATCGTTGGGGGAGAATATAATTAGAATTTAGCGACATTCATACTACCGTCGCTATTAGCGACATCATAGCGACGTTTCGCGACGACTAGCTCATGTAATTAATATACGTCATTGTCACGTCGCTATTTTCGTCGCTAGTAGCGACTATTAGCGACGTTTCAATTAAACGTCGCTAATGTGCACAATTTAGCGACGTTATTCGAACGTCGCTAATTTGGCATCGCCAATTGAGCAGATTTTAGTAGTGAGGGTCGTAGCAAGTTGGAAGATCGAACCCAATAAAGAGACGTTCACTTCAAGATCCATCAAGTCTAGCAATGGATTCAGGTACGCTTCCGAAATTTAATCTATGTTCTTCATCATGAATTGACAGGGCACAATAAAATTTCTAACATGTCTCCCCAGGCGCGTGTTGCCTAATCAAGTTTAGGCTTGTGTCACCTTGAGCCCTTTCTTCAAGCACGTGTGCCTCTGCCCCGTGCCTACAATCCTCTTTAATGATAGACACGCCACCTAGGACAGTAATTTCTAGGCGTGTGGAGAGTTAGGCGCGCGCCACGTGTCGTAGACCTAGTCACGCCCCTGAACGAGTTTTTAGCATCTCGAGATCTCCTCCAACAGCAAGATACCAAATCTACCACGTGGCAGTCGGCCATGGCTTCTCACCAGTGAAGTGCACGTCTTGTTGTAACTGACTTGGATGTTTAAGATGATGTACGAAAATCATTATTTTGGCTGTATATTTATAGTTGAATGTTTTTGGTGAAGGAACACATTTGTTAATATCATTTTTTTATATTATAGTTCTTTGATGTATGTGATCTTCTGGATTATATTGATATTATTTGTGTTCGATTCATAATATATAATTATAAATGGAATTTTGGCAACAAAATTTAGCTTCTCTTGACGGTTAAATCCTACTGCAGAAGGGCTTTGCATTGAGGATTTTTAACCGTGAATAAATAATTTTTTCTTGACGATTTTTGGCCGTCAATAAACAATTTTTCTTGATTGTTAATAATCGTCATCTAGGCCGGAGTCAAGAAAAGTTTTGAACTACATTGACGGTTTCTCAAAACTGATTGCTTGATGACTAAAAACCGTAAAGAAAAGTCCTGACAGAGACCGTCAAGAAAAGTGGGTGACTTTTCTTGACTCTGGCCTGCTTGACGGTTCCAAACCGTCAAGATTACACTTTCTTGACGGCTAAAAACCGTCAAAAAAGCCCATATTTCTTGTAGTGACTCCTATTTAGGAGTGCTACATGGCAATCTGAGGGGGTACGCGCCTGCCTCTCATAGGCACGTGTGTTACCCTTCCCTCTATTATAAATATGAGGAGTCCTCCTCCATTTGAAGCTCTCTGGATTCCCCCCAGTTCCTGAATTTTTCTCAAGAGTTCCAGAGCATTCCAGAGAGTCATTGCTGCTCGCCTTAGCCAATGAAGTTAAGCCCAACAACCCTCTCTCTCAGTCAGATCGTCAATGTAGTAACGAAGCAACCCTCTATCATCACGACCCAAACAAAAAACAAACTGTAATTGGAAGTCCCAATTACATTCTATTTGCAACCTTCAACGCTCTTTCACGGCCTCAAGAAACAATGGCAAACAGTTACTAGTGGCCCACACATGTGAAGTTCTGAAAAAGCATTACAGAGCTCATTCATAGCCTTACCAGGGTAGTTTGATGTTGTGAATCCATTGGTATATGTCTTGTCGCAATTCGAGATCATTACGAAAAGATATGAGCTCATTTCTTCGATAAATTTGAAAATAAACTGATATGCAAATCATAAAAATATAAAATACTTATAATAAGGAATTTCAAAAAAAAAAATTAAATCTCACAAATTCTGCAAGCCCGTTTGGCAGAATTTGAGCAATTAAAATTCAGTCAATCTAACTAGCAGATTGTTTAGTTGTTGAAAATTTCTCAAAGCGAGCAAAGTAGAGGCAAGAAAATGTCAATCAACTACAACTTGGTCTAATATATATGATTAAATAATTTGCATTAAAATATTAATATTGGTGTTTGTGATTGCCATAGATTATGTTGTTGGTCTTCGGTTAGATCTAGCTCGTGAATCTTGCTTTATTTTTTTTCTTTTGTGCACAGTTAAATAACTCTTCAAGCTTCTTTTAACTTAAACGGAGGGGTTTACCCACAATTTTTCCAAAATAAAAAACAAGCATGATAATGTTGTAAATAGATAGTTCACTATAGTTATTTGGTCTACATAACCTATGTCTTTTGGTTATACATAATATAAGTCTTTTGTTTATCAACATGCCTTTTGACATTTCTTCCCTTAATTGTTGTAAGCATATATAAACGACACTTCTCAAATTGATTGAGATAAGTGAATGAAGAAATAATTTCCTCCATTTTTCTATCTCCTTCTCATTACTTTATAAAACGTTATCAGCAAGAATTGCTCTAAAAAATAGAAGAAGGGAGCAAGAATTCTCTTAAGGATAGAAAGATACTGAAGAAGTAAGTTTAATATGTATATTTAGATACATGTTTTAGTAAACTTATATACATGTTTGATTTACGTGTTTATAGATTGATTAGAACATAAGTTTTCTAGATGTATTTTCTCTTCTAGTTTTAAATTGTTGGGAAAGAAACGCGGAAACCTTTCCCCAAACTAGAGAGTACCTGCGAGAGAACCGAGCAAACAACGCACAAACCCAAACACCAAACACAATCACATAGACACAGAGAATTTTTGACGTGGAAAACCCTTGCGGGAAAAACCACGGGACGATCGGAGTCCAACCCTGAGAAGCCTCCACTAATGGAATAGAAGAATTACACCCTCTATAAACTCCTCCCAATCCAAATCGGATCCCCACAACACTTGGAAGCAAGAACAATGATTACAAGGCTACGAAGAGCAAGAACGACGAGTAGAGATTACCCGAATCCGATTCTCCTCCGAAAAAGACCTTCAATCCTCCGTCTTCTCTCCCAAAGTTGCAATGGCACTCTTGCCTCCTTCCTCTCTTTCCTCTTGTTGTGTGCTACAATTGTGTTACAATAGATTAGGGTTTGGAAATCCCAACTTAACTCCCTAATCCCGCAACAAACCTGGACCGTTTGATTAGATCCAATGGTGAAAAATCATCCAGATTTCTGCCTCAGCCCCGACGACACAGAGTTCGGCCAGAACTCTGTGTCGGGCAAACAGAACCTACCAGCCACATTCTGGAACACCCAGACCGAGTTTGGCCAGAACTCGGCCTGGGACCGAGTTCGGCCCGAACTCGGTAGCTCCAGTCCAGAACCTCCCTTCGGGTTAGCAGCAGCAGCAGCAACTCCTCGTTGCCTACTTTCCGAGCTTCTTCGACATCGAACGGCGCTCGTCGCACTCCGGGATCTTCTACACATAGGTTGGGAACCCCACCCACTCCAACAAATCTCCCCCTTCACAACTATGGGGAGGATATCGTCATCCCGATGATCTACCTGCAGTACTCAAACTTCCCCCTTGGTAGAATCTTCGTGAACATATCAGCTCCGTTGTCATCTGTATGAACCTTCTCAAGCTCCGCGTCCTTCTTCTCAACCACATTCCGTATCCAATGATACCGAGTCTCGATGTGTTTGGATCGGCTATGAAACATCTGATTCTTTACAAGGTGAATAGCACTCTGACTGTCACAAAGCAAAGTATACTGCTCTTGCTTCAGTCCCATTTTCTGCAGCAGCTTCTTCATCCACAGCAACTCCTTGCAAGCCTCCGTCGCCGCAATGTACTCTGCCTATGTCATCGACAAGGCAACACACTTCTGCAACCGCGACTGCCACGACACCGCTCCTCCCGCAAACGTCATCACGTAGCCCGAAGTCGATCGCCTCGTGTCTATATCTCCAGCCATATCAGCGTCGGTATACCCAACCAGCTTCGGCTCGTCACCACCAAAGGAAAGTCTCCAACCAGCAGTGTCCTGAAGATATCGTAGAATCCACTTGACCGCACTCCAATGTACCCTTCCAGGATTTGAAAGATACCTGCTAACCGTACCAACTGCATGAGCAATATCTGGCCTCGTACACACCATGGCATACATAAGGCTTTCCACAGCTGAGGCATATGGAACCCGCTCCATATCTTCCTTTTCATCCTCGGTAGATGGATACTGCTCTTCCGTGAGCTTAAAGTGAGCCGCAAGGGGGCAACTCACTTTCTTCGATCCGTCCATACCGAAATGCTGAAGTACCCGGTAAATGTACTTCTTTTGGGACAAGTGTAGCAGCTTGGACTCTCTCTCTCGGCTGATCTCCATCCTAAGAATAGTCTTCGCTGTGCCCAAATCCTTCATAGAGAAGGCCGCGCCCAGTTGGCGCTTCAGCTCCGCTATCCTAGTGGCATTCCGACCCACTAATAGCATATCATCAACATAGAGTAATAAAATGATAAAATTATCATCGACAAAATATCTCACAAATACACAGTGATCCGAAGTCGTCCGTGCATAACCATGCTCCCCCATAAATGACTCAAACTTCCTGTACCACTGCCTCGGAGCCTGCTTCAGACCATACAAGCTCTTCCTCAACCGGCAGACCAAATATGACTTGCCCTTCTCACAGAATCCCTCTGGCTGCTCCATGTACAACTCCTTCTCAAGATCACCGTGGAGGAATGCCGTCTTCACATCCATCTGCTCGACCTCCAAGTCGAGACTGGCTGCTAATGCTAGCACCACCTGAATAGACGAATGCTTGACGACAGGCGAAAAGATCTCATCATAATCTACGCCTTTTCGCTGACCGTAGCCTTTAACTACCAGCCTCGCTTTGTATCGAGGGCGAGTAGCATCATCTGTCTGCTTCACTCTAAACACCCATCGATTCTTCAAAGCCTTCTTGCCCTTTGGCAACCGTACCAGCTCATAAGTGGAATTAGTGTGCAAGGAACTCATCTCCTCCTGTATGGCCTCCATCCACTCCTGCTTGTGTTCGTCTTCCATAGCCTCTGCAAAGCTTTCGGGCTCTCCCCCGTCAGTCAATAGCACATACTCATCCGGTGAGTATCTCGTAGATGGTCGACGATCTCTGTCGCTCCTTCTCAGTGGAGCCACTGGTGCTGGCTGTATACCAACAGCCTCCTCCCCTTCAGGAACTGCCTCTCCGGCATGCTCATCCTCCTGAGGGACACCCTGACCATCATCAGCAGGCTGATGATCAAGGTTGGGAGCTACTCTATGTACTGGCTCCTCCATAACTGGATCCTCTGTGATGTCCTCTGGAACTGCTCGAAGTGAAATGACTCTAACTCAGACAATTCCTCAGCCTCAGAAGGCGTCTCGGAATCCTGAGTGTTGGTCTTGATCTGATCCTCGATGAATACCACGTCCCTGCTTCTGTAGAGCTTTCTTCCCACCGGGTCGTAGAGTCTATAGCGAAACTCATCCCGACCATAGCCGACAAAGATGCATCGCCTCGTCTTCGGCTCAAGTTTGGTCCTCTCGTCCTTCGGTACATGCACGAAGGCCTTACAGCCAAACACTCGCAGGTGATTGTATGACGGCTCTTTGCCGTTCCATACTTTGTCAGGCACATCACCCTGCAAAGGAGCACTAAGAGACAAATTAATAACATAAGCAGCTGTGAGAAGAGCTTCATCCCAATAACTGCCCGGCAAGTTTGCTTCTGACAGCAAACACCGCACCCTCTCCATCAGTGTCCTGTTCATGCGCTCCGCTACACCATTGAGCTGAGGTATCTTGGGCGAAGTCTTCTGGTGTCGTATCCCTTGCTCTCTGCAATACGCATCAAAGGGACCAATGTATTCGCCCCCATTGTCGGACCGAACACACAATAACTTCTTGCCCGTCTCTCTTTCAATAGAGGCCTGAAACTCTTTGAAAGTAGGCAGCATCTGATCCTTCGTCTTTAAGGCATAGACCCAAACCTTCCTGGAACAGTCATCAATAAAAGTTACAAAGTAAGAAGCACCACCAATAGATTTTACCTTCATAGGACCGCAGACATCCGAGTGAATCAACTCGAGCAACGCCGGCTTCCTTGAACTTGGGTGACTTTGGAAAGACACCCTATTTTGCTTCCCAGCTAAGCAGTGCGTGCACTTCTCCAACTTTGTAGACTTGAGCCCTGGAATCACCTTCCTGTTCACCAAGTAGCTCATCTCCTTCTTGCTGATATGGCCGAGCCACCTGTGCCATAACTCGGTAGACGCATCACTGACTGCGTTCACCTCCTGTGCCCCCTGTGCGCTCCCCTCCATATAGTGGAGACCGGACTTCTTGCTTCCTCTGGCAATGACCATCGAACCCCTGGAAAGCTTCCACTGACTATTCCCGAAGAGACTGAAGAATCCCTCGTCATCCAACCTTCCAACCGACACCAGGTTAAAACGGATATCAGGAACATGACGAACATCCTTGAGAACAAGAACCGCACCCGTCTTCGTTCTCAAATGCACATCTCCAACGGCAACCGCCTTCGACACATCTCCATTGCCCATCTTCAACACTCCACAGTCGCATGTTGTGTAAGTGGCAAATAGTGCCCTGTTGTGAGATACATATGCTGAAGCCCCTGAGTCCACCAGCCAAGAATTGTCATCGCTGGCAAGGTTAGTAATGACCTCATCACCTACGACGATCACATCGTCTCCATGCATCGAGGCCGCCGCTGTAGTGTTCTCTTCTTGCTTTCCCTTGTCGCCCTTCTTCTCTCTCTTCCAAACGAAATAGTTCCGCTTGATGTGACCCTTCTTACCACAATGGTAACACTCTGAGTCCTCGTAACGACCCTTGGACTTCCTCCTGCTCTTGTCTCTGCCACCTGTTTGCCATTGATTGTAAAAGAACAGAACAATTATCGGAGGACTGAACTTTAGACTCACAATACAAACTCGCTTGTACAAAGAAAGCCTAGGGACGAAAGCCTAGGTACAGCAATCTAAGTACAATTGTTTATTTTAGATTCTGGGGGATGACGGTAGAGGCTCGGGAAAGCGACGGCAGCTCTGCCTTATTCCTTGGACGATCGGGTGCAGCTTTGGCTCTGTAGAAGAACTGCTGGGCGTTGATGAAGAAATGCTCTCTCTTCAGGCTCTCTGGCTCTCTATGTCTCCTTGTGCGTCTGTCTCTATATCTCTCTGTGCGTGTCTCCGTATCTGTCTGTGTATCTCTCTCTATGTCTGTCTCTTTACAAGAGAATGGCACCTTGCTATTTATAAGAGTGGAGGGCTTCATTATGGTTTACAATGATTGCCCGTTCTTGAAAGTCGGCGGCTAAGGATCATTGGATCTGGGCTGTTCATCGAGATTTGAGCAATAAATGTGATTGCCTCAAATCTTTTATGGGTAATTAATGTTGATTGACATAATCCTCCTGATTTGTCATGCCAACCTCGGATTCTTCGACACGTGTCTTTAATTAGCTTATTTGTAAATGATCTGATTTGATTCCAATATTTTATTGGGATTTGTTGAGGGATTTCGATCAATCTGATGCCATGTGCCCTGCTATCATGCCATGTTTCATAACAACAGAAATTGGAGCCGCAGGAGAGTTGCTCCTTATTGGGCCGCATAAGGATGGCCACGCGTCGAGGCTGCCTAAGAGTGGCCCCCTGACTATTTGGACCGTATGGTAATTTGAGCCGCATGAGTATGGATGACCACATGAGTGAACCGCAGGAAGATAGTCTTCGCGAGCCGCATGGGGCTGATCTTCGTGAGCCGCATGGGGCTGGTCTTCGTGAGCCGCATGGGGCTGGTCTTCGTGAGCCGCATGGGGCCGGTCTTCGTGAGCTGCATGGGGCAGGAGCCTCCGTGAGCCGCATGGGAGAGTCTCCGTTTGGGCCGCATGGGGGAGCCTCCGTTTGGGCCGCATACGACTGTCCACGTGTCAAGGCCGCATAACAATTTCTGACTCTCGGGGGATCGTGTCAGAGATTTTCTTTGCTTTCCAAGGAGTTCGTCATTATGAGAGAGTCATAATGATATCTTTGTGTCAGATCTGTCACCTTGTCAGAGCTGTCAGCCGTCAAGGCATTTAATGCAGTCAAGGACAAACAAAAGAGCTGTTTGTAGGCCACGTAGCTCCTCTTTGAGCCGCATGGAACTTGTTTGAGCCGCATAGACACTCGAGCCATATGGATACTTGAGCTGTATGAACTCTCTGAGCCGCATGGGACTCTCTGGACGTATGGATCTTTGAGCCGCATGGACACCTGAGCCGCATAGGCTCTCTGTTGATTTTGGGCCGCATAAGGCCCCCCTGCTGCCTTTGGGCCGCATGAAGCTTTCTGAGCCGCATGAAGCATTCTGGATTTTGAGCCGCATAAAATTCTCATGGGCCGCAAGGAGCTTTCTGGGTTTTCAGTCACATGAGACTCCCCTTCTTTCCTTGTGCTTGTAAAGGATCACATCTCGCAAGTCAAGGACATCTCGATCAACCTTTGCACTCGCTTTGTGGACCCGGGTATCTCGAGCACACGAGTGCGTAAGTATCATGTTCGCTCCCCGATACGGGACTAGTAAAAGTACTTGTCCTTGATCTTTGTTGGGAGACTCTTGAGAACCACCCTATCCGTTTGCCGTCGGGGGCTGGACACGGGCGATTCTGTACAACTTTCCATTTGAGGCCCGCGTAGCAGGACGCTCTGATGGTCAGAGGTTGGGACAGCTGACTGAGCTCGACGAGCCCGCGCTGCCCTAAACTTCTTCGACTTAGTACCCGAAGGTGCATAGTAGAAAGAGTCCAAGTTGGAAGGAAGGAAGAGAAGTAGGTGCCCTTTTCGAATGAGGAAAGGGGGCTATATTTATAGAATGGAGTGAGCCCTTTCTTTTTCTCCTTTCCGATGTGGGACTAAAAGCAATATTTTCTATGCTTCTACAAGACCCCCTTCAAAGTTTCCAAATTACAAATTTGGAATACTTTGAATAAGAAGCATGGAAAGTAGAGTTGCTTAGGTGTGGCAATCCTATCAGAGGTAGCATGGACGTGATATGTTTGGGTATTTTCGCTGAGGATTTTATGTGGACTTATCATCCTTGGCGTACCTTGGTTTTAGGTACGGATAATAAGTTGAGAGAGGGAACCATCATATTTACTCAGAGGTGGTGAGAACATGGTAAATATGGGGTTAATGGTAATGAGGACATGGTGGGAGTGGACCCAGACGAGGATACATAGAACAACTCAGAGGTAATATGGACGTGGATGTTCTATGTAATGGGTAATGAATGCCACGGGGCAACTGAGCTCCAGAAGCATCTGATTGAAGAGAAAACACACATATTTACTCAGAGATAATGAGGACGTGGTAAATATGGGTCTAAAGTAGTGCCTTCATACTCAGAGGTAATAAGGACGTGGTAGGAGTGAACTCGGATGAGGATACATGGAACAACTCAGAGGTGCTATCAACGTGGAAGTTCTATATATTGGGTGAAAGAATGCCATGGAGCAGCTGGGCTCCCGGGGCATGATGAGGAATGGTGGGCCTGTACTAAGGGACTTAGCAAAGGACATTTGTGGGCCTATTATCCTTGGTGTACCCCGATTTAGGATACGGATAATAGGATGAAGGGGAACCGACATACTTACTCAGAGGTTATGAGGACATGGCAAGTATGAGGGTTTTACCGTGGAGTCTTCCTACTCAGAGGTAATGAGGACATGGCAGAAGTGGACTCAACGGAGGATATTTGTGGTCAACAGAGGACATTTGTGGTCAACAGAGGACATTTGTGGACCTATTACCCTTGGCATATCCTAGTTCAGGGTACGAGTAATAAGACGAGAGAGGACCAACATACTTACTCAGAGGTGATGAGGACATGACAAGTACGGAGGTTTTACCATGGAGTCTTCCTACTCAGAGGTAATGAGGACATGGTAGGAGTGGACTCAACGGAGGATATTTGTGGACCTATTATCCTTGGCGTACCCTGGTTTTTTTTTGTTTTTTGGTACAGATAATAAGTCGAGGGGGGACCAACATATTTACTCAGAGGTAATGAGGACATGGCAAATATGAGGGTTTCTTCGACGGAGCCTTCCCACTCAGAGGTAATGAGGACATGGCAGGAGTGGGCTCAATAAAGGAGGGTACATAGAACGACTTAGAGGTAATGAGGACATGGAAGTTCTATGTAAAGGGGTGATTTGTTTTTGGCGGAGTGAAACGACTCAGAGGTAATGAGGACATGGCCGTTTTGGAAATTTGTGGATCGATTACCCTTTTTGTGCACTGGGAGTACGGGTAGTGGATCATGAGGGAGGATCTCTTCCAGGAAGAAAGTTCAGAGGTATGGTCATACATGACTTACTATCTGAAAGAGTGACCGGAATGTGAGTTCAGAGGCACCTGCGGGTACATGACTCGATAATCTGGGAGACTGTGAGTTCAGCGGTATGGAAGGGTACATGACTAAATAATCTAGAATGTGGTGGAAGTGAGTTCAGCGGCACCAGCTGGTACATAACTCAATGATCTGGAATATTATGGTGTGAGTTCAGCGGCACCAGCGGGTACATAACTCGATAATCTGGAATGTTGTGGATGTGAGTTCAGCGACACCATCGGGTACATGACTCGATAATCTGGAACGAGTGGTTGTGAAAATAAGTTCAGTGGCACCAGCGGGTACATGACTCGATAATCTGGAGTATTATGGATGTGAGTTCAGCGACACCAGCGGATACATGACTCGGTAATCTGGAATATTATGAAAGTGAGTTCAGCGGCACCAGTGGGTACATGACTCAATAATCTGGAGTATTGTGGGTGTGAGTTCAGCGGCACCAGCGGGTACATAACTCAATAATCTGGAGAATGTTGTACGAGTTCAGCGGTACCGGCGGGTACATGACTCGATGATCTGGAGGATGTTGTTTAGACGTAATATTTCTTCAGGAACTTGCCGTTGCCGGGCAACATGAGCAAGTCTCCATTTTGTTTTGCGAGGGGTAAGCACCATTGGAGAATACAGCCTCGATGATAAATGGACCTTCCTATTTTGGCTGGAACTTGCCGGCGGTCTTGTGAGTCATGACCATCGGCCTTCGGACTGCCAGGACGAGATCGCCCACTTGGAATGTTCTGATTTTAACCTTCTTGTTGAAGGCTCCAGAGATGCGTGCTTGGTAAAGCTTGACTCGTTGCTGAGCCAGAAGACGCTTTTCATCTAAGGCCTCCAACTCTTGTAGTCGGCGTCGGTAGTTATCATCCGTCGTCAATTGATAAGTGAGGGCGACGCGGAGTGAGGGTATTTGAGTCTCCAATAGGAGAACTGCCTCACTCCCGTACATCAGAGAGAATGGTGTGTTCCCTGTGGCCGTTCGGACTGTGGTACGGTACGCCCATAAGCATTCACCAAGCTTCTCGTTCCAGTAGCATTTATTGGACGACACAAACTTCTTGAGTAACTTGATGATGGTTTTGTTGAATGCTTCTGCCAATCCGTTTGCTGCTGGATTGTATGGCGTTGAAGCAATATTCTGGATGCGGTGCTTGTCGCAGAATCGATAGAAGGCGTGGCTTGCAAACTGCGGACCATTATCGTGGATGATCCTTCGGGGCAGTCCAAAGCGATAGATGACGTGATGCTTAAGGAAGCTGATTACGTTTGAAGTCTTTACTTCTGCAAGCGGAACAGCTTTCGCCCATTTGGAGAAGTAATCTGTGATTGCGAGTATGAAGCGATGTCCCCGGAAGGAAGGTGGAGTAATCGGACCGATGATATCCATTCCCCATGCTTCGAATGGCCAGGACACCACTGTTGGATATAGAAATTCGGATGGTTGGTGGATGAAGTCCGCGTGGACTTGGCAAGCTATGCACTTTCTAGCATAGTCTATCGCATCTGCTACCATCGTGGGCCAGTAGTAGCCCATTCGGCGAAGACGGTCTTACAATTTTGGGCCAGGCTGATGGGCCCCGCAGAAACCGTCATGAGCTTCTCGTACGGCTTCTTTGGCTTCTGCGTTTGATAGACATCGAAGCAGTAATCCATCGTAGGATCGGCGATACAGCATTTTTGTCTCTGTATCGTAGAAGAATCTGAGAGAACGCCTTCTGATAGAGGTGGCCTCTTTTGGGTTCTCAGGCAGGATGTCGTAGAATACGAAGTCAATGAATGGTTGTCTCCAGTCTGGCCCTTCGTCGATCGTCTGAGCAGAATAATTGGCCACAAATTGAACGTTGTTCTTGGGGAAGACCAGTTCGTGGCCTATCACATCTACCGATTGATGAGTATGATTCGGAACCGCTAGGGAAGCGGCCAGGCCTGCTAAGGCATCAGCTTCGATATTTTGGAGTCTGGGAACATGTTCAATGAAGAACCCCTCGAACGACGAGATGATGTCGATTGCTATTTGGTGATAGGGGATCATGTCTTCATGGCGGACTTCGTATGAGCCCCGGATCTGATTGACGATTAACTGAGAATCGCCGTATGCTTCAAGATATTCTACCCCCAGTTCTCTAGCAAGTTGGAGGCCAATGACCAGAGCGTTGTACTCGGCCACATTGTTAGAGCAGTATTCTGTGAGAGAGTAAGCACGGTTGATCACTAATCCGGAAGGGGAAACCAGCACCACCCCGACTCCGACGACGATGTTGCCCTTAGGTCCAGTTCTCGAAGCACCGTCGAAGAACATTCGCCATATATCATCGTGGGAGGTTGCATGCGAGTTGGCGACCTTATCTGGAATTTTTTCATATATTCTAGACGACTCCGAGCCTGGGTGGACTGCCAAAAAGTCTGCCAGGGCATGACCTTTGACAGCCTTTTACGGGACGAAGATCATATAATAAGGGGACAGCAATATTGCCCATGTAGTGAGGCGAGAGCTGAGTGCCCCCGGTTTGGTCATGAGGACCCTGAGAGGGTTGACTCGTGAGATCACATGTATTGTTTGTCCAGTAACATAGTGCCAGCGTCATTTGAATGGCAAACACCAGGGCGAGGCATTCCTTCTCCACAGCGGTGTATCGGTGCTCTGGCCCAATCCTCATTCGACTGAGGTAATATATGGCTTGTTCATGACCTGTATCGTTGTTTTGTGCTAGCAGAGCGTCGAGGGAATGCTCCATTGCTCGTATATATAGCAAGAATGGTTTCCCAGCAACAGGGCCCACCAGGACTGGTGGGTTCGACAAATATTCTTTGATGCTATCGAAGGCACGTTGGCATTCTTCATCCCATACGAACGAGACGCCTTTCTTCATGAGATGGGTGAATAGCCGACATCGCCCGGAGAGGTTAGAAATGAAACTCCTGATGTAAGCTAGCCTCCCTTGAAGGCCTCTAAGTTCGCGAAGATTTCTCGGGGGACCCATCTCCATAATTGCTTTCGTCTTCTCAGGGTCTACATGGATACCCTGGGCGGTGATGATAAAACCCAAGAACTTCCCGCTGGATACGCCCAGGAAGGACTTTGTGGGATTCATTTTCAGATTGTGCGCTCGCATCAGGTCGAATACCGTCCTCAGATCCTGCAGATGGTCTCTCTTACAGCGACTCTTGACGGCGATGTCATCAACATAGCACTCCACCGTCTTGCATAAATGGTCTCTGAAGATGATACTCATGGCTCTTTGATATGTGGCGCCAGCATTCTTTAAAACCGAAAGACATGACTGTGTAGCAGTATGTGCCAATCGGTGTTCGGAATGATGTATGCTTTTCGTCGTCAGGAGACATCTCGATTTGGTTGTACCCCGAGAAGCCATCCATGAATGACATACGTTCGAAGCCGCAGGTGTTGTCAATCATGATGTCTGTGATAGGGAGGGAGAATTCATCCTTAGGACATGCCTCGTTCAGGTTGCGAAAGTCTATGCAGATTCGAATCTTCCCATTCTTCTTGAGGACGGGTACTATATTGGCGACCCAATCAGGATGTTGCTCCTCACGAATGAAGCCGCTGGCTATCAGTTTGTTGACTTCGGCTTCGATCGCATCCATGATGCCTGGGCGGAAGCGTCGCTGTTGTTGCTTGACTGGCTTTGCATCCGACTGAATATTGAGCTTGTGAAGGGCAATCTCGGGGTATAGTCCTGGCATGTCTTCATAGCTCCAGGCGAACACATCAATATATTCTTTGACAAGTTCCAGCAGTGATTCTCGCTCTTCGTCTGTTAGGCTTTTACTGACGAAGATCGGTTTTGGAGAAGATTCTCTACCGAGGTCGACCTGTATAACTTTATCTTCAGTAGGAGGTTCTCTCTGTTCGAAACCGCTTTTTCCATTGTGCATCCAACTGTTGGGCCCACAGCTCTAGCTCGAGGATTTCTGGAATGTCTTTATCTTCTTCATAAGCGTCGACGAATGCCATATTGACTGACAAGACTTGTCTGAATACATCTCCGATGCTGGTATCAGAAGTTGGTGACCCGGTTGAATGTGAATGCCGGTCACATTCTTCATCTGAACTCTCAGGGGTCGTCGTGGGTGTTACATACCCTAATCTACATCGAGTTTTGCTATAGTAGTCCCGTGGTTTGCCAGCCGGGACCGGTAGCTTCAAAGGTAATCGTCGTCCAGTGCCGTAGTTCAAGCCTGGTGTCGTCTCCAGATCATACCCCTATTTTTGCATGAGATATTTGGATTGGGGGCTATAAAGATACAGAGGCAGTCTCCCGGCATCTGATTCAAGGTCGACTTCTTCTATAGTGAAGGGATGCGGATCGTCTTTCCGTCCGAAGATGATTGGATGGTCCCCTCCCTCGATTATGCGGTAAGCGTCTTCCACTGGAGTAAGCTGGATTACGATGTACACATTTGTCACCTGTGTGTGTAGGTGAGTGCCTATACCGTGTTCCATAGCATACATTGTACAAAGCTTGTTAAGCTCGAAGTAGTTCAAAGATAGCCCTTTATTGATGAAGTAAGATATCTTTTCTAGAGAGATTACATCATCTGCTGAGGGAATATCGGTGTGGGCAGCCACATACTTGGCTAGCTCCGGTTCCTCTTCGGCTACCACCTGCGTAAATGAAGACTGAGATGACGACCTGGGCAGCTTGATCGTCAGGGGTTCAGTTGGCGAAGCAGAACGGGGAGTTGTTGGCAGACTAGCAACCCCCAGTTTGGTACTCGATGCTGGGCGGGGAGTGGTTGGTTCGCTAGAAGTCCCCGGCCTTGCATCGGGGTGACGACTCTTCTTGGGAAGGCGTATCGTCATTGGCTTGTCGGTGGGATTGAGCTTCTTCGTTTACGGCTGGTCGACTATCGGCAACCTGATTGTCAGTGGCTCCGTAGTGGGTCTTGGCACTTGGCCGGACCTTGGCAGCCGAATTATCATTTGCTCTTCTTATGCCAAGAGGCTGATTGCGTCCTTACGCAGAGTGGCTGTAAGGGGTACGGACTTGCCAGGTTTGCGAGCTTGGAGATGGATCGTCAGAGGCTCTTATGATCCTGTGGCTGTCTCGGTACGAGCTTGCATATCTCCTTCACCAAGGTGCCTCTTCGATTTTTCGTACAGGCAGGAGTCTGAGTAGTAGGATTCGACCCCCTTGAAGGGATCGATGTCGGCAAATTCTGTCCTCACGAAGCCGTATTGTCGACATATTTGAAGCACTGGTGCAGCATGGAAGGCACGATCATATAATCGTGTATCCATGGGCACCCCAAGAGGATGTTGTAAGAAGTGTCTGCATCTATGACGTAGCAGGTGACTTCTGACTGGAGATCGCCAATCTGATACTTCAGACGAATTTTTCCAATTGGGTAGCTCCTGCCCGAATTGAAACCGCTGATGGCGGTGCTTGTAGGCGTCAGGCGATGCATAGGGATACGGAGATGATGTGACAAACCCTTCGGGATGATGCTTATGGAAGAGCCAGGATCAATGTGCATCCGATCCACCTTTACGTTGTCGATGTATCCCGTGTAGTATAACGGGCGCGATCGTGCAGGTTGGTTTTGATGAGCATATCCTACGGAGTGAAGACAATGTGGGCATCGCTCCCGTGCAAGCGCTGTCTGGAGATCTGCAGGGGGTTCTCTCCCGTGAGGTTGACCTGAGCCAGGTACGCGTCAGCATTTTGGAGTGCATCGCTCAAAGCCGTGCGAACACCCTTTGAGAGTCTCAGGAGCTCGTTATAATGACAACTTGGCCGGTGTGTTGGCCAATTTTGCCAAGATGTCGAAGTTGTAGGGCCTCTCCAGACCTGTGGTGCCTCTTTTCGGAGGGATTTGTCAAAGCGAGTCTCCTTCGGCGTAGGCTTGTCGGTCGTCGGAGGCTGAGTCGGTCCCGGAGCGTCAGTTGTAGCAGGCTGATGATCTTCAGCCAAGTTATCAGCCACGGCTTGGGATTGTGCACCGGACCGAGTGACGACGGCTGTAGCTCTTCTTCGAAATCTGCCGAGATTGCGACAGGACCTGACTTTTCCACTCTTCTTCTTGCAAATGGAAGATGGTGTGGGCTGAGTCACTTCAGATACCAAGTCTGGATGGACCCACATGACCTCCCCTCGTGATGTGGTGAGGGGCACTAGACCAACAGCCTGATCTCGGGGTGGAAGATTAGCAATCTCCATCATCGCCAGAGGGATGAGGACCACACCGTCTTGAGTTTCTGTCGGAGGGAAGCTGCCGAATTGTACCGACACCATATTGGCTGCCACGGTTACCTTTTCGAAATCGATGGCCAAAGCGTTCGAATCGATGAGATTTTGGATGTACCGTTTTAGCTGGTAGCAGTTGTGTGTAGCATGGTGGACGTAGCGATGGTAATAGCAGTACTTCGGGTTCTCCATCTCTGCCGAGGTTCCCGTCTTGGTGGAGGAAGCTGAATTCTGTCTCCTTGTATGAGCATGTCCAAGATGGGCTTGACGTGGCCGTCTTCGAAGGAGTAGGTGATTTGCGGCCATTGTTTGTCTGCCGATTTTGGCTCAGGTTTCTGTGCTATGTCGGCCACCTTAGCCTGCTTACCCCTGCTGTCCCGATTGTTGGATGGGCTACCCCCATTGTCGTTGTTGGTGTTAGGACGCTTGCCCTTGTTCTCTCCGTCCGAGATGTGCAATCCCAGTTGGCGAGCCTTCTTCAACCGTTCTTCGGCACTTGTAGCACTGATGATAAACGTCTTCCAGTCCTTGAATTGACTTTCGCCCATCCAGAGACTGATTATTGGGAGCAATCTCTTTTGGCAAATTTCAATTAAGGAGGAATCCAGATTACCGGATGGCAGCTTCATTGCGGTTTGGCGAAATCGCTCAATATAGTTCTTTGTCAGCTCTTTCTCCCCTTGGACGACGTCCATGAGGGTGGACATTGTGATGTCCTGCCCTACTTTGTAGAATCTCTCCAAGAACATACGTTTGAAGCCGGCGAAGGAGTGGATACAGTTGTCCGGCAGGTTGCGATACCAGTCGAAGGCGACTCCTTCCAATGCCCCAATAAATAATCGGGTGAGGATGGCGTCATCTTGAGGTAAATGGTCGGTGGTGACCTCGAAGTAAGTGATGTACCGACTTGCGGAGGTCTTGCCATCATACGGGTTGATGTTGAACGGCTTATATCTTGGTGGGAAGGGGACATCCCTCCATTCAGCAGGGTATGGTTGCCGTATTCTGAGGTCTTGAGAGTTTTCTCGAGCGTAAAACATGGCTCGGAGCTCCTGGACCTCTCTTCTCGCTTCTTGGGCCTCATCCACAGCGGTGGGGGCCGTTACTTCAGGAGGGTTGCCCGGATATGGTGCCGCTGAATTCGAGTCCGCATTGACCGCGGGACCCACGCTTGTTTGGCCAGGTGTCCCTCCTTGCAGAGTTGGAAGGGCCACTTTGATCTCGTCCACAGACTTGACCAAGGCAAGCTGTATGGCCTCCAGAGTGTCGATGCGTTGGCGATCACTGGAACCACCTTGGTTGTTATCCGTCATGAATACCGTCCTTATGTGAGAAGAGATGGATGGCCCAGTGGAGGACGTGTCTTCCGAATCATACTCCTGTAGTGAGAAGTCATCCGGGTATGTGGGAATGTTCCTCTCTGGTTCGGACTCAGAAGGAACAGTACCCCCAGTTTTCGAGTTCGTTTCGTCTTGGGAATTGTGGACGTTGTCGGGGACGTTGGGGCTTGCTGCATTTGATGGGAGAGTTGTTTCCTCTGGCTCGTTTTCTTGGAACATCGGATTGTCATGGAGGTTCGGAGGAGTGCTACCTCCAGTTCCAGCAACCCCCAGTGATGTGGATGACGAATCTCCTACAGTAGCAGATTTCGTCTTAGAACGGGTGCCTTGGAAAACTCCGGTGGTGGGCACCCGCTTAGACGACAGTCTTTTTGTCAAAGTGGTTGAAATCTTTGGGATATGAGTACTGGTCTTCTTCCCTCTCCCATCGGCGGGGACTTTCTGAGCAGAGTTGCAGGAGACGATGGGGAGTGTCTCGTCTTCTGAAGACGGCAGTTGCAGTCTTTGAAAGACGGACTGCCGGTCTTTTCGTACCGTCGCGTTATTGCAGCAGCAGTTGACGATGACTTGGGTGCAGTGACGTCCGTGGGAGGACTCTTCGCACCCCGATGCATCTTCTCTTTCCTTGCGTTTGTGGATGATGGCCTCACGCAAGTCAGATAAGTCTGGATCGACCATGTTTGCTCCCTGGATTTTGGGAGACTTTTGCGAACTTCTCTGCCCGTTTGCCGCCGGGGGCTGGACTCGAGTGGTTCTGTACAACTTCCCATCTGAGGCCCCCATAACGGTATGTGGGACACTCGGATGGTCAGAGACCGGATCAGCGGACCGAACTTGCCAAGCTCGCGCTGCCCTAGACTTCTTCGCTCTAGTGCGTAAGGGCACATAGTAGGAAGAGTCTAAGTGATATTGGAGAGTGTCAGACATGTCTTCTTGGGAGCACAAGAGATCAGGACCATAAGAGAGGCGGTCGAAGACAGAGCCGCGTGGAGTAGGCGTCATACGGCTGTCATCAACAATCTTCATGCGGCTGGCAGACGTAGCCGCATAGGTTTTCTTCATGCGGCTGGGAGTCTCAGTCGTAAGAGTTTTCTTCATGCGACTGGATGATCTGGCCGCATAGACTTTCTTCATGCGGCTGGCAGATTCACCCGCATGAGCCTCCTGTATGTGGTTGGCAGATTTGGCCACAGGAGTGTTCGGCTTCTTCTTGGGGCGCATAGAATTGCTTTTTGTCCCTGCAAGTCCAGCATCGTAGTGCTTTCCTCTGCCGGACTTGGGGACAGCAGAGTCCTCTACGGCTCGAAGTGGAGCCGTATGAGAGTCGTCTTCGCCGCCTTGGGTAGCAGAGAGTACCCCGTCCAGAGCTTGTGGAGGAGCAAATGATTTTGGCCTCCACTCGCAGCGAGCTTTCTTTGTGCGGGTTCGCTTCTGGACCGGGCCAGCACTTCCTTCAGAGAGTATTTCTTCAAACGCCTGTTGGTCGAAGCGGACGACCATCTTCTGTTGCGTGGAGCCAAGTTTGGCTGCATCCGATTGCGTCACCAACTCCTCAGCCGTGGAGAAGTTTGTCCCCAGTAGAGTCGCCATCGTGTTTGCCATTGATTATAAAAGAACAGAACAATTATCGGAGGACTGAACTTTAGACTCATAATACAAACTCGCTTGTACAAAGAAAGCCTAGGGACGAAAGCCTAGGTACAACAATCTAAGTACAATTGTTTATTTTAGATTCTGGGGGATGACGGTAGAGGCTCGAGAAAGCGATGGCAGCTCTGCCTTACTCCTTGGATGATCGGGTGCAGCTTTGGCTCTGTAGAAGAACTGCTGGGCGTTGATGAAGAAATGCTCTCTCTTCAGGCTCTCTGGCTCTCTATGTCTTATTGTGCGTCTGTCTCTATATCTCTCTGTGCGTGTCTCCGTATCTGTCTGTCTATCTCTCTCTCTATGTCCGTCTTTTTACAAGGGAATGGCACCTTGCTATTTATAAGAGTGGGGGGCTTCATTAGGGTTTACAATGATTGCCCGTTCTTGAAAGTCGGCGGCGAAGGATCATTGGATCTGGGCCGTTCATCGAGATTTGAGCAATAAATATAATTGCATCAAATCTTTTGTGGGTAATTAATGCTGATTGACATAAATCCTCCTGATTTGTCATGCCAACGTCGAATTCTTCGACATGTGTCTTTAATTGGCTTATTTGCAAATGATCTGATTTGATCCCAATATTTTATTGGGATTTGTTGAGAGATTTCGATCAATCTGATGCCATGTGCCCTGCTATCATGCCACGTGTCATAATAGCAAATATCAGAGCCGCAGGAGAGTTGCTCCTTATTGGGCCGCTTAAGGATGGCCACGCGTCGAGGCTGTCTAAGAGTGGCCCCCTGACTATTTGGACCGTATGGTAATTTGAGCCGCATGAGTGTGGATGACCACATGAGTGAACCGCATGGAGATAGTCTTCGCGAGCCGCATGGGGCTGATCTTCATGAGCCCCTAGGACTAGTCTTCGTGAGCCGCATGGGGCTGGTCTTTGTGAGCCGCATGGGACTGGTCTTCGTGAGCCGCATGGGGCCGGTCTTCGTGAGCCGCATGAGGCGGGAGCCTCCGTGAGCCGCATGGGAGAGTCTCCTTTTGGGCCGCATGTGGGAGCCTCCGTTTGGGCCGCATACGACTGTCCACGTGTCAAGGCCGTATAACAGTTTCTGACTCTCGGGGGATCATATCAGAGATTTTCTTTGCTTCCCAAGGAGTTCGTTATTATAAGGGAGTCATAATGATATCTTTGTGTCAAATCTGTCACCTTATCAGAGCTGTCAGCCGTCAAGGCATTTAATGCAGTCAAGGACAAACGAAAGAGTTGTTTGCAGGCCACGTGGCTCCTCTTTGAGCCGCATGGAACTTGTTTGAGCCGTATAGACAGTCGAGCCGTATGGATACTTGTGCCGCATGAACTCTCTGAGCCGCATGGGGCTCTCTGGCCGCATGGATCTTTGAGCCGCAAGGACACCTGAGCCGCATGGGCTCTCTGAGCCGCATAGGCTCTCTGTTGATTTTGGGTCGCATAAGGCCCCCCTGCTGCCTTTGGGCCGCATGAAGCTTTCTGAGCCGCATGAAGCATTCTAGATTTTGAGCCGCATAAAATCCTCATGGGCCGCATGGAGCTTTCTGGGTTTTCAGTCACATGAGACTCCCCTTCTTTCCTTGTGCTTGTGAAGGATCACATCTCGCAAGTCAAGGACATCTCGATCAACCTTTGCACTCGCTTTGTGGACCCGGGTATCTCGAGCACACGAGTACGTAAGTATCATGTTCGCTCCCCGATGCGGGACTAGTAAAAGTACTTGTCCTTGATCTTTGTTGGGAGACTCTTGAGAACCACCCTATCCGTTTGCCGCCGGGGGCTGGACATGGGCGATTCTGTACAACTTTCCATTAGAGGCCCGCGTAGCGGGACGCTCTGATGGTCAGAAGTTGGGACAGCTGACTGAGCTCGACGATCCCGTGCTGCCCTAGACTTCTTCGACTTAGTACCCGAAGGTGCATAGTAGGAAGAGTCCAAGTTGGAAGGAAGGAAGAGAGTTGGTGCCCTTTTCGAAGGAGGAAAGGGGGCTATATTTATAGAATAGAGTGAGCCCCTTCTTTTTCCTCCTTTCCGATGTGGGACTAAAAGCAATATTTTCCATGCTTCTACACCACCACCTGGACCCCTGCTTTTTCCCCTTCCGCGGCTCTCTGAAACCAATGCCTCTGAGTGATGGGATGTAGATGAAGTGCCCTGAGAACGTCTCCGCATCTCTTCATTCAGTACCCCCTCTTGGCAAACTCCAGACTGACCACGCCCTCGGGAGCAGAAGCGATCATAGATACTCGTACGGTCTCCCACGAGTTTGGCAATGTACACAGCAGCCATAATCCCTGAACTTCGTCGTCGAACTTGACTCCCATTGAAGATAGCTGGTCAACCACGCCCTGGAACTCACTCAAGTGATCCGAAATAGACGCTCCATCCTTGTATCGAAGACCCATCATCGTTCGGATTAGGAACAACTTGTTTACCCCGGTCTTCTTCGCATACAAGGGTTCCAGCTTATCCCACAACGTCTTCGCGTGTTCAATATTGGCAACGTGGTTGTACACGTTCTTATTAACAAACAGCCGTATGTACCCACACACCTGTATATGCTCGAATGTCCATTCCTCCTCGGATTTATCACTGGGCTTCTCGGATGCAAACACGGGTAGATGCAGCTTCTTGACAACAGCAAATCTTTCATCTTGCTCCGCCAATAGTGATAGTTGGTGCCGTTCAGGTTCACCATGCGCACCGGCTTCACGTCTATCTCTCCTCTCTAGTTTTCTGTCAACTCCTGACACCCTTCTGAATTCCAGAACCTGGCTCTGATACCACTCTGTTGTGAAAGAAATGCGAAAACCTTTCCCCAAACTGGAGAGTACCTGCGAGAGAACCGAGCAAACAACGCACAAACCCAAACACCAAACACAATCACGCAGACACAGAGAATTTTTGACGTGGAAAACCCTTGCGGGAAAAACTACGGGACGATCGGAGTCCAACCCTGAGAAGCCTCTACTAATGGAATAGAAGAATTACACCCTCTACAAACTCCTCCCGATCCAAATCGGATCCCCACAACACTTGGAAGCAAGAACAATGATTACAAGGCTACGAAGAGCAAGAACGACGAGTAGAGATTACCCGAATCCGATTCTCCTCCAAAAAGACCTTCAATCCTCCGTCTTCTCTCCCAAAGTTGCAATGGCACTCTTGCCTCCTTCCTCTCTCTCCTCTTGTTGTATGCTACAATTGTGTTACAATAGATTAGGGTTTGGAAATCCCAACTTAACTCCCTAATCCCGTAACAAACCTGGACTGTTTGATTAGATCCAATGGTGAAAAATCACCCAGATTTCTGCCTCAGCCCCGAGGACGCAGAGTTCGGCCAGAACTCTGTGTCGGGCAAACAGAACCTACCAGCCACATTCTGGAACAGCCAGACCGAGTTTGGCCAGAACTCGGCCTGGGACCGAGTTTGGCCAAAACTCGGCCTGGGACCGAGTTCGGCCCGAACTCGGTAGCTCCAGTCCAGAAGCTCCCTTCGGGTTAGCAGCAGCAGTAGCAACTCCTCGTTGCCTACTTTTCGAGCTTCTTCGACATTGAACGGCGCTCGTCGCACTCCGGGATCTTCTGCACATAGGTTGGGAACCCCACCCACTCCAACATAAATCTAATTTGTATTGAACATGTTCACAATTTCATTCAAATAGAAAATTTATGATAATCTATAATTATAAGTCTCATTTCTATATTTTATTCTTATGAACTTTACCCAATTATGAAATTAATCTAGAATATCCTAATTTTTATTCACTTATTTGAAATTAGTTAATTACATTAAATTAGTTGATGTGAATTTGCTATTTCCATTATTTGATTTGATTTATTTGAATTCTACAAGCTACTACTTCACATTGTTGTATACGTGAATCGAATTATGAAAAAGTACCCAAAATACATTATTATATAATGATCACGTTGTTGTATATTTGATACACGTAAGACATAATATTCTTTGATAGTGTTTTATCACATTGTTTATACGTGATACATATAAGACATAATATTCTCTGATAGTATTCATCACATTGTGGCATATGTGAAGTTTTATAATTTTGAAAGCGCTTATCAAATTTATTATGTAAATTAATTTACCTCTAATATAATTATTTTCTGCCATATAGAGATCGAGTCTTATAAAGCTTGAATCCAAAGCTCTTGATGTAAGCGGAGAGACAATTATTTATCATGGCAATTGGATGCAAAATTGCAATTACAGTACAATAAGCCTGATGGTACTATTAAGAAGAAAAATAAAGAATCTTCTGAAGCCAAGGCTAAGGCTTTGATTTTCCTACGATATCATATTCATGATGATCTAAAGGTAGAATATCTATGTGAGGATGATCCATTGAATTTATGGACATCTCTAAAGGATAGATTTGACCAACAAATGATGATAATCCTTCTGATTGCCCAAAGTGGATGGTTGAACCTAAAATACCAAACTATAAAAATGTTAAAGAATCTGCCCTATCTAATATTTTTCTCGATGTTTAATTTGGACCACAACTATTAATCTACATCCCATGTTTGCTCATGATCCAAAAGCCTACACATAGAGTTTACTGATTTGTGGGACAAGAATCAAAACCTACATGGCCAAGAAATAACTGATACCACCTTGAAACAAATTTTTGTATCCTCTCCATGTTTCACTGACTCTGAAAAATAAATAATGGTCAAGAAAATACTTATTTTAATCATACTAGTTTATTCATATAAGAGATTAGGCTTCCTCAAAATTTTGTTCATGTGGACACGCACATAGGCGCACTCCCCAAATCGGAACCAACAAAAAAAAAACATAACTAGAGTAAGTTATCACATCATATTGAGAACACTGTGAAATTTATTGAGCATCATGTGTAGGTTTTTGACATTGATGTTGGCTTTGAGTATACCTTTGTTTGGGATTTAGTTTCAGTTGTATTTTTTATGGCTTCGACTTTTAACTTCTCTTTGAGTATCACCGGTTTTGAGTATCACTGGATTTGGTAAAATTGGGATTGGAAATATCTATTGAATGGCTAAATGGTTTATTTTGTATCAGTGGCTTTGAGTTTCATGCTCTAGCTCTTTTGAGTGTGGCTTGGGGTTATATTTGTCAGGATCATACTTTGCTCTTTTGAGCATTTTGAGTAACCCTTCAAGCACAGTTTGAGTATCCATTCAAACACAGTTTGAGTATTCCTTCTCTTTGAGTATCACCCTAGTTTCATGTTCATGGATTTTGTTTTTCAATGGGCTATGATGATGAATGGTTGCCTAATTTTGATTAGGCAAAAGGATTTGATATCAGTAGATGAGTATCATTTTTTGAGTATCTTTGAGTATCACTTCATGATGGATACTTGGCTTTGAGTATACTTTTGAGTATTAACTTCTACTTTTGAGTACCCAGGTTCTTTGAGTATTAACTTCTCTTTGAGTATCACTGGCTTTGAGTATACTTTTGTTTGGGCTTTAGTAACACTTGGATTTGAGTATCACTTGGCTTTGTGGGAAAATTGTTGCTAACTCTTCGTATGCTGCCTTCTGTATGCAGTATCAGTTTTTGCAAACTTTGGAGTATTTTTGTCAGTGTATGATTTTAGTTCAGTAACTTTTGCAGCATTGGTACGATGAAATATAAACCATGTACACAAATCTCTGAGCCTAATTTTTCATATATTAAGATTTAATTATTATTATTATTACATTAATATGCTTGATCATGTGGATAGACTTAGACTGGTTTGTTATGCAAAAATTTGGAGACTTGTTTGTAAACAGAAAATTCTCTTGCTGCTATTATTGGAGAATCAAGATGGTTGCATTATTAATTGCCTTGGAGAATCAAGATGATGTCAAGCATGTTTCTCTTGCTTGCTTGTTCAAGGATGGTATACCATACATCTGCTCGTTCAGTAATTTGGACTCAGCAGTATTATTTATTTACCATTATGTTATGTTCAAGGACTCCACTGTAGCTTTGGAGTTGTCTTTTTATACTTCTGAACTTGATATATCTATAAACTCTCTTACAATTTGCAGGATTTACAGGTTAAAGCTTCACCGCCTGCTTAGACCACTTCTCTACACACTGATCCTGCTATCATTCAGGTTGTTGTCAACAGTTACTCTTGTATACATTCAAGTCACCAATGAAATGGAGATGGAGAAATGTAGAATGGTAGCTAATACTCTATTTTGAGACAATGAAATGTAGCTAGCTTAAGTACTCTATATCTGTGAGATGTGATGTACCCTATTTTGAGACACTGAAATGGAGAATGGTACTTTATATTACATTTCAATATTTTGTTATGAATATGGTTCAAAGTTGTTGTTTTCGAATTGAATTGAGCAGTGTTTGGAATGTAATATATAACATGCAGTATAGAGCGTTATAAATGTGATACAATGACCATATACAGATCATCTATTCATAACGCTTTGAAAATAAACCGTAGCAGAAATTCAACCTATTAATGACGGTTTTGGAAGAATTATTTATAACGCTTTTAAAAACATTTAACACCCCTTTTCATAACGCTTGGATTGGAAAAAAAAAGCGTCATGGTTTGTAATTAATGACGCTTTTTAGCCATCATTAAAAGGTATTTTTGTTGTAGTGTCGTCTTAGATTGTGAGGAGAAAAAGTAACAAAGACTCAAATGATTGAGAAAATTATCTCCATTTCTCATTCAAGTAGTGTGCTTTTGCAGCAATAATATCATGAAAAAATTTCACAAAATACTCTGAATTGGTAGCTTGTCTCCTTGTAGCAGAAACAAATTAAAATGTTCTCATGAAAACCACAACTCTAGACCAACTGGGTTAATGGCAATTCCTGAAGCAAATGCCAACAATTTTAAAATTAACAGAGGTCGTAGTGGAGGACATAGGAGAGGGCATGAAAAAATTATGGAAGATATGGTCATGGTTATCAGACTTACAAAGGTGAAAGCAGTGGTTCACAAAAGAATTAATGGTGCAAGTGGACTATACCCTCTAAACGGAATTCAAATCCTCAAAATAAACCAAATAAGAAAGA
Organism: Iris pallida; assembly: GCA_029216955.1. Taxonomy (NCBI): domain Eukaryota; kingdom Viridiplantae; phylum Streptophyta; class Magnoliopsida; order Asparagales; family Iridaceae; genus Iris; species Iris pallida. The sequence continues at coordinate 1,392,234 of JANAVB010020598.1, read as the reverse complement.
ATTGTTCCGATCCGACTTTTTGAGGATCAAAATGGGAATCAAGTTACCAAAGAACGGTTTTAGGAGTTGCTGGAAAATCCACTTTCCATTTAATGAGCACTAAGTCAACTTATGTTTTATTTCAAGTACTTATGAACTACTTACATTTGAAGTCATGTTTTATTTTTGGTTTCCGTTATGAAATGTCTAGATCATGAGAGTTTATTTTATTGGAAATCTTTATTATGATTTTGGAGTCACATTTCTTTAACATGATTTTAATGCTTAATTGTTTCTTATTATACACATTCTAGCTGGAATATATGTTCATAAAATTTTTATTTTGCTTCATGTTAAATGTATGGATATATGAAATGAGAAAGATGACTTGGATATGTGTTTTGTAGATAATTCTACAACACATGATTCTAAAGAATCAAAAGTTTTTCTCAAAGTTAATATTTGACATGCATAAAGTGTCAACAATAGTTGGGTCAACCCATATAATTAAGAATTTTTGAAGAGCACACATTATCTTATCTTACGTAATGCTACTTAAATCTATTGTAGAGTGTGTTATATACAAGAACTTTCAAAAGAAATTTGCTAAGTTTTAAGGATATACGCAAAAATGCATACAAAAATGGGTACCATATTGAAACACTAAATGTTAACAACAAAACATTATGTATCACATCTAATGTATGGAGCAAAAAGCACACATTAGAAGAATTTGCTTGTCTTTCGGTGGGTTTGTATTACACCACTATTGATATAATTGAATCTCATATGAATGTGGCAAAACATAAAGCCAATGATCTTATCTTATGTACTATTTGGCATGACCGTTTGGGTTATCTGGGGCAACTATGTTCGAGCGGATCAATGACAATTCTTGTGGGCATTTATTGAAAAATCACAATTTTGGCTCACTGAAGAATCACCTATGTGTTCCTTGTTCACAAGAAAGTTTATAACTAGACCATATTTTTTAAAAGTTAAGATCAGTGAGTCTCCTACTTTCTTGCAAAGAATATAGAAGACAGTTATGGTCATATTCACTATGCTTTTGCAGCTTTTGCCATAATCCTTTTGCAGAATTCTCCATAGACACGTGGTGAAACACCTAGTCCTCCAGCCATTGACGGATGAATCTAATGGCAATCAGATCCAGGCATTTCCAATCTTCAGCAGCTTTAATCGATGGCTTTGCGTTGTCGCCCTCCAACGGACCATGCAAGTCCTTGCACCAGAATAGATCATTCATCATTGGCTTACAAATTTCTCAGTTCCCTTGGTGAGGATGATCATACAAGTACTGTTTATATACTCCGTAGACATTGCTACCAGTACAACAAATTCTTAGATACCAGATGTTGGGAATCGAACAAGCCCTACAAGCGCTCCAATATGACGTTGCAGCGAAAACTTATGTCAACCCACCTGAAATAACCAACCTCGTCTATAAAAATCAAGCACAGATAAAGACAAGTATATGACAGTGACTATGTTACCTTGACAAATCTCAATCTATATAACGGGTGATATTACAAGTTTGACAAAGATCAATTTCAAACCATTTTACCTAATAGGTTCAACTCTCTCACCATACTAAAGAAGAAATGACATGGATTACAATGAAATCACTCACCGACCCGTAACAATCTCCCTAACCGAAGTTGACGACTCCTCGATCAGATCTTCTCATTCCTTCTGTCTTGTATGGGGAAGCTAATAGCAATGTACAGATTTTTTTCTTTGATCTCATGTGGACTAACACCCCGATTCTCAACTTTCTGTTATATTCTTTGTGTCTCTACCCTCAACCCACATATATGATGGAAAAAAAAATACTATTCTCGGTCCTAATAGAATTTCCTAAATAGGAAACCCTAAAATAAGAATTCTATTATAACTAAAATAGCGTAGCACCAATTCTAAATCTAATCTAATCAAATATTTAATCAGATTTGGACTTCACAAATATGTTGCTACCAAATTCATACTTGACTCCGACTATGAGACTAACACCTCAATTGTTTCGCTACTTAAGAAGAGATGTGAAGGACGTCGAGTTCGGAGGCCGGACTGTCCCCAAGGGATGGCAGGTACCGACTTTATTTATGTCACACGGACATGGTATTACACTGACATAGACATGGTGTATATTTGATGTGTCCTAATTTGTTTTTGACTGTCCGGATTAATGTCCAATACGTATCCGACACACATGACACGGTCCACATTTTTGAAGTGACTGAGGTTTATTATTCAGACAAGATAGAATGATTGAATAACTAACTTCACCATACATATATAACTGTCCTTTAATCTAGAATAAAAAGTTCTATATTAGCTCAGTAGAGAAGTTACTATTGATGTTTGGACATTTTCTGTTTATTATTGATTTTTTTATAGATAAAGGATGGGATCAAGGAGATGCCAACCAAATTGCATTCATAATAGTTCAATAAATTGGAAAATGCTAAGTTTACTACCCAAAATTTATAACTTTCTTACAACTCACATCCACCATCTTCTAACATGGTCTCACCCGATCCCCCCGGTCCCCCCTCTCCCCAATCAAAGGATGTCACATAGGCGATTGTAAAGCTTACAACCAAAATTGGTTGTAAGCATAACATTTTCCATAAATTTAGCTATACAAAGTACGGATGAGGGACCAAATAAAATTTAGATAAATAAGGTCAAAGTTGAGAAGATAGTACGAGTTGGAGTTACTGGTCAAGATGGCATCATTAGAAGCATTGTACACAAATTTGCCCAAAATAATCTTATCTTTCAAATAATCAAGATGGCATCATTAGAAGCATTGTACACAAATTTGCCCAAAATAATCAAAGGATGTTATTAAGCATTGTACACAAATTTGCCTTTATAGTATCACTTCACTGTAAGTTCTAGTTGAGAACTAGGAATCTGTAATCTACCTTTTACCCAAAATAATCTTATCTTTCAAATAATTTTACGAAGCGCTTAATAACATCAAATTTTGAATTGAAAATTCAATGTTTTTTTTTAATTCCAAAGACACCAAAGAATGACCATTATAATACAGTCACCAACAAGTAGATGGATCCCTTCGAATAAAGATCCAATAGCCCACCTGGTCTACACGCTTATTCATTGTAATTAAGTTTTTTTTTTTTCCATAAAATAGGACACAACTAAAATAGAGAGACGTTTAAATGATTTTACAACTTCCAAGCATAGCACTCAAATATTAGGCAAAATAAATACTTTGTCGATGGTTAGTAGTTTCTTTTTAGTTACAAGTCACTAGAAAATTGTGAGCTCTCCAAATCCCTTTTAATGGTGCCAAAGTTACTTAGTCTAATTTATCATCTTGTATAAGGATTTAACATTATTATTAGGCCATTTCCATATCATGGCATCAATTTCTGAAGATTGAGATGTTGGAGTTGGATGAAAATTTCAACCTATGTAGAGAGTACCTCATAGTGCGATAAGCATTATTCGTGTGTCGAAAAAGTTCGAAGAGTGCGTCGAGCGTCATATGTTGGACCATATATGGTAAGCATGTATTGATTGTATTTTCGTATCTTTGCTTTGGCCATATATATATGATTGAATATATTGGACTTTACATATATATTGGTCTTCCCTATATAGATTTCCAATATATGGTAACCATAATCCATGCAAGGGGTTATAAAAGGTTGATGCAAGTTGATGAATATCATCATGGTTACAGCTTTTGGGGGAGAGAAAGAGGGATTGATGACTACTTCAAAGAGGAGATCATTTCCAGATGATTCTTCTCGTCGTCTTCGTCATTCGTGATGAGTCTATAATCAATTTTCTATTCTAAGGAGTTGTGGGAATCCGTTTGGATCAGTGAGAAGCTTGTAAGGTTTCGGTATATTTCTTATTCCATTAGTGCACGTGGAGACTTTTTCAGGATTGGACTCCAATCATCCCATAATTTTTTCGTAAGAGTTTTCCACGTAAAAATTATTTTGTTTGCGTTTCTTCTTTTGTAATTATTGATGATATGGTTTTGTGCGCTTTTGATTGATCCCCTTGCAGCTTCTTGGTTTTGGGAAACGATTCTGCGTTTCGTACCCAACAGGAGAAATACCAAAAAGTAGAAAATTTTCTACAACAGAAATTGACAATATTGGCTGTAGGGAAAGAAGTTATGAGAATTTTTTGTAACCAAACAATCTGCTAGTCGGTTGGGTGGAATTTCAATTGTACAAATTTTATCAGACGAACTGGTGAAATATTGGAGGATTGTTAAAAAAATTGCACACAAGTCTTTTACATTTCATGATTTCCATGAGTTTACTTCAATTTGACTACTGATACAAGCTTGTGGGTATCAAACCACAACGAATAAACCTGACTCTAATACTACTTGTTGGAGAAAAATCTGTGTATGACCCAAATCGGATTCGATCACAGACACGTACGCGAAAGCGATGCCAACCCCCTAAAGATAACGAACAAATCTACCAGGAACGTCAAGATAGTTCAAACACATTATATGTTCGTTGACTATGTCACTTGGACAAATCCCAATCTTTATATCTTTCAACAAAACATATGACTGAATACAAACTTGTCGAACCATTTTTCCAAAGATTCAACCTCCTCACCGAACTCAAGAAGGAAACAGAAGATTACAATAAAATCATTCACCCTACCCGTAGCGATCTCCACTTGTTGTCTTGGACGGCAAGCCCTAAGAGCAAACTTCGGAGTTTCTCTTAATTTTTATGTGGACAAGCACTCTCGAATCACCCGTGTGTGCTCGTCCTATATCTCCACCCTCAACACATATAAATAGGTTGAGAAACCCTATTTTAGGTCATAGGAAACCTAAAATAGCCCATCACAAATCCTAGCTGTCCGTATGAAACCAACGGTGCTGATTAAAACCCAAAACTCGTTCAGTCCCGACCGATCTGAACTTGGCCCGAGTTTGGTTTCGTCTCTGCAAAGAGTTCTGACTGAAAACCCACCGAGTTCGGACCGAGCTTGGCCAGATTTCGGTCCCAACACATCTAGACAGGACACGGCAAGGCTCACAACTTTCAATGCAGACATCGAATAACCACAAGATGTGCGTTGTTGGATCCGCAATGTCGAAATATTCATCCGAAAATAATTTCAGCAAGTTCCGTAAAAAGTCTCTCTAAAACTACCCATACGTTGATAGCTAGACGCTTTTGAATCCAAAGTCGTAGGTCTCATTGCAATCCGAGATCCTTTTCTCGTGGAAACATAGGTTGCGACGAGACCTTAGGTGGTTGTATTCGCAAACACGTCGTTTGCTTATTTCTCTCCTCCCAATATTGAAGAGTATAATTTTCCCTTGGAACCACAATACAAAGGTTATTTATAAGGGCACATCAAAAGTTGATCAGGGCTAGCCAGGATTGGGGCTAGCCTATGTTTGAGCATAAACTACTCGGGCTATCCAATTTTTCTACTCATGGGGCTGTCTCAACCCCACACACCCCCCCCCCCCCCAAAACCCAAAATTTACTCTCATTTGTAAATTTTACTCTCTCTCTCCCAAAATCCTAACTTTCTTCTTCTTCTTCTTCTTCTTCTTCTCTTCTTCTTCTCCACCATTTCCATTCTCACATCTCCATCAAATCCTAGTTTTCTTCTCATCTTATTCTTCTTCTCCACCATTTCCATCATCATCATCTCCATCAAAATCCTAATTTTCTTCTCATTCCCAATTTCAATGACACCCAAAAAATTAAAAAAACCCTAAAATGCATGAAAATAAACCTTAAATACTTCTTTCCTCACAAAGAATGCATGGAAATAAACTCTAAAATGCATATTTCACTATATTATCAAGATTGAAATAAACCCTATCATATGTTTTTTTTATTCGAAAATTTTGACTTTAGGACTGCCAGGAATTGTGGCAGTCCTGAAAGGAACTTGCTGTACAGCAAGTCACTTTCAGGACTGCCACAATTCCTGGCAGTCCTCAATATTTCTAGGACTGTCAGAAATTGTGGCAATCCTGTTGTACAGCAAGTCCCTTTCAGGACTACTACAATTTCTGGCAGTCCTCAATACTTCTAGGAATGATAGAAATTGTGGCAGTTCTGATATAAACTTGTTCAACAAATCAATTTTTTCTAGAATTAGGATTTCATCCATAATTTCTTTTATTAATAAAAAATTTGATTAATTGATAAATTGATTAATAGATTTGATAGATTTGATAACCCAATTTCTTCTACAACTAGGTTTCATCCATAAACTAGGATTTGGAAAGAAAATATATATGAGAAATTAGAATGAGAAATTAGAAGAGCAAAAAAAAATAAAGATATTATTCTTGTTCTTCTTCTTGTTCTTTCTTCTTGTAAAGAAGGAAGAGGGAAAAAAAATTAAAAGAGTTATCTTTTATACCTAGGAATTGGATAGTCCTGAGTGAATTTTTTCAATGGCAAACTTATAAATAAATAAAATTAAGAATGGCTAGTCCTGATCAACTTTTGTGATCTTATAAACGAAGAAAAGTTACTGAAAACGCATGAAGCGAAGTTACTGAAAGATTACATGAAGCGAAGTTACTGACTGTGGCTACCCACAGTCGGAAAGACCGCCAAGAAAGATTAAAAGGTACATGAAGAGAAGTTGCTGAAAACGCAAAGATCATCCTCCCCTCCCATCTGCAAATTCATATTGAAAGTTACAAAAAGTAGAAACTACGGAAAACGCAAAGAAAGATCACAACATCCCCCTCCCATCTGCTGCGAATTCATGCATTACGCATTGCCATTTTGATCAGTCAGTCAGAGTTGTCGATGGCTGTGGACATGAGGGTTCCGAGTCTGGTGAGGTTGTTGTAATCTTGAGGCGAATGGCACGGCAGCCCGGGTATCAACAGCCCCATGGCCCTCATCATCCTCATCATCAAGCTCTCGTGGTAATCCGGTCCCCTCACGTGCCCAATCCCGAAGCTCCGGGCGAGCTCCCATGTCGCATCCAAGTGCTTCGGAATGAAGTACTCCGACGCGAAGTAGTTCTCGTTTGGCTCTTCATGCACCTCCTGCACGCAGACAGTCAGGCAGGTTCATAAACAAAAATCTTGTTACTAGTATATACATACAGGCTTGGCGCGCAGTATCGGTACAGGATTCGGTATCGATCGAACCCTTTTTATGAGTATCGGTATCGACAATATCGACAGTATCGCTACTTTCGGATCGAAGCAAGTGCGAAATCAGAAATTCGAACTCGGATAAGCTGGAGTGGAGGACTAGTGTTGCGTTGGCTGACCCATATATATATATATATATACATATATATATATAATATATATATATATATATGCAAATGACCTCTAGCCTAGTGGTTAAGAGAGATGCATGCGGCCTAAGTGGTCGGAGTTCGAGCCCCAGTGGAGGCTAGTTCGCCAAAATTACCCATTGCTTCAAAAAAAAAAAAAAAAAAAAAAAAAAAAAAAATATATATATATATATATATTATATATATATATATATATATATAAAAAGAAAGTAAAAAAAAAAAAAAAACTGGGGTGGGCTTGAACCCGCCCCAACCCCACCTCTGATAGGAGTATCCAAACTTCTGGCATCTGAAAACATATAATTACTAACAAATCATTAAAACTTTAGAATTATATATTTAGACATAATTTTGAGTAATTTTGTGTTATTTTTTAATAATTTTGGAATTAAATAAAATAGTAGTTATTTTTGCTGATTGATTTATCTGCTGCTATAGATTTTAAAAAAATTTTACGTTTTTTTATAATATGACTATGCTTTTTTACATCCTTCTTGATCTATCTTTTTTCGTTCAATTTTTTTTGCCGAATTGATTAAAAAAAAGAACCCCAATATTAGCATCGGTATCTGATCGAAACACATCAAAACTGTATCGATATCGACCGTATCGGATCGGTATGGACTGATGCTGCAAGCTATGATACATCATAATATTATGGATGGAGTAGAATGAATGTTACCTGTCCTCTGTACATGCTGTCGTAGTAGAGGCACTTGCCGAAGTGCTTGAAGAGCCAAGTGTTGTCGTCGAAGGGCACCCTGGGCACCAGGTCGTTGCTGTAAACAAACCTGAAGTACCTCCTCTTCGGGCTGTCGAGGATGCTCTCGGCGAACTTGCCGAGCTGCCCGTCCCCGACCCTCGGCTGCCCGAACGTGTACACTCCCTTGATCCTCTCGAGGATCCCGTCCTCCCCGTGGAGCTTCAGGACTACGGGGAACAGAGCCGACAGTGCCCGCCCAAGCTGTGTCCGGTCACGACCACCTGCGCCTTCGGGTTCTTCTCGAGGATGCTCCTCAGCCTCTCGCGGATCACGTAGTAGGCGTAGGGGGTCTGAGGGTCCTGCACGATCTCCTTCGGCAACCCGTCCTTCTGCAGGCCCAGCGCCTTCATGAACCCTCCGTGCACCCTGCCCCCCCCGGGATCTCATAGAACGAGAAGTCGATGTCGGTGCAGGCGTCATACGCGTCGTCCGTGCCCCTGAACGCCACCACGACCAGCTCCGCATCGCCGCTCTCCACCGGCTTGTCGCTCATCATGAAGGCTTGTGTGCAGAATGAGTCCTGGAAATCTGCGAAGATATGGACGTTGGGAAAACATGAGTGTTAAGTTTTTGGTAAGTTTTTTTTTTAGGACACCTCAAAAAAAAAGATTGGGTTGTTAGCAATATCAATATCGGAATCCATATCGAAGATCTGGATCGGCAGTTTCATATCGAAGTATCGGATTATGAAGTAAGAGGGACCAAAAACCAATTTGTCCAATTTTGAAACATAAACAAGGAAAGTATTGGGTTCAGCAGAAGTTATCAATTTGGTAATATTTCTTGCAAGAGTTAGTGAGGTTACCCTCCCAGCAGTTGTAGAAACCCAAGAACTCCATCTGCAAAAATAAATAAATAATAAATTAAATAAATCAAGGGTGTTAGCTTGATATATATCATGGTAATTATCATCCAAAATCAATCAGAATTAAAAATTAAAAAAGAGAGGAAATCTTACATCCCAGTAGCCTCTAACTATGCTTTTGATCCTTGCCTCATTCTCATATGCCAGTTTTGAAGCCATAACAGAGAGATGTGCATAATATGCGCTATCCCCCGGCTTGATGTTCTTCTCCAGCTTAACTCTCGTGTCGATAAATGCAAATGGCGATTTGAAGTCCATCGAGTTCGGATCTGGCATCTTTAGCTGGCCTGGACATAAGAGACGACCGTGGTAAGATAATGCACGCGAGATTGGATGATAAATAATATACCGTGCTATTGACCTGTAAAGTGATCCCAGATGAGCTTGGGGATGCCGTGCTCCGCCAGCAGATTCATCAGCACCATCATATTGGTCGTTCCTCCCGGCTTCGCGACGGAGAGTATGATCTTCTGGAGGACGATCGAGATGAATATCATCCTCCTCCGCTTGTCGTCGTCGACCACCGTGCCATCCGGGCAGCCGATGGACTCTATCGCGCCGATGTTGCCGTCTCTCAGGAGGCGGAAGAGCTCCTCGTTGGTCGTCCCTCGGGTTTCAGGACCAGATAGTCCCTGAAGGTGTTCATGTGGAGATGCTCCTCCGCCTGCGCCGGAGGCGAGGAGACCTGCGTCTCGGCGGCCGCGGCCTCCACCGCCACGTTGTTGCTCGCAACGGGGCGCGCGCGGAGTTGCAGATATTGGCCGCTGCGGCCGAGACGCACCTGCTGCGGGCGCGCCGCGGGCAGCGGGAGCAGCCTTTGGCCGCGGAGGAATCGGGTCCCGGCGAGCGTTTCCAGATTGAGCGCCATTACAATTGATCAGCTGGAGGTGGAGGAAGATGATGGAGAGAGTAGCCATTGAGTACTGTAAGTATAAATAAGCGAGAGCACGTGAGCCCATTCAAAGCTGACAGCTGTTTACTTGACTAGTTTATTGAGCTCGTTTCCCTTGAGGAAGGAATACTTTAATAACAATTGAAGATCTTTATTAATAGCGATGGTGGAGTGCATAAGCCACCCAAGAGCGAGAATAACGTGCCATGATCTCCATCCTCGCCATTTCATATATTTGCTTAGAGTAGCAAGAAAATGTTGATCAACTACAACTTGTTCTAATTTTATATATATTTATATGGTTAAATAATCTGCGTGAAATTATTAATATTGGTGTTTGTGATTGCGAGAGATGTTGCTAGTCTCGTGAATCTTGCTTGAATTTTTTTTTTTTTCTAATTTTTGTGCACAGTTGAGAACTCTTTCAAGCTTATCTCATTAACTTTCTCAAGAAATAGAGGAGTTTACCACAATTTTTCCAAAATAAAAAATAATAAACAACCTGGTAAGGTTTTCTGTTGTATCAAATCGCTTCCTACTAGTTCCTAGTCCTTAGTTGGACAAACTACAAGTTATACAGTAGCTTACAAACTGTTGGATTGTATCTTGTATCGGGTCACGATATATAAAAAAGAGTTGTATAAAAAGTTCTATTTCATGTCGGCCCTACGCTGATAGTATCCCAGGCAAAACTTTCAAAATGAACCATCATACATATAAAAAAAAGTGTAAATATAACAAAATATGGTTAACACCAAGATTTGAACCATAGAGCTCTAAAGTAAATAATATCATTATAACCACTACACTACAATATCTTTTTTTTTAAATGACACATTATACCTAGTTCTATTGTAAATAGATCCATATTGATGTTCCATTTCGTCTGGAGCTTTGGACCGTCGTCCGACCTACTCTTGGCCAGGGCCGCCCCTGATAGAAAGTAAGAAAATGAGGTATGGATATATAGAATTGGTCATAGATTTAAGAATGGGATTACATTTGAACCCATATGGGTTAAGTCCAATATTGTATCTCATGGATCAACTTAGTTTTCGGCAAGATTATGAGTTAACTTCGGTTGGATCTCCCATGTTGGGAATTCAACCTGATTTCAAGTGGCACCCATGGAAATCAAAGGGTGCCCAAATATGGAAGGGTATATTTTGGGCTAATTGGGATCCAAGACAATAAATTTTCTAATTTAATTATAGTGTTTAATCAACTCCCTATAAATAGGAAGTTAAGAAAAAATTATAGGTGTGTTCTTCATTAGGGTTCAAAAGGTTCCATTATCGTTCCAAAAGTTCTATGGTCGTAGGTTTAAAGGGGTTCTGAGCAAGGGCATGTCAAGAAACTATAATTAGGATGGGGTACCATGAATTAAGGTGGACTAACCGATATAAAAAATCATATATAGGGGAAGAGCTAAAAGAATTTTGGGTGGGCTCCTTGCGTGGATTGTCACTGATGTTGAGGAGTGGCGCCTTCTCCGTCGGGTTCGAAATCATTCCTTGCAAGGATTTGAAAAAAAATTGAGTAATACATAGTATTCTATGTCCCGAGAACTAGATTCTATAAAACCTAATTTACAAATTTAATTATATTTATATCCTATTACAATTATATCAAAATTAGACGGATTTTATTGTAATAGAATACTTAATTATTATATTTTAATTTGGGATTGTTTGCGGGTTAATATAGCAATATGTTTAAATTCTGCATTTTGTTTGCGGAATCAGGACATTGGAAAAGAAAAGTCACTCAATTTCAGTGTTTTATATGCCAAAAAAAAATGAGCATAAAATTAAATCAATTTTTAAGGAAAATAAAAATAAGGTAGAAAATGCCAATGACCGCTAGCCCAAGTGGTTAGTGTGGAAACATGTGGCCTTTATTGGCGGAGTTTGAATTCCAGTGGGAACAATTCCGAAAACTAACTACCATTTCAAAAAAAAATTGTTAGAAAATGATTCCCACTTACGGCCCAGGAAAATAGTAACTTTTGAAAGACAAAAAAAACAAAGAATTAATTTACTTTTTTTTTCCCACAAACCAAAGGAGACCTTAGTTCTCTTCTGAAAATAACTTTCGAACCCCTCTCTCCCTCTTCCTCTCTTTAACAACCAACCAACTTAACATCTGCATTAAATATCTCAGTAGTCTTCTACTGGTCTCACTTTTCTCATTCCCTATTCTTCATCTTAATCTTTCCGTGAACTAAACCATCTAACACTTATTTCAAAACTAATTATAACCACCACTCTTCCTCTTCCGCTCAACTACTAGAAGACTATAACTGCCACATGACATCCATAACCCTTTACCTAACATCCTCTTCTACTGCTACTCTCCAAAGCACCACCAAAAGTGATAAGAGCTATCACATAATAGGAGATATTACTCTTAAGTTGTAAAAATATTAGGGACGTCACATTATTTGTTAGAAGTGTTGGTGCTCTTGCTCCTTGACATAAAGAAAATTTGCTCTCAACATGTCTAGCAAAGTTTAGTCCCACATTGAAAAAGCACCATGAGTTATCTCAACATATATACTTGTATGTTTGTTGAGATATGCACATGGGTGGTGACCCTAATGAGAAAATCATGTGGGTGATTTTAATAGGAGGTAAGGATAAGGCTCCAAGGAAAGCATTCATGCTTTTTGCTCTTGGAAAATTAATTTACATTGGGCTAAGCCCCGTAGGGGTTAGCGACTCGGACTCGGACACGGACACGGACTCGGGCTCATGGGCTCATGAGGCATAATGTGGCGTTTTGTTGGCGCACTTTGCACGTCACCCAGGATGCGCGCGTGCGCCAGGTTGCGCGAGTTGCGCAGTTGCGCCAGGTTGCGCGAGTTGTGCTGGTGCGCCAGGTTGCGTCAGGTTGCGCCCGGTTGCGCGAATTGCGCAGGTGCGCCAGGTTGCGCCTGGTTGCGCGAGTTGCGCCAGGTTACGCGAGTTGCGCACAGTGTACAAAGTACGCGCTGAAGGCGCCGCGCAGCTCGTAAAATTGGCATGACTCGCGCAGTTCGTGGCTTTCCACGTTTTGACTGATTCGTAACTGATCCTGGATTTATGAATCTGACATTATGTCGTGGCACACATTTCGGATCTAGACAGTTACATCAGTAGCTATATATCAGAGCCTCTCTTCTCTCTGGATAGTCTTCTAAGACTTCAGAAATTCAGGAAGAGAGAAGAGAGAGCTGCTGCGCACCATGTCCTTCCTCGTGCAACCGAAGTCCGTCATCGTTCCGAGCAGTCCATCTTAGAGCAATTTTTCAGAGCGTTCCAGAGTTCATTCGAACTTGCTGGTTCCTGGAAGCTGACCGTGTGGGCGGATCTAGCTTTGAGCACTGGTATTTTGACACCCCGCAGGCCACCACCTTCCATCTTTCGCCTATCACCTTCACTGCTGCCTTTAGCAATTCGGCTAACATCTTCTTCTTAGAAGCACTGCCATCGTTTGCTACGTTTACGAAAGCTTCTTAGATTTTCGTGTTCTAGAATCCTTCATGGATCTCTGTTACGCACCTTCCTTGAAGCGTTGCGTTGGAAAGTTGTTCTCACAACTGTTTCATTCAGTTTTTCATTGAAAAATTGTGCCCCGGTTCTAACAATCTCAAAGCTAGACTAGCACAATGGAAAACTCTCGTGCCTCTCTCCTCGATACCAGCTTTAACAACAAAAAGTTTGACGAAGAACACTTCCAAATATGGAAGAGAAAAGTCACCCTCAATCTACAACTGGTGGACGTCGATCATGTGCTGATTGAGACTGATCCAACGATTCCAGAAGGACCGACGACTCCAGAAGGTGGTACAGCAGATGCCATTGCTGCTACACAAGTCAAATTAACCAAATGGAGAAGGGAATGCTACCTCTGGTAAAAGAATTCTTGAAGACGAGAAGGCAATGCTATCTCTGGTAAAAGAATTCTTGAAGCTGTGCCAGAAGCTAGAAGACGAGAAAATGCCCCTCGTCGACAAGTTTGTCGTTGGAGGGATTGTCTCTAAACTTTCTGCAGGATGGAGCACTTTTTGCAAGAATGCATCGAAAGAAGCTGGATATCAGCTTGGAAGATCTCCTTCAAAAGATCCATGTTGAGGACGAGATGCCTTCTCAACAGAAGATGGACACTCTGTCCAAACAGTTGGCCAAGGCCAATCTGGTACAGATGAGAGACCCCAAGGGGAAGTATGTGGCTTCTCATCACAAAATGAAGGATTCTACTAATCTGAAAGTGAAGGGTCCTTCATTCAAGCAACAGAAGTCCAAGTCCCACGTGACTTATTTCAATTGTGGCAAGAAATGCCACTACAAGAGTGAATGCAGATCCAAGTCCAAATCTCAGAAAAGGTGAGCCTAGTAAGGTTTCTTTGGTCTCTAACATCGTGGAGCTGCTATATCGTGGAAGTCGAAGAAGCAGACTATGCTCTCACGGTCTTCTATGGAATCTGAGTTCTTTGCACTTGATACCGCAGAAGATGAAGCAGAATGGCTTCGGGAGCTCATGTATGATCTTCCAGTGGTTGGAGCGCAGATACCGACAATTCTGATATACTGCGACAACCAGGTGACTGCGACGGTGGCATCAAATGATCTCTTCAACGGAAAGAAGAGAACTGTGCGGTTAAAGCACTGGGCAGTGAAGATCTCATCAAGAGAGGTGTCATTGCAGTAATCGATGTTCGGAGTCAGGAGAACCTGGCGGATCCGTTCACGAAGGGCCTCAAGCGTCAGCTGGTTGAAGACACAGCAGGAAAGATGGGCTTCAAGGCATTCTGATAGTATGTTTTTGTAATCCTGCCATAAAGTTTTATGTTATTAGTTCAAAGAAAAATCTACTAGACATCTAAATTTTGGTTCAAGGGAGGACCATTGACTGGAAAACTATCAAGTAACAGTGGGTACTTGTTCTTGGAAACATGGAAGGGTTACGAACCCATAACCACTGTTGTCTACTTTGTATTTTCTGCGAAAAATGGATCCTGTGTTGAGGGTGGCTTAAATGCCTTAATAAGTTCTCAGGCAGAGTGAATGCCTGGTGTGCTTTACAGGAAGCACGGTAGCGCAGCACTACAAGGAGTAAAACTCCATGCTACAGTGGGATGACTCCACTATGAGGTTCCCAGGTAGGGGTAATGTCTCGGCTTTGCAAGCCAAGTCAAAGCGGCGTAGCACCGCAAATAGGCATGTAGCCTAATGTCACGCCCCAGAACCAGAATACTGGCAAGTTGGGACGGACAAGGCCAGCTACGTATACCAAAGTACTCCGGTACTCCGAAACAACGTATAAGCTGTATAGATGGGGGTTACTACTACAAACCAACAGTCAATCCTTGGTCACATAATCCTAGATATCTCAGTCTCAGACAAGAAGTAAAGTACAAGAATATGATCATTATGCATATAAGACAGTAAAGCGTCCCAAACTATAATATAGATGATCATGAAGCTAGTAATACAAAATGAAGAACTAGCAAGACTAAGTAATACATGATCAGCTCTAGCTGCAGTCTAGAAATATAACATCATGTCTAAGCCCATAGGCCAAATGTCAAGTCCAAAACACGAGCTAAACTGCTCGGTGGCTAAACGCCTCAAAGAATATGTACAGAAGAGAGTGGGTAAGAGAAAGAACACCCACTCAAGTCCCCTGGTGCTCCGGGTGGTCACCATCGAGAGGAAGGTCCGAAAGATCCTCGGGCTCCTCAACTAGATCTGGTCAATGCAAAACCAGTGGGTCAGAACCCCAATAGCAAGTACCACAAAGGAAGCCAAACTTATGAACTAAAACCAGCATACAATTCATAACATTTCTAAGATAAGGCAGTAAACGAGACTAGAATAGTAAATTGGTACCACAGTGTTTACGAAGGAAACTGTAACATGCAAGTAGGATAGCAAGTAATTAAACTGGACATGTGAGCATATGGTAAAGCCGAGCATGTAGTAGGAAGAATAGCATATAAGAAAAGACAGGAAGCTAAGTACTACAATAAGATAAACTAAAGCAAGACTAGACTAGACAAGAATGGACTCCATCCATCAGTCACGGCCAAGCAATGAGTACGGCTTGATACTTTAGCTAACTAGGGTTGGCACATTCCTAGTTACTAACACATGCAAGTTTGAGAAATCTAAGTCCAGTTACCCGCCTGCTACTACCTGAATGATCCGGGCAAAAAGAAAAGAAGTAGCAGACACACTGTAGTAAGATACATGTGTCCTAAAGAGGTGCCCCACTCGACGGTGTGCTGGAAGAGTGCTCATCATGACAGATAGCTCCAAATCCCAAGTATATATATATGTATAGGGCCAAGATCAAAGGGCAACAGGTAACCGGGAATGTCTCCAATGATCTAGGTAATCAAGCTAGTAGTTTTGTCCTTAACATTTTCTTGTTGGATTCTATGTGTGGCAATCCGCAGAATCCATCCTAGACATGAGACATGCAAGACTGGACAAGACAAGCAAGATTGTGCACTACAACAAGACATGATAATATCAAGACAAGAGTGCGCTACTACGAGCCACTATCAAGGAGCTAGACATGTACTAGAATCAAGAGTGCGCCATGACAGGCCACTATCATGCAAGCTAGGAAAAGACATGTTCAAGAGTGCACCACGACGGGTCACTATAAAGTAAATATTGGATATGACATAGACTGCAAGGTACAATAAATCTGGGAGGACATGGCAATACATAGTGAGTATAGAGAACATATGAACATTAGCTAGAGTCAAGTGTATATAGGGTGTACATTCATTCTCTAAGTATACAAGGTCATCTAATCATGTTAAGAATTTACAATCAAAGAAAATATCAAAACGGACAAAACGGGCAGAAACGGGCAAAAATAGACTAACCGATTATCCGGCGGATTTCTGCGGATTTCCGGCGGATTTTCCGTAGTGTCACATCAAGTTTTGTGGTGCAAGTTCGGATTTTCCGACGGATTTCCGCGGATTTTCGACGGATTTTCCGAACCGTCACAGAAAGTTGATTTTTGAACTCAAAACTTGTTTCGGCCATAAAACTTCGTTTTAAATCGAAATTCGGATTTTCAAAAGTTAAAATTGTATAGAATTGAATTTTCTACAACATGGAACTATTAGATTTCACAAATTCAAAGATTTAATAGATCAATATCTCAAAATACTCCAAAACAGAGGTTCTCGGAACACCGAAACGAGTCCGATTGCCACCAAACTCAAATCCATGTATACTAGCTAGACAAGGACCCCATATGTATATGTGACCAAGATCCATGATGATAACTCTAGTATCACTCTTGATACCAAGTTTTCTACTAAGTCACTATTGGATTTTAACAGAAAATCAAATCTTGCTTAATTGAATTTTTCGAAACATGCACATATATGAGAATCATCAGGAAAACACATTTAACAAAATGAGTTTTGGAAAATTTTAAGCATTTTACCAAGGAAACAAAATGACAATAGATTACTATTGTTCAAGAATTTGACAAGATGTACTTGCCTAGGTTAAGCTCCAAGCCTAATCTTCTACTCCACCACCAAGAGGGGCACGAACCACACTCTAGGCCTCAAGGCCAAGCTCTTGGCAAGCTCCAAGGGAAGAGAAGGGAAGAAGAAATGAGAGAGAGTGAAGAGAATGAAAAGGGAGAGGAGAGAGAAAGTGAAGTGGTTTATATATAAGGGGGGAATTAATCTTAGCAGTTGGATCATGATCCATGTGAAAGTCTAGATCAATCATGGCCATTCAAACAAAACCAATTGTCCATTGGATAATAGAGTACATCTACACTATTCACGAAAATATTTAAGCACTATTTACGAAAATATCTAAACACTATTCACGAAAATATCTAAACACTATTCACGAAAATATCCGAAACACTATTCATGAAAATATCAAAAACCGAAATTATCTAAAGTGTAGAAAACATGTCCGGACGGTATGCCGTCTGTATACCCCGGTATACCAGCGGTATGCCGATCAAGGAGAAAATCTATAGTTTTTTTTTTGGGAAAAATTTAAAGTATTCCGGAAACCATGAAAATATGAATACGCTGCAAAATACGCATCCCTATATAAATACCGATACTGTGAGACGAGTCTCACAACTCTCCCCTCCTTAGAAAAATTTCGTCCTCGGAATTTCCTAAAGGTAATCAAAAGCAAGCAAGAAATCCAAGAAAACATGCTATCAGGATCAAGATGGAAAAACTCATAAAACATGAAATCCAGCTAGAGTAATGTACAAGAATGTGAAAGCAATTTAAACATACGTAAGCAACAACATCATGTATTCCTACAATCATACTAAAAAGGTAGAACATAGATATACGAAATAAGTATACCTCACGAGCCAAACAGATACGGGTAACGAGCTCGGATATCATCCTCGCGCTCCCAAGTCGACTCGCCCGGTGAGTGATGATCCCAGGAAACACGAACTAATCGGATAGTCTGGTTCTTGAGAATCTTCTCCCTCCGGTCCAAAATGGATATGGGCCTCTCCTCATACGATAGGTCGGTACCAACGACCAGCTCGAAATGATCTAAGATATGGCTCGGATCCGGAACATATCGACGTAGCTGAGATACGTGAAACACGTCATGTACCTCACACAACGACGGTAGAAGAGCAAGGCGATAAGATACATCCCCTACTCGCTCGAGAATATCGAACGGCCCAATAAATCTAGGGCTAAGCTTTCCCCGTACGCTAAACCTGATGACACCACGGGTAGGCGAAATCCGAAGAAATACGTGATCGCCGACAGAGAACTCAAGATGGCGTCGATGCTGATCTGCCCAATGATGCTGTCGATCCTGAGCTACTCTGAGATGCACTCTGACCTGCCTGACTACTGCAACTGACTGAGCAATCATCTCTGGACCAAGCAGCTGCCTCTCTCCAATGTCATCCCAAGCTAGGGGTGACCTACATCTCCTACCATACAAAGCCTCGAAAGGAGCCATCTGAATGCTCGCCTGGAAGCTATTGTTGTAAGAGAACTCCACCAAATGCAAGTGATCCTCCCAAGAACCACTGAAGTCAAGAATGCATGATCGAAGCATATCCTCCAAGGTCTGAATCGTACGCTCCGACTGACCATCTGTCTGAGGATGGTATGCTGAACTGAAACTCAAACGGGTACCCAGACTCTGCTGAAGACTCTGCCAGAAATGAGAAGTGAATCTGGAATCCCGATCTGAGACTATGCTAACTGGCACCCCATGCAATCTGACAATCTGCCTCATGTACAAGTCGACCAACTGCTCTGTAGACTGACCAATCCTGAAAGGTAGGAAGTGGGCAACCTTCGTGAGTCGATCCACTATAACCCAAATGGCATCTCTACCAGTCGGGGTTCTAGGAAGACCAGTCACGAAATCTATGGTAATATGATCCCACTTCCACTCCGGAATCGATAAAGGCTGAAGAAGTCCGGCCGGTCTCTGGTGCTCAGCCTTGACCTGCTGGCAAACTAAGCATCGAGAGACAAACCGAGCTATCTCCCTCTTCATACCATTCCACCAAAAATGCTGACGAATATCTCGGTACATCTTCGTCCCTCCAGGATGAATAGAATACCGAGAACTGTGGGCCTCCGACATAATCTCCTGTCGAATATCTCCACTTGGCACACAAAGACGACTCCCAAATCGGAGTGTCCCATCCTTATGGATGCACAACTCTGCTCTGCACCCTGCTACACACTCTGCTCTGAGCTGCTGAAGCCTGGCATCCCCTAACTGAGCTGCTCTGATCCTATCCACAATGGTAGACTGAACCTGCAAGCCTGCCATCATAGCTGCCTCACCAGGTAGCACTACCTCAATACCCATCTCTTGAAGATCCTCCAGAAGGTGACGCTGCTCCGTCAAGAAATAGACTCCGGGTCTCCTGCTCAAAGCGACTGCAACGACGTTTGCCTTCCCGGGATGATACTGAAGATCAATATCATAATCCTTCAGTAATTCAAGCCACCGCCTCTGCCGCATGTTCAGATCCCTCTGGGTGAACACATACCTCAAGCTCTTATGGTCAGTGAAAATCTCCACTCGATCACCATACAGATAATGCCTCCAGAGCTTGAGGGCAAACACAACTGCGGCCAACTCAAGATCGTGCGTCGGATAGATCTTCTCATGGTCCCGAAGCTGCCGAGACGCATAAGCTATCACTCGACCGTGTTGCATAAGAACACAACCAAGTCCCCGGCCTGACGCATCACAATACACCGTGAACCCACCTGGTCCGACGGGTAATGTCAGAATAGGAGCTGAAATCAAACTCTGCTTGAGTTTCTCAAAAGAAACCTGACAAGCATCTGACCACTCAAAGCACACATCCTTACACGTCAGCCGTGTCAAGGGTGCGGAGATCCTAGCAAAGTCTGCCACAAACCGTCTGTAGTAGCCTGCTAATCCCAGAAAGCTGCGTACATCTGAAGCTGTACGAGGTACTGGCCAACTCTCGATAGCCTCAACCTTCTTGGGGTCCACCTCAACACCACCTCCGGCAATAATGTGACCCAAAAAAAGAGACTCGATCGAGCCAGAAATCGCACTTGCTGAACTTCGCGTAAAGCTGATGGTCCCGAAGAATCTGAAAAACCACGCGAAGATGTTGCTCGTGCTCTGCCTCAGTTCGACTATAGACCAAAATATCATCAATAAACACTATCACAAACTGGTCTAAGTAGGGCATAAAGATGCGATTCATGAGATCCATGAAGATCGCTGGCGCATTGGTCGCTCCGAAAGGCATAACAAGGAACTCCCAATGGCCATATCGAGATCTAAACGCCATCTTGGGTATATCCTGCTCTCTGACTCTGATCTGATGGTACCCAGACCGCAAATCGATCTTCAAAAACATAGCCGCTCCACTAAGCTGGTCGAACAAGTCATCTATCCTGGGCAAGGGATACTTGTTCTTCACGGTCACCGCGTTAAGCTGACGATAGTCAATGACCATACGCGATGAACCATCCTTCTTCTTCACAAGAAGGGCTGGAGCTCCCCAAGGCGATCCACTAGGACGAATGAATCCCTTGGTCCTAAGCTGCTCAATAGACTAATACAACACTAACAACTCTGAAGGAGACATCCTGTAGACTCTCGCTGACACTGGCTCTGCTCTCGGAACCAAATCAATATAATACTCAATCTCCCGAACTGGAGGCATACCCGGAAGCTCCTCGGGAAACACATCGAAAAACTTGCAAACTACTCTGGGCAACTGAACCTCCTCGGCTACTGCCATCCACATGACCGCTGGTGAAGACTCCACCTCGCCTCTAGAGAATGAGAACTCCTCCTCATTCGGAACACGAAAGATAACCTTGCCAGCATGGCAATCTATCGAAGCGTGTCGAGCACTCAACCATTCCATACCTAGGACGACATCATAATCGCCCATAGGAAACACTATCAGCCTAGCGGGAAACTCTCTTCCACATACTATGACTCTACACGAGGCATAGACTCGGTCTACTCCTACTAGACCGTTACCAGTAAGTATATTCATCCTTACAGGTAAAGATTATGGCTCTACACCAATATTTGTTGCAAATCGTGCAGATATAAACGAATGCGAAGCACCAGAATCAAATAAAGCTGAAGCTGAATGAGAGTGAACAAGAATGGTACCTGCGACCACCTCCCCTGCTGCTAGCGCCTCCTCCATAGAAAGCGTGAAAGCCTGACCCTGAACTCTGGTCGCTGGACCCCTCTGCCTCTGAGCCTGAGCCTGAGCATACTGCTGAGGCCTCTGCTGGAACTGCTGAGACTGCATCGGTAATGGCCTCTGGGCCTGCTGCTGCTGAACCGACGCTGGTGCTCTAAACTGCTGAACTGCTGGCTGGAAGGATGCTGATCCAGTCGAACTCCTCCTGGGACAAGCCCCTATCATGTGGTCCGATGCTCCACAGGCTAGGCACAAGCCCTGTGCCCTACGGCACTCTGATAAGACATGTCCTCCCTTCCCGCAATGGGAACAAGCAACTGAAGAAGACTGCCTCTGCTGCTGAGGACGCGGCTGAGACGACTGCTGAAAGGAAGCCGCCGGAACCGGTCCCCTCGGAGATCCAATCGTCAAGGCTCGGGCTGCTGGAGCTGGTGCTGACGACTGGGAAGAAGATCCCCTCTGAATGTGAGGCCTCTTCTGACCTCCGACTCTATCAACGATCCTCTGCGAGGTGTACTCATGCCTCCTCGCCGCCCTCATCACTGCATCAAAAGTCTGGAACTCATGCTGCTCAACTGCCAGTATGATCTCCAGATGAAGCCCCTGCTGGAACCTCCTCGCCCGGTCCAACTCGGTCGCCACTAAAGAAGGGGCAAACCGACTGAGCCGACTAAACTCTGACGCATAGCCGTCGACGGTCCTGCTCATCTGCCGCAAGCCAATGAACCTCTGCTGCAGATCATAACGCGACACCGCATCAAAATAGCGAGTCTGAAACCTCTCGCTAAAATCGACCCAGGCTACTGGTGCCCTAAGAGACACCTCCTGAGCCGCCCACCAGTCGCGGGCCAAATCTAAGAGCTGTAACCTGACAACTGCCACACGCTCCCTAGCCGGAATCCCTGCCGCCTCCAGAATGGCCTCAGTATCCTGAAGCCATGCATCAGACGCAATAGCATCCTCTGTACCATAGAAGTACGGGGGATGAAGACGCCAGAAGCTGCTCGCAGAATTGTAGACCTGAGCACCACCTCTGTCCAAAGTCGTCTGGACAGAATAGGTGAGAACATCACTCTGACGCTGCTGCGACGCCATGAGATCTCTCAGAACATCCACCAGTGCACGAACAACACCCTCTGGCTGCTCTGGCTGAACTGGTACTGCTGGCTGAACAGGAGGAACTGGCGACTCTGCCCTTCGATCCACTCTAGACTCTGCTCCCGAATGCTGAGGATGCTCGTCCTGAACTGGCGAAACTAAGGGACGCTGATCTGCCATCGGCAAAGCCCGAACAGGTCGATCAGAAGGACCAGGAATAGTGCCCCTGAAAGTGTAAGGACACAAGGATTAGGTCGAGGGAACAGGAAAGATCAACGATCAAAGCAGATATCAGGAAAAAGATCAGAGGTAAAGAGTAATATCGAGGATATCAATAGAGAAGAATTTATGACTGAGAAAACTACCAGGAACCCCCACATATCTGATAAATCAGACCTGCATGGGCCACCACTAAAACCTATGTCACGCCCCAGAACCAGAATACTGGCAAGTTGGGACGGACAAGGCCAGCTACGTATACCAAAGTACTCCGGTACTCCGAAACAACGTATAAGCTGTATAGATGGGGGTTACTACTACAAACCAACAGTCAATCATAGGTCACATAATCCTAGATATCTCAGTCTCAGACAAGAAGTAAAGTACAAGAATATGATCATCATGCATATAAGACAGTAAAGCGTCCCAAACTATAATATATAGATGATCATGAAGCTAGTAATACAAAATGAAGAACTAGCTAGACTAAGTAATACATGATCAGCTCTAGCTGCAGTCTAGAAATATAACATCATGTCTAAGCCCATAGGCCAAATGTCAAGTCCAAAACACGAGCTAAACACGTGCTCGGTGGCTAAACGCCTCAAAAGAATATGTACAGAAGAGAGTGGGTAAGAGAAAGAACACCCACTCAAGTCCCCTGGTGCTCCGGGTGGTCACCATCGAGAGGAAGGTCCGGAAGATCCTCGGGCTCCTCAACTAGATCTGGTCAATGCAAAACCAGTGGGGTCAGAACCCCAATAGCAAGTACCACAAAGGAAGCCAAACTTATGAACTAAAACCAGCATGCAATTCATAACATTTCTAAGATAAGGCAGTAAACGAGACTAGAATAGTAAATTGGTACCACAGTGTTTACGAAGGAAACTGTAACATGCAAGTAGGATAGCAAGTAATTAAACTGGACATGTGAGCATATGGTAAAGCCGAGCATGTAGTGGGAAGAATAGCATGTAAGAAAAGACAGGAAGCTAAGTACTACAATAAGATAAACTAAAGCAAGACTAGACTAGACAAGAATGGACTCCATCCATCAATCACGGCCAAGCAATGAGTACGGCTTGATACTTTAGCTAACTAGGGTTGGCACATTCCTAGTTACTAACACATGCAAGTTTGAGAAATCCAAGTCCAGTTATCCGTCTGCTACTACCTGAATGATCCGGGCAAAAAGAAAAGAAGTATAGCAGACACACTGCAGTAAGATACATGTGTCCTAAAGAGGTGCCCCACTCGACGGTGTGCTGGAAGAGTGCTCATCATGACAGATAGCTCCAAATCCCAAGTATATATATATATGTATAGGGCCAAGATCAAAGGGCAACAGGTAACCGGAAAAGTCTCCAATGATCTAGGTAATCAAGCTAGTAGTTTAGTCCTTAACATTTTCTTGTTGGATTCTAGGTGTGGCAATCCGCAGAATCCATCCTAGACATGAGACATGCAAGACTGGACAAGACAAGCAAGATTGTGCACTACAACAAGCCACAACAAGACATGACAATATCAAGACAAGAGTGCGCTACTACGAGCCACTATCAAGGAGCTAGACATGTACTAGAATCAAGAGTGCGCCATGACAGGCCACTATCATGCAAGATAGGAAAAGACATGTTCAAGAGTGCACCACGACGGGTCACTATAAAGTAAATATTGGATATGACATAGACTGCAAGGTACAATAAATCTGGAAGGACATGGCAATACATAGTGAGTATAGAGAACATATGAACATTAGCTAGAGTCAAGTGTATATAGGGTGTACATTCATTCTCTAAGTATACAAGGTCATCTAATCATGTTAAGAATTTATTACAATCAAAGAAAATATCAAAAACGGACAAAAACGGGCAGAAACGGGCAAAAACAGACTAACCGGATTATCCGGCGGATTTCTGCGAATTTCTGGCGGATTTTCCGTAGTGTCACAGCAAGTTTTGTGGTGCAAGTTCGAATTTTCCGACGGATTTCCGCGGATTTCCGACGGATTTTCCGAACCGTCACAGAAAGTTGATTTTTGAACTCAAAACTTGTTTCGGCCATAAAAACTTCGTTTTAAATCGAAATTCGGATTTTCAAAAGTCAAAATTGTATAGAATTAAATTTCCTACAACATGGAACTATTAGATTTCACAAATTCAAAGATTTAATAGATCAATATCTCAAAATACTCCAAAACAGAGGTTCTCGGAACACCGAAACGAGTCCCGATTGCCACCAAACTCAAATCCATGTATACTAGCTTGGCAAGGACCCCATATATGTATATGTGACCAAGATCCATGATGATAACTCTAGTATCACTCTTGATACCAAGTTTTCTACTAAGTCACTATTGGATTTTAACAGAAAATCAAATCTTGCTTAATTGAATTTTTGAAACATGCACATATACGAGAATCATCAGGAAAACACATTTAACAAATTGAGTTTTGGAAAATTTTAAGCATTTAATACCAAGGAAAACAAAATGACAATAGATTACTATTGTTCAAGAATTTGGCAAGATGTACTTGCCTAGGTTAAGCTCCAAGCCTAATCTTCTACTCCACCACCAAGAGGGGCACGAAACCACACTCTAGGCCTCAAGGCCAAGCTCTTGGCAAGCTCCAAGGGAAGAGAAGGGAAGAAGAAATGAAGAGAGAGTGAAGAGAATGAAAAGAGAGAGGAGAGAGAAAGTGAAGTGGTTTATATATAAGGGGGGAATTAATCTTAGCAGTTGGATCATGATCCATGTGAAAGTCTAGATCAATCATGGCCATTCAAACAAAACCAATTGTCCATTGGATAATAGAGTACATCTACACTATTCACGAAAATATCTAAGCACTATTCACGAAAATATCTAAATACTATTCACGAAAATATCTAAACACTATTCATGAAAATATCCGAAACACTATTCATGAAAATATCAAAAACCGAAATTATCTAAAGTGTAGAAAACATGTCCGGACGGTATGCCGTCTGTATACCCCGGTATACCAGCGGTATGCCGATCAAGGAGAAAATCTATAGTTTTTTTTTTGGGAAAAATTTAAAGTATTCCGAAAACCATGAAAATATGAAATACGCTGCAAAATACGCATCTGTATATAAATACCGATACTGTGAGACGAGTCTCACACCTAATGCTGTATAATGAAATTAAAGAGTTGTAGACAGCACTACAAAGGGGAGGATGACCCCATGTTACAGTGACACGACCCCGCGATGAGGTACCCGGGTAGGGGTAAAGCCTCGGCCTTGCAAGCCATGTCGTTGCGGCGTAACACAACAAGGAAGCCTTAGGCTTCATGCTGGGTAGAATGGCACTACAAAGAGGCTGTGACCTCATGCTGCAGTAGTATGACACTACGATGAGGTTCCCAGATAGGGGTAATGCCTCGGCTTTAGGCCATGTCATTACGGCGTAGCACCGCAAGGAAGCGCAAGGCTTCATGCCATGTCTCTTTAATAATGAACTAACCTATAGTGTATGGAAATAGATATCAGGCCGTCTCTTGAGGGTAAACTTGTAGACGCCCAAAATTATATACTAAAACCAGGCTGGCACAAGGCCTTTAATGTGCAGCCAGAAGCACATGTAACTACACTTTGTGAGTGGGAAGAATTACAATTGTGGTGCAGAATTCAAGGCATAGTCCATTCTTGTATCACACTGTTATTTAACCCTTGCGGGAAGATTCAAGTCGTCAGCGACATCTATCCTAATCAAAATAGACAGTTACTGTGGGGAACGCTCAACCCTAGACACATATATATGTTGAGATATGTGGAAGATTGTTGGTGCTCTTACTCCTTGACATAAAAAGAGTTTGCTCTCAACATGCCTAGTAAAGTTTAGTTCCACATTGGAAAAGCACCATGAGTTATCTCAACATATATACTTGTATGTGTTGTTGAGATATGCACATCGGGTGGTGACCCTAAGGGGGGAATCATGTGGGTGATTTTACTAGGAGGTAAGAATAAGGCTC
The DNA here is from genome assembly GCA_029216955.1 of Iris pallida. Classification (NCBI taxonomy): domain Eukaryota; kingdom Viridiplantae; phylum Streptophyta; class Magnoliopsida; order Asparagales; family Iridaceae; genus Iris; species Iris pallida. Next base: position 1,365,382 of record JANAVB010020598.1, on the reverse strand, counting down.
CAAGGAAAGCATTCATGCTTATTGCTCTTGGAAAATTAATTTTCATTGGGGCTAAGCCCCGTAGGGGCTTAGCGACTCGGACTCGGACTCGAACACGGACACGGACACGGACTCGGGCTCATGGGCTCATGAGGCGTAATATGGCATTTTGTTGGCTCACTTTGCACTTAGCACGTCAGCTCGTCGCTAGGCGCATAGTGCCCTTAAGTTGCGCTCGTTGCGCGAGCCACTTGTGCGGCCACGTTGCGCACCCAGGTTGCGCGGTTGTGCGGTTGTGCATGGTGCACGCGTGCGCCAGGTTGTGCCAGGTTGCGCGAGTTGCACAGTTACGCCAGGTTGCACGAGTTGCACAGGTGCGCCAGGTTGCGGCAGTTGCGCCAGGTTACGCGAATTGCGCAGGTGCGCCAGGTTGTGCCCGGTTCACGAGTTGCGTATGTGCGCCATGTTGCGCGAGTTGCGCACAGTGTGCGCAGTACGTGCAGTACGCGCTGAAGGCCCGCGCGCAGCTCGTAAAATTGGCACAACTCACGCAGTTCGTGGCTTTCCACGTTCTGACTGATTCATAACTGATCCTCGATTTATGGATCTGACATTATGTCGTGGCACATATTTTAGATCTGGATAGTTACATCAGAAGCTATATATTCAGAGCCTCTCTTCTCTCTGGATAGTCTTCTAAGACTTCAGAAATTCAGGAAGAGAGAAGGGAGAGCGGCTGTGCACCGTGTCCTTCCTCGTGCAACCGAAGTCCGTCATCGTTTCGAGCAGTCCATCTTAGAGCAATTATCTAGAGCGTTCCTGTAGTGTCCCGTCTCGTGAAGTCAATCGGAGAAATCAAAACGCCGACGGCGTTCGGACTTGGCCTTACAACGACGACTCGAAGATATCGCTCAGGTGGGGTAGTTTCGGTGAACTTGCCTCATCTTTGCCTTCATATAATAAATCGCATATTTTCAACTTGCACAAGTAGGCTTAATAATAAAAGAGACGAATCCACATAGCTAAAGGAAATTATCCCGATGGATTGAATCGAGTTTAGAACATGGAAAACGTCCCACGGTCTGATTAGAGTTGGTGCTCAGCGTGCTTTGAAAATGACACTCGATCCTTCGTCCCACGGCTGGGAGAAGGAAAAGTTGGTATTCGACACAAACGAGGAGTTAGCCTAAGTCATAGGCGTCGCCCGCGTAAATGCTCGATAAAGCATACACGTTTCTACTGCGCAAGGCTTGGCAAAGCCTTGGCTCGTCCCTCGGGTTAAGTTGTAGGCTTGAGTAAGTTAGGCAAAGTTATGCCGATCGACCTAAGTCATTCCAAGTGCCGTCCCGTTCTTTCTACGATTGTCAAGTCAAATAGTCCCACGATCTCAAGGGCCGTCATGTAACATATGACTTGGGTGATAGCGTTGCGTAGGACGTAAGTCAGTTAAAGGCACGAGCCACGGTTGGCACGATGTAAAGTTGGCCACGATCTATGGCACTTAAGGAACTCGTTTTGTTCAAGTTAAGTTGGAAGGCTATGTAGTAGTCGTTCCTTCGAGTTCAAAAAAGTTCGAGGCGGTCCCTCGGTTGGGAGTCTCGCGTTCCTATCCGCGTTAAGATGTTTGAGGTGGTCCCTCGGTTGGGAGTCTCGCATTCCTATCCACGTTAAGGAGTATGAGGCGGTCCCTCGGTTGGGAGTCTCTCGGTCCCAATGTACGTTATGCAAAGTGTGGTTCAGAGCACGAGTTGCTAAGTATAGTTCTAGTCATACCAACAAGTAGGCCATGCATTTACGTGAGTCTAGATGTCTCGTAGGTGCGTGGTCATTGGACACCTTGTCGACAAGGATTTCTGCCTAGACTGGTTATACGCCAGGGCACCGAGCCCAGTCATCCTAGGGGGTAGACGTTATAGCAGCGCATGCTTTTATTGCGTGGGAAGTCGGGGGCTTTCAATGGGGCTTGCTACCTGCGTTGAAGGACCCGCCGCCTACCCGAGCTATGTCCGAGATGGCTTGTCATGCCAGTGGCCTTTCATATAGATAATTGGCGTGCTAAGCGGCGAATCTGCATGCGCGGTGTCGATCATAACAAAGGAAGAGTAAGTACGGTATGCGTTGAATGGTGAAATGCGTGCTCGGTTGTACCCAAAGTATTATAAAGCATACGATTAGGCTATACGTAAAGACACATGCTTCGGCATGAGATATGGCGTCGTGCTTGAGTTCCCAACATCGGTTCCACAAGTCGGGTTAGTCGTTGCGAGTTAAGTCGAGAAGGGCCGTAGGACAAGTTTGGTTAAGTCATGTTGAGTTTCTGGGCACGACCTCTAGATGTGAGGCATGGTCACGTTGTCACAATACGAGTATAGGCAAGACTAAGAGAGGAGGCACTGCCTCGGTGATACTAAAGCACGAATCGAGTTCATTGCACGACCGAGTCGTTACGTCCCAGATTATGGCACGAAAGGCAAGCACGAGGCGATAAGTTGACGTTATTGGAACGAGAAGGTCTAGCGGTAAAGTATGAGTACACTATTAGTGCAAGGCACGGTAACGGTCTAAAAGACACAAAATAGACCAAGGCGTCGGTCCTAAAATTAATCCTAAGGCAAAACTAGAAAGACAATCGTAAAGTGGCTTGTATCGCACAAAGTAAAATAAACGTGTCGGTTTTGTATGGGTGGGCGAGGAGCTCACTCCACCAGTACAGTTGAGTACTTACACCCATACAGTTTCTATGTGCATGCACATGTAGAAGCTCGTGGCGCGGAGCTCGCTTGGATGCGTCAAGGCACGGAGTTCCTTGGCGATTCGAAGCTTGCGGCTGCATGGAATCGAAGACTTATACGGGACATAATGTATGGACATCGCCTATCCGAAGCATCCGCTGGCTCGAGACAAGTATTGAGAGATAAGAGAGAGCAGAGAGATTTGTAATGTGAGACGAGTGAATTTGAGTATTTGTAATCTCGGCCTTGCGCCCCCAATGTAACCGTTGTTTCGATATCATATAAGAGCTTCTGTTGAATGACTTGTGTTTTATTCTTAACTTCCGCTGCTAGTATTCAATGTCTCTATTTGGGACTTCTGTGCGACGACCCCGTTGCAGCCGTTGAAATCGGCCGTTATGGAATGTAGTGCCCCGTCCCGCAAAGTCAATCGGAGGAATCGAAATGCCGACGGCGTTCGGACTTGGCCTTATAACGGCAACTCGAAGACATCGCTCATGTGGGGTAGTTTCGGTGAACTTGTCTCATCTCAGCCTTCACTTAATAATTCGTGTATTTTTAACTTGCACAAGTAGGCTTAATAATAAAAGAGACGAATCCACATAGCTAAAGGAAATTATTCCGACGGATCAAATCGAGTTTAGAACATGGAAAATGTCCCACGGTCGGATTAGAGTTGGTGCACGGTATGCTTTGAAAACGATACTCGATCCTTCGTTCCGCGGCTTGGGAGAGGAAAAAGTTGGTATTCGACACAAACGATGAGTTAGCCTAAGTCATAGGTGTCGCCCGCGTAAATGCTCGATGAAGCATACATGTTTCCACAGCACAAGGCTTGGCATAGCCTTGGCTCGTCCCTCGGGTTAAGTTGTAGGCTTGTATAAGTTAGGCAAAGTTATGCCGGTCGACCTAAGTCATTACAAGTGCCGTCCCGCTCTTTCTGCGATTGTCAAGTTAAATAGTCCCACGATCTCAAGGGACGTCATATAACATATGACTTGGGTGATAGCGTAGCGTAGGGTTAGTCGACCTAAGTCATTACAGTTAAAGGCACGAGCCACGGTTGGCACGATATAAAGTTAGCCACGGACTATGGCACTTCGGGAACACTTTTGTTCAAGTTAAGTTGGAAGGCTATGTAGTAGTCATTCCCTCGAGTTCAATGAAGTTCGAGGCGGTCCCTCGGTTGGGAGTTTTACGTTCCTATCCACGTTAAGAAGTTCGAGGCGGTCCCTCGGTTGGGAGTCTCGCGTTCCTATCCACGTTAAGATGTTTCGAGGCGGTCCCTCGGTTGGGAGTCTCGCGTTCCTATCCACGTTAAGATATTCGAGGCGGTCCCTCGGTTGGGAGTCTCGCGTTCCTATCTACGTTAAGATATTCGAGGCGGTCCCTCGGTTGGGAGTCTTGCGGTCCCGATGCACGTAATACAAAGGGTGGTTCAGAGCACGAGTTGCTAAGTATTGTTCCAGACGTACCAACAAATTAGGCCATGTATTTACGTGAGTCTAGATGTCTCGTAGGTACGTGGTCATTGGACACCTTGTCGATAAGGATTTCTGCCTAGACTGGTTATACGTCGGGGTACCGGGCCCAGTCATCCTAGGGGGTAGACGTTATAGCAGCGCATGCTTTTATTGCGTGGATAGTCGGGGGCTTTCAACGGGGCTCGCTACCTGCGCTGAAGGACCCGCCGCCTATCCGAGCTATGCCCGCGATTGCTTGTCATGCCAGTGGCCTTTCATATAGATAATTGGCGTGCTAAGCGGCAAATCTGCATGCACGGTGTCGGTCGTAACAAAGAAAGTGTAAGCACGGTATGCGTCGAATGTTGAAATGTGTGCTCGGTTGCACCCAAGGTATTATAAAGCCTACGATTCGGCTATACGTAAAGACACGTGCTTCGGCATGAGCTACGTCGTCGTGCTTGAGTTCCCAACATCGGTTCCACAAGTCGGGTTAGTCGTTGCGAGTTAAGTCGAGAAGGGCCGTAGGGCAAGTTTGGTTAAGTCATGTTGTGTTCCTGGGCACGACCCCGAGATGTGAGGCATGGCCGCATTGTTATAACACGAGTATAGGCAAGACTAAGCGATGAGGCACTGCCTCGGTGATACTAAAGCACGAATCGAGTTCATGGCACGACCGAGTCGTTACGTCCCAGAGTATGGCACGAAAGGCAAGCACAAGGCGATAAGTTGACGTTATTGGAACGAGAAGGTCTAGCGGTAAAGTATGAGTACACTACAGTGCAAGGCACGGTAACGGTCTAAAAGACACAAAATATACCAAGGCGTCGGTCCTAAAATCGATCTTAAGGCAAGACTAGAAAGACAATCGTAAAGGGGCTTGTATCACACAAAGTAAAATAAATGTGTCAGTTTTGTATGGGTGGGCGAGGAGCTCACTCCACCAGTATAGTTGAGTACTGACACCCATACAGTTTCCATGTGCAGGCACAGGTAGAAGCTCGTGGCACGGAGCTCGCTTGGATGCGTCGAGGCACGAAGTTCCTTGGCGATTCGAAGCGTGCGGCCGCATGGAATCGAAGACTTATACGGGACATAATGTATGGACATCGCCTTCCGAAGCTTCCGCTGGCTCAAGCATTGTAATCGAGAGATGAGAGAGAGCAGAGTGACTTGTAACGTGAGACGAATGAATTTGAGTGATTGTAATCCCGGACTTGCGCCCCAATGTAATCGATGTTTCGATATCAATAAAGAGCTTCTTTTGAATAACTTGTGTTTTGTTCTAAATTTCCGCTGCGTGTTCAATGTCTCTGCTTGGGACTTCTGTACGACGACCCCGTCGCCGCCGCTGTAATCGGCCATTATGGAACCCGCCTTGCACGAGCGCAATCTAGGCTCGTGCGGTATCATGCCTTAGCGAAGACGATCGCTCCTATGGGAGCGGGGCGTGACATAATGGTATCAGAGCACGGCTTTACGTCCTTGGACTATCGATTGAATTCCTTAACTCTGATGTTTTTGCGAACTCTGAATGTTGCTTCCGCAAAGTTGATATCGTTGGTGCGCTCTCTCTCAATTGTCCCACGGGATGTCCATACAATAAGTCTAATATTTTCAAAAGCTCGTACAAGCGTTCAATCGAACGCATCGGTAGGCCATCGCCGGATACGTTGGTAGGCCTTTGGGCCGAACGGTGCCGATCTTGAGTTGATAGAAGACACGTGCTAAAAGTTAGCAAACGCGTTGCGTGCTTGAACGACCTTACGCTAACAATAGCGAACGAGCACACGAGACCAAAGTATAGTTCGAACGGGATGGTTATGCACACAGCCTTTGGCTAAGTTGTGCCGATTATCGCGTACTTCGACCTTTTGGTACAAACGAGTCACGAGCAATATTGAGTATCGTTCGATCGGGAACGGGGATATACTTAGAGTGTATATCGATAGAAGCGCTATTGGACCAACGCTTAGGCGTACACGGAAGATTGTTTTGGATTTTGAGGAATAGTAGAACGACTTAGTGCGTCGATACGACGTGAACGATTACGCTAGGGATTCGTCGAACGAATCCGAAACATGTCTTAGCGAATAACGCAAATGTGATTTGGACTAGATTGGATGACTCGAATCCCGAGTGGTGTATGGTACGTCTTGGAAATCATTCGAGCGGAAGATTGAGGATTGCACGAGTATGAAACACGAAAACGATTGAGTAGGTGAAATCGAATCGAGGAAATTGATACGGATCGCATACGAAAAGTTAACACGACGGGTAGGTAGCGTGCATGAAATGTTCGATTTTAAAGTTACGCGAATGACTCTGAGGATTGGAATGGATATCGTTCGATGATGGAGTTAGCAAGGAATATTACGAATTGAGGAAATACGTTGGTCGATAACTTAAGATAGACGGATGAACGATACGTGAATTTGGGTTTGTCAAAATTGATGTTGTAAACGATTCGAGGGGTAATGATCGAAATTGAATTTGAATGTCGATGAGATTATCCAGTCGGACGATAGCATCATTCGTACGACTCGAAATTCATTGCAAACGAAGATCGTCAGGTTACGTATATCGTCGATGGTATTGAGGCGTATCAAAGATAATATGCAATAACTCGGGGGTACTCTGACTCGGTGAATGGCGATCGTGCAAGTGCTATTATTCGGTTGGATGCAATACTTAGGACTTTAGATGAAACGAATGTTGGATGAAAGTGATCGTGTCTTGATGGTTATGCGGATAACTACAGCGTCGACATTCTTATCTTGTACGAGCGCGACTCCAGCCTCGCACATGTGTTGCGTCAGATTTGGGGCGATCGTTCCGCGTGAGCGCTGACATGGTGATTCATATCGCGGGAATGATCAAACTTGAAAAATCAGGACGCGACAACTTTGATTGTTTTGACTTGTTGGTTTGATGCGAAGGTGAATTCAAGGATTTGTAGGACATGTGATTGATGTAGAAATAAAACTTGAAGATTGAGTAGGTCCAATTCGTACCTCTAGAATGAATTAGTCTAGACGCAAAACAAGAGTTACGTCCCGATGAGAATGATTACCTCATGGGAGCGTGCATGGTGATTCGTGCCCACCGTGGATAATCTGTCTCGTGTGAGATCGGAGCACAACATATTGTTAAGTCGGACGACCTTGTGATCGATTACGTGAATTAGAATAGATGATTTCGGAAACGTAAAATATGAATTACGGTTTAGAGATGAATTGTGTCATAGCGAGCTTGATTTGAGAATGAATGATAGGCGGATTACGTCGTACGTGTTCAAAAAAATAGATTATGCGAAATGACTTGATGAACGAATGATATGTCTTATCGGGGAAATCGGTTGAAACGTGAATTATCGTAGGATGGCTTTACCGAACGACCCGTACCCCGTGCGTCGAATATTGGGATGTGTGTAGGGTATCGATGCTCGATGTTTAGAAATCGGAGTGATGCGAGCTTGGGTAAAAAACCCTGTACCATCGATTTGGTTTGACCTTAGGATGGGGTCAGTGTTGATATCGTTGTTTGGGAACTATGATTCCAGTACTGACGAAAGATATAGCCTAGCGGTTAGGCAGACGTTCCGGTGTGAAGCGATAGGAATTGTGGAGGCACCACTCGTGAGTCTCGGCTGACATGCACGTATATCAGGGACGTCCGAATATGTGTACGATCCGACTCGAGTGGTGATGGCGGATTCTTTATCACGAGGTTTGGCTGAAATGCATGTATTTTGGGGACGTCTAGAACATGTGCACGATCCAACTAAGTGATACGTTGAATCAAGTGAGACTTGAGGAACGGAAAAGTGTTATGGATTTTGAAATCGTAAGTTTCGAAGAAATGTTGACGGTAACCCGATCATTGAATTGAGACGAGTTCGAATGGTTGGTTGATCGATTGGTGTGCCTTACGACTAAGTTAGCGATAAGTGCGAGCGTGGCTCGGAATCGAAGAAATGCGTAGGCGGAGTGTGTACCATTAAGTCTTGGCCATAGGAATGGTAGGATGGTTTGCCTTCAGGAAACTCTCGAGGACGAAACTTGTTCTGAGTGGTATATGTTGTAGTGCTCCGTCCCGCAAAGTCAATCGGAGGAATCGAAACGTCGACGGCGTTCGGACTTGGCCTTACAACGGTGACTCGAAGACATTGCTCAGGTGGGGTAGTTTCGATGAACATGCCTCATCTCAGCCATCACTTAATAATTTGTGTGTTTTCAACTTGCACAAGTAGGCTTAATAATAAAAGAGACGAATCCACATAGCTAAAGGGAATTATCCCGACGGATCAAATCGAGTTTAGAATATAGAAAACGTCCTACGGTCGGATTAGAGCTGGTGCACGGTGTGCTTTGAAAACGACACTCGATCCTTCGTCCCGTGGCTTGGGAGAGGGAAAAGTTGGTATTCGACACAAACGATGAGTTAGCCTAAGTCATAGGCGTCGCCCGGGTAAATGCTCGATAAAGCATACATGTTTCCTCTGCGTAAGGCTTGGCATAGCCTTGGCTCGTCCCTCGGGTTAAGTTGTAGGCTTGTGTATGTTAGGCAAAGTTATGCCGGTCGACCTAAGTCATTCCAAGTGCCGTCCCGCTCTTTCTGTGGTTGTCAAGTTAAATAGTCCCACGATCTCAAGGGCCGTCATATAACGTATGACTTGGGTGATAGCGTCGCGTCGGACGTAAGTCAGTTAAAGGCACGAGCCACGGTTGGCACGATATAAAGTTAGCCACGGACTATGGCACTTCGGGAACACTTTTGTTCAAGTTAAGTTGGAAGGCTATGTAGTAGTCATTCCCTCGAGTTCAATGAAGTTCGAGGTGGTCCCTCGGTTGGGAGTCTCGCGTTCCTATCCACGTTAAGAAGTTCGAGGCGGTCCCTCGGTTGGGAGTCTCGCGTTCCTATCCATGTTAAGATGTTTCGAGGCAGTCCCTCGGTTGGGAGTCTCGCGTTCCTATCCACATTAAGATGTTCGAGGTGGTCCCTTGGTTGGGAGTCTCGCGTTCCTATCCACGTTAAGATATTCGAGGCGGTCCCTCGGTTGGGAGTCTTGCGGTCCCGATGCTCGTAATACAAAGGGTGGTTCAGAGCACGAGTTGCTAAGTATTGTTCCAGACGTACCAACAAATTAGGCCATACATTTACGTGAGTCTAGATGTCTCGTAGGTGAGTGGTCATTGGACACCTTGTCGACAAGGATTTCTGCCTAGACTGGTTATACGCCGGGGCACCGGGCCCTGTCATCCTAGGGGATAGACGTTATAGCAGCGCATGCTTTTATTGTGTGGGTAGTCGGGTGCTTTCAACGGGGATCGCTACCTGCGCTGAAGGACCCGCCGCCTACCCGAGCTATGTCCGCGATGGCTTGTCATGCCAGTGGCCTTTCATATAGATAATTGGCATGCTAAGCGGCAAATCCGTATGCACGGTGTCGGTCGTAACAAAGAAAGTGTAAGCACGGTATGCGTCGAATGGTGAAATGTGTGGTCGGTTGCACCCAAGGTATTATAAAGCCTACGATTCGGCTATACATAAAGACACGTGCTTCGGCACGAGCTGCGGCGTCGTGCTTGAGTTCCCAACATCGGTTCCATAAGTCGGGTTAGTCGTTGCGAGTTAAGTCGAGAAGGGCCGTAGGGCAAGTTTAGTTAAGTCATGTTGTGTTTCTGGACACGACCCCGAGATGTAAGGCATGGCCGCGTTGTCACAACACGAGTATAGGCAAGATTAAGCGAGGAGGCACTGCCTCGGTGATACTAAAGCACGAATCGAGTTCATGGTACGACCGAGTCGTTACATCCCAGAGTATGGCACGAAAGGCAAGCACGAGGCGATAAGTTGACGTTATTGGAACGAGAAGGTCTAGCTGTAAAGTATGAGTACACTACTAGTGCAAGGCACAGTAACGGTCTAAAAGACACAAAATAGACCAAGGCGTCGGTCCTAAAATCGATCTTAAGGCAAGACTAGAAAGACAATCGTAAAGGGGCTTGTATCGCACAAAGTAAAACAAACGTGTCGGTTTTGTATGGGTGGGCGAGGAGCTCACTCCAACAGTACAGTTGAGTACTGACACCCATACAGTTTCCATGTGCAGGCACAGGTAGAAGCTCGTGGCACGGAGCTCGCTTGGATGCGTCGAGGCACGGAGTTCCTTGGTGATTCGAAGCGTGCGGCCGCATGGAATCGAAGACTTATACGGGACATAATGTATGGACATCGCCTTCCGAAGCTTCCGCTGGCTCAAGCATTATAATCGAGAGATGAGAGAGAGCAGAGTGACTTGTAACGTGAGACGAGTGAATTTGAGTGATTGTAATCCCGGCCTTGCGCCCCCAATGCAACCGTTGTTTCGATATCAATAAAGAGCTTCTTTTGAATAATTTGTGTTTTGTTCTAAATTTCCGCTGCGTGTTCAATGTCTCTGCTTGGAACTTCTGTGCGACGACCCCGTCGCCGTCGCTGTAATCGGCCGTTATGGAACCCGCCTTGCACGAGCGTAATCTAGGCTCGTGCGGCATCACGCCTTAGCGAGGACGATCGCTCCTACGGGAGCGGGGTGTGATATGGAACCCGCCTTGCACGAGCGCAATCTAGGCTCGTGCGGCATTACGCCTTAGCGAGGACGATCGCTCCTACGGGAGCGGGGCGTGACATAATGGTATCAGAGCACGGCTTTACGTCCTTGGACTATCGATTGAATTCTTTAACTCTGATGTTTTCGCGAACTCTGAATGTTGCTTCCGCAAAGTTGATATCGTTGGTGCGCTCTCTCTCGATTGTCCCACGGGATGTCCATACAATAAGTCTAATATTTTCAAAAGCTCGTACAAGTGTTCAATCGAACGCATCGATAAGAGATGGCCTTTGGGCTGAACGGTGCTGACCTTGAGTTGATAGAAGACACGTGCTAAAAGTTAGCAAATGCGTTGCGTGCTTGAACGACCTTACGCTAACAATAGCGAACGAGCACACTAGACCGAAGTATAGTTCGAACGGGATGGTTATGCACACAGCTTTTGGCTAAATTGTGCCGATTATCGTGCACCTTGACCTTTTGGTGCAAACGAGTCGTGAGCAATATTAGTTATCGCTCTGTCGAAAACGGGGATACACTTAGAGTGTATATCGATAGAAGCGCTATTGGACTAACACTTAGGCGTACACAGAAGATTATTTTGGATTTTGAGAAATAGTGCGAACGACTTAGTGCGTCGATGCGACGTGAACGATTACGCTAGGGATTCGTCGAACAAATCCGAAACATGTCTTAGCGAATAACGCGAATGTGATTTGGACTAGATTGGATGACTCGAATCCCGAGTGGTGTATGGTCCGTCTTGGAAATCATTCGAGCGAAACATTGAGGATTGTACGAGTATGAAATGCGAAAACGATCGAGTAGGTGAAATCGAATCGAGGAAATTGATACGGATCGTATACGAAAAGTTAACACGACGGGTAGGTAGCGTGCATGAAATGTTCGATTTTAAAGTTACACGAATGACTTTGAGGATTGGAATGGATATCGTTCGATGATTGAGTTAGCAAGGAATATTACGAATTGAGAAAATACGTTGGTCGATGAATTAAGATAGACGGATGAACGATACGTGAATTTGGGTTTGTCGAAATTGATGTTGTGAACGATTCGAGGGGTAATGATCGAAATTGAATTTGAATATCGAGGAGATTATCCAGTCGGACGATAGCATCATTCGTACGACTCAGAATTCGTTGCAAATGAAGATCGTCAGGTTATGTATATCGTCGATGATATTGAGGTGTATCAAAGACGATATGCGATAACTCGGGGGTAATCTGACACGGTGAATGACGATCGTGCAAGTGTTATCATTCCAAATGGATGCAATACTTAGGACTTTGGTTGAGACGAATGTTGGATGAAAGTGATCGTATCTTGATGATTACGCGGATAACCACAGCGTCGATATTCTTGTCTTGTGCGAGCGCGTCTCCAGCCTCGCACATGCGTTGCATCGGATTTGGGGCGATCGTTCCGCGTGAGCGCTGACATGGTGATTCATGTCACGGGAATGATCGAACTTGGAAAATCAGGATGCGACAACTTTGATTGTCTCGACTTGTTGGCTTGATGCGAAGGAGAACTCAAAAATATTAGGACATGTGATTGATGACTGAATAAAACTTGAGGATTGAGTAGGTCCAATTCGTGCATCGAGAATGAATTAGTCTAGACACAAAACAAGAGTTACGTCCCGATGAGAATGATTATCTCGCGAAAGCATGCATGGTAATTCGTGCCCACCGTGGATAATCTATCTCGCGTGAGATCGAAGCACAACATATTGTTAAGTCGGACGACCTTGTGATCGATTACGTGAATTGGAATAGATGATTTCGGAAACGTAAAATATGAATTACGATTTTGAGATGAATTATGTCATAGCGTGCTTGATTTGAGAATGAATGATAGGCGAACTAATGTTGAACGTGTTCGAAGAGATAAACTATGTTAAACGGCTTGATGAACGAATGATATTGATATGACATAAAATTGGTTGAAACGTGAGTTATCGTAGGATGGCTTTACCGAATGACTCGTACCCCGTGCGTCGAATATTGGGATGTGTGTAGGGAATCGATGCTCGATGTTTAGAAATCAGAGTAATACGAGCTTGGGTAGAAAACCCCATACCATCGATTTGGTTCGACCTTAGGATGGGGTCAGTGTTGATATCGTTGTTTGGTAACTATGATTCCAGTACTGACGAGAGACATAGCCTAGCGGTTCGAAAGACGTTCGAGTGCGAAACGATAGGAAATAGTGGAGGCACCACTCATGAAGCTCGATTGATATGCACGTACATCTGGGACGCCCGAATATGTGCACGATCTGACTCGAGTGGTGATGGCATATTCTCTATCACGAGGCTTGGCTGAAATACATGTATTTTGGGGACGCCTAGAATATATGTACGATCCAACTAAGTGATACGTTGAATCAAGTGAGAGTTGAGGAACGAAAAAGTGTCGAGGATTTTAAAATTGTAAGTTTCGAAGAAATGTTGACGGTAACGCGATCATTGAATTGAGACGAGTTCGAATGTTGGTTGATTGGTTGGTGTGCCTTACGACTAAGTTAGCGATAAGCACGGGCATGGCTCGGAATCGAAGAAATGCGTAGGCGGAGTGGGTACGATTAAGTCTTGGCCATAGAAATGGTAGGATGGTTTGCCTTCAGAAAAGTCTCGAGGAAGAGACTTGTTCTGAGTGGTGTATGTTGTAGTGCCCCGTCCCGCGAAGTCAATCGGAGGAATCGAAATGCCAACGGCATTCGGACTTGGCCTTACAACGGCGACTCGAAGATATCGCTCAGGTGGGGTAGTTTCGGTAAACTTGCTCATCTTTGCCTTCATATAATAAATTGCGTGTTTTCAACTTGCACAAGTAGGCTTAATAATAAAAAAGACGGATCCACATAGCTAAAGGGAATTATCCCGACGGATCGAATCGAGTTTAGAACATGGAAAACGTCCCACGGTCTGATTAGAGTTGGTGCTCAGCGTGCTTTGAAAATGACACTCGATCCTTCGTCCCGCGGCTGGGAGAAGGAAAAGTTGGTATTCGACACAAACGAGGAGTTAGCCTAAGTTATAGGTGTCGCCCGCGTAAATGCTCGATAAAGCATACACGTTTCTACTGCGCAAGGCTTGGCAAAGCCTTGGCTCGTCCCTCGGGTTAAGTTGTAGGCTTGAGTAAGTTAGACAAAGTTATGCCGATCGACCTAAGTCATTCCAAGTGTCGTCCTGTTCTTTCTGCGGTTGTCAAGTCAAATAGTCCCACGATCTCAAGGGCCGTCATGTAACATATAACTTGGGTGATAGCGTCGCGTAGGACGTAAGTCAGTTAAAGGCACGAGCCACGGTTGGCACGATGTAAAGTTAGCCACGGTCTATGGCACTTAAGGAACTCATTTTGTTCAAGTTAAGTTGGAAGGCTATGTAGTAGTCGTTTCCTCGAGTTCAAAGAAGTTCGAGGCGGTCCCTCGGTTGGGAGTCTCGCGTTCCTATCCGCGTTAAGATGTTCGAGGCGGTCCCTCGGTTGGGAGTCTCGCATTCCTATCCACGTTAAGGAGTATGAGGCGGTCCCTCGGTTGGGAGTCTCTCGGTCCCAATGCACGTTATGCAAAGTGTGGTTCAGAGCACGAGTTGCTAAGTATAGTTCCAGTCATACCAACAAGTAGGCCATGCATTTACATGAGTCTAGATGTCTCGTAGGTGCGAGGTCATTGGACACCTTGTCGACAAGGATTTGTGCCTAGACTGGTTATAGGCCGGGGCACCGGGCCCAGTCATCCTAGGGGGTAGACGTTATAGCAGTGCATGCTTTTATTGCGTGGGTAGTCGGGGGCTTTCAATAGGGCTCGCTACCTGCGTTGAAGGACCCGTCGCCTACCCGAGCTATGTCCAAGATGGCTTATCATGCTAGTGGCCTTTCATATAGATAATTGGCGTACTAAGCGGCGAATCCGCATGCACGGTGTCGATCATAACAAAAAAAGTGTAAGCACGGTATGCGTTGAATGGTGAAATGTGTGCTCGGTTGTACCCAAAGTATTATAAAGTATACGATTAGGCTATACGTAAAGACACATGCTTCGGCATGAGATATGGCGTCGTGGTTGAGTTCCCAATATCGGTTCCACAAGTCGGGTTAGTCGTTGTGAGTTAAGTCGAGAAGGGCCGTAGGGCAAGTTTGGTTAAGTCATGTTGAGTTTCTGGGCACGACCTCTAGATGTGAGGCATGGCCGCATTGTCACAACACGAGTATAGGCAAGACTAAGTGAGGAGGCACTACCTCGGTGATACTAAAGCACGAATCGAGTTCATTGCACGACCGAGTCATTACGTTCCAGATTATGGCACGAAAGGCAAGCACGAGGCGATAAGTTGACGTTATTGGAACAAGAAGGTCTAGCGGTAAAGTATGAGTACACTATTAGTGCAAGGTATGGTAACAATCTAAAAGACACAAAATAGACCAAGGCGTCGGTCCTAAAATTGATCCTAAGGCAAGACTAGAAAGACAATCGTAAAGGGGATTGTATCGCACAAAGTAAAATAAAAGTGTCGATTTTGTATGGGTGGGCGAGGAGCTCACTCCACCAGTACAGTTGAGTACTGACACCCATACAGTTTCCATGTACAGGCACAGGTAGAAGCTCGTGGCACGGAGCTCGCTTGGATGCGTCGAGGCACAAAGTTCCTTGGCGATTCGAAGCGTGCGACTGCATGGAATCGAAGACTTGTACGGGACATAATGTATGGACATCGTCTATCTGAAGCATCCGCAGGCTCGAGACAACTATTGAGAGATGAGAGAGAGCAGAGTGATTTATAATGTAAGACGAGTGAATTTGAGTGTTTGTAATCTCGGCCTTGCGCCCCCAATGTAACCGTTGTTTCGATATCAATAATGAGCTTCTGTTGAATGACTTGTGTTTTGTTCTTAACTTCCGCTGCTAGTATTCAATGTCTCTGTTTGGGACTTCTGTGCGATGATCCCGCCGCAGCCGTTGAAATCGGCCGTTATGGAACGCGCCTTGCACGAGCGTAATCTAGGCTCGTGCGGCATCACGCCTTGGCGAGGACGATCGCTCCTACGGGAGCGGGGCGTGACAGTTCCAGAGTTTATTCGAACTTGCTGGTTCCTGGAAGCTGACCGTGTGGGCGGATCTAGCTTTGAGCACTGGTGTTTTTGATACCCCAGCAGGCCACCACCTTCCATCTTTCGCCTGTCACCTTTACTGCTGTCTTTAGCAATTCGGCCAGCATCTTCTTCTTAGAAGCACTGCTATCGTTTGCTACGTTTACGAAATATTCTTAGATTTTCGTATTCCAGAAACCTTCAAGGATCTCTGTTACGTACCTTCCTTGAAGCGTTGCATTGGAACGTTGTTCTTACAACTGTTTCATTCAGTTTTCCATTGAAAAATTGTGCCTCGGTTCTAACAAGAAGCATCATCATCTCAAACACTAAAACTCATCTTTCATCTTCCTCTTCCTCTCATACAATTTTTTTTCTCCTCTTCCTCTTGCAACCCTACAATCCTAATCGAAGATGACAAGATAAATTTTTCTCTTCTTCTTCCTCTCTTCATTTCAATATATATTTTCTAGATTTTTTCAAATAAATTTGAGTACACAACAATTTTTAGGATTTATTTTTTTTTAGATTCAATTAATGTATGTTGGAAATTTATTTATTCGAACACCATTATTGATGGTTTGAGCACCATTTTGTAGGGTTTGGAAGCTTTAGAAATCGGCTACGTCGTGTTAGGGACAAAGAAGGAAATGCATAATTATGTCAATCTTAATTACAGTTAGGATTGTCATAATCCTGACAGCCCTAACACATAGGACTCGTTTGGATCAAGTTTTTGTATTCCTAGGAATAGGTTTTGAATTCCTTTCCCATGGGAAAGGAATTCAACATTCTCATACCCATGTTTGGTTAGGTTGGGAATAAGTAGTTCAAAATTTTAAAAAAAATCATCTCTATGTTTAGTTTACAAAGGGATAGAAATATTAATTTATTTATTTTTCCTTTAATACCCTTTCATTAATTTTATGATGATTTACATGTTTGGGATAGAAGTTAAAAATTTAAAAATAAAAAGAGGGTATAACCGTCCAAATAAAATAGCCAAGCATCATTCCTAGGAAAGCAAATCTATTTCCAAGGGGGGACTTGGGAATAGCTTTCCCCCCTAAGCCCCTCCTATTCCCTCCTCATTCCCAATCCTAAACATACCAAACATGGGTAAGGAATTCAAAACTCATTCCCAAGCTACAAAAACTTAAACCAAACATTCCCATAGAGTTTTGAATATTTTGAAATTCTTGCACACAAGTCTTTTATATTTTATGATTTGCACAAGTTTTTTTCTTGAATTTGACATTACCGATATGGATTCACATATTTACGAGCGGACCTCGGATTGCGACAAGACATACATCGTTGGATTCGTATCGTCGAACTATCCTTGTGAAAATATTTTCAGTAAATTATGTGTAACTTTTCTAGAGCGTTGTCACTCCCGTTTTCCGTTATACGTATATTCCAGTATACGTGTACGAATTTCTGACTTTTGTCAGGTGACCCGTATTTTGACTTGTCTTGCTTAGCCTAGTCTTAGTTTAATCTTTGCTTGGTTTATTTTGATTTGGTTTGGTTCAACTTGGCTTGGCTTGGGTTGGTTTGGTTTGAGATTGAGTGGTTTGGTATTTATATCAAACTCATCTCTCTCTCTCCTCCATTACTTTTTCATTTACTTCTTTATCTTCTTCATTAACTCCTCCCACCTACCAAAGAAGTCCTAGACAAGTACAACTTGCTTTATGATGGATCTCAAGTTTTAATGTTATATTCTCTTCTTTGCAAGATTCTATGTCACTTTAGAACTTGACATTTTTGGTTTTGTTGGGTACATTTTTGTAGATCTAAGTTTTGATTTTTTTTCTTATTTTTCTTGGTTTTGATCTACTAAAACATGGTATTTTCGAAAACTAGTTGTTTCATGTTGTAGAAAATCTCGTTCTACCCAATTTTGACCTTTGAAAAGTTAGATTCCGACTTGTTTTGAGGAAGTTATGGACTTTTGAAGTTCATGGGCTCAACCAAGCATTTTTATGCTGGTTGGAGAAGATGAACAGTGTGCATGCGCACTTTCTAGTGTCACGTCAGCTCAGTTGCATACGCTCTTTAGCGTCGCACCTTTCAGCCAAGCTTCTGGCGCAACCTGGCTTCTGGGGCAACCTGACCTCTGGCGCAGCCTGGCTTCTGGACAACCTGGCTTCTGGCACAGCCTGGCTCCTAGCCTGGCGCAACCTAGCCTTGCACCACTTGACCCATGGCACCATTTGCCACCTAGCGCCTTTGACCCATATGCTTTTTTTTGCCAAGAACTTCTTGTTATATTTCTATGATTGTTCTGTGTGGTTCTTAGAAGTAATATAATGTTGTGATCCTTGCTTGTACCCTGTACTTAACTTGCCTTGTGATGACCCGACTTAATGACTTGTTGAGCATGATAGAGCTTGAGCTTGATAAGATTTGACTGGACTTGACTCGACACGAACTCGGTATGGTATATAACCTTTCTTGATAATTCTTGATAGTGGCCCGTCGAGACGCACTCCTGACAAGTGACAAGTAAACCTGACATGACATGTATAATCTTGGATGCTGTTGTGACAACTATTCCTGTCTTGCTAGTATGACTCTTGTCTTGACTCCGTGGTTGATTTTCCTGATTGTGCCTGTACAAGCTACATGTCTCGTCTTGCATCATGGCTAGGATATGAATTCCTGGGTACCACAGTCAGGAATTCATAATGAATCTGACTAGGTTAATGACTAGATTGATCAATTAGTTTATATAAAGAGATTTTCCAGTTACAGGCGATCCCGTTATCCCGGCCACACTTGTGGACTTGTATCCTGCCGACGAGTATGACACATTTTCAGCACACTGTCATGTGTTGCACTTCTTGAATCATAAGCACTACAGTACACCAATAATCTTTAACTCTTGTAACACTCGCCTGGATAACCTGGATAGTCTACAGGGCTTGTAACTGCAGAAATATCTAAATTGTATCTTGTTAGTAACTAGGCATGTGATAACCCTAGTTAGCTAATGATAACAAGACGTAGGACTTGATTGGCCGTGCCTGAATGATTGTCTCATGATTAACATGGGAATTATATTCTACCTCTTGTTTCTCTAATGCAAGCTAGCATGCCCCTTTCACTTTGTCTTTCACGTTATTTAATTATGTTCTTTTATCATTTTTTGGTTATTATATGCTGGTTTTAGTTCCTAAGTGGAGCCTTCCTTGTGGCACTTGCTCTTATTGGGGTCTGATCCAGCTAGTTTTTTATGGCCAGATTTTGGATTAGCACCTGAGGATCTACCCACCTTCCAGCCAAATGGTGAAGGCGTAACCCTGGCAATGAGTGGCTTTCTTATTTTACTCTTCCACTCTACAATAACTTATTCTTTTAAGGCGTTTAGCCGTCGAGCACGTGTTAGCTCGTGTTGAAACTTTATTTCTGTCTGCATAAGGGCTGTAACATGATTGACAAATCCTAGGGTTGATTATGTATGACTTAACTCTTGTTAGTCTCGTATTTTGCATGACTAGCTTCAAGATCATCTGAATATGTAATGTTTGGGATGCCTTACTGTAGTGTCCCGACCCGTAAAGTCAATCGGATGAATCAAAACGCCGACGGCGTTCGGACTTAGCCTTACAACGGCTGCTCGAAGACTCGCTCGGTCGAGGCGACTCCTCGCTCAGGTGGGATAGTTTCGGAGAACTTACCTCATCTTAGCCTTCACATAATAAAACGCATATTTTCAACTTGCACAAGTAGGCTTGATAATAAAAGAGACGAATCCACATAGCTAAAGGGAGTAATCCCGATGGGTCGAATTGAGTTAGAATATGGAAAGGTCCAACGGTTGGCTTAGAATTATTGGCACGGTGTGCTTTGAAAATGACACTCGGTCCTTTGTCCCGTGGCTTGGGAGAAGAAAAGTTGGTCTTCGACACGAAACCATAAATTATCCTAAGTCATAGGCATCGCACATATAAATGCTTGATAAAGCATACACGGTCCCATCGTCCAAGACTTGGCATAGCCTTGATCGTCCCACAAGTTAAGTTGTATCGCACGGCTTATGGCATAAGTCTAGGTACCCAAAGAACTCGGTTGTTCAAGTTGAGCGCATGCACGGTCCTACGGTTCTACGGCTACATATAGCCATTTGTTTCTACGGTCTTAAGGCTCGTCACATAGAGTATAGTATCGCACGGAATACAATGGGTTTAGAGCACGAAAGACGGTTGTTTCGATGATAGAAATGCCACGGGCTATGGCAAGTGTTAGGTACGTTTGGTGCAAGTTAAGTTGGAAGGCTATGCAGTAATCGTTCCCTCGATCTCAAGGAAGTAAGTTCACGCGACTGTTTGTCGCTGAGGCGGTCCCTCGGTTGGGAGTCTTACGGTTCCTATACACGTTTTCAAAGTATGAGGCGGTCCCTCGGTTGGGAGTCTCACAGTTCCTATGCACGTTTTCAAAGTATGAGGCGGTCCCTCGGTTGGGAGTCTTACGGTTCCGATGCACGTTAACCAAAGTGTGGTTTAGAGCACGAGTTGCTATGTATAGTTCCAGTCATACCGGAAAATTAGGCCATACATTTACGTGAGTCTAGATGTCTCGTAGGCGCGTGGTCATTGGACAACTTGTCGACAAGGATTTCTTCCTCGACTGGTATTACGCCGGGGCACCGGGGCCAGTCGACCTAGGGGGAAGACATTATAGCAATGCTGAATTATACCGCATGGGTAGTCGGGGGCTTTCCATGGGGCTGGCTACCTTGCAATGAAAGACCCGCCACCTATTCGAGCTATGTCCACGATGGCTTGTCATGCCAGTGGCCTTTCATATAGATAAGTTGGCGTGCTGAGTGGTAATCCGCATGTACGGTGTCAGTCGATTCTAAGAAAGTGCAAGCGTGGTACGAATGAAGTAAATGTGGTATACATAGTTGCATCACGAGTCTTAAGAAGCCTAAGATTGGCTATGCGTAAAAATACATGCTTCGGCATACGGTGTGGCATCGTACTTGAGTTCTCAACACGAGTTCCACAAGTTGATTCAGACGTTACGAGTTAAGTTCTGGAAGGGCCGTAGGACAAGTTCAGTTAAGTCATGTTGAGTCGCGAGGTACGGCGTCAATATGTTATGGCACGACCATGTTGTTACGACAAAAAGTATAGGCAAGTTACTAAGTGGCGAGGCGCTGCCTCGATTATGTTATAAGAAGGGATTCATGTCACGACCAAGTTGTTGCGTACCAAATACGGGCCGAAAGGCAAGCACGAGTCAATAAGTTAACGTTGTTGGCACGGGAAGATCTAGAGGCGAAGTATGATTACATTGTTAGTACAAAGCACGGTGATGGTCTAGAGACACAAAATAGACCAAGGCGTCTGTCCTAAAATTGATCCTAAGGCAAGAGTAGAAAGACAATCATAAAGGACTACGTTACACAAAGTAAATGAACGTGTCAGTTTTGTATGGATGGGCGAGTAGCTCACTCCACCAGTAAAGTTGAATACTGACACCCACACAGTTTTTATGTGCAGACATAGGTAGAAGCTTGTGGTGCGGAGCTCCCTTGGATGCGTCGAGGCACGAAGTTCCTTGGCGATTCGTAGCGTGCGACCGTGTGGAGTCAAGACTTATACAGGACATGATGTATGGACGTCGTCTTCCGAAGCATCCGCTGGCTCAAGACATGTATTAAGAGAGAGCTGAGTGACTTGTAATATGAGAAGAGTGAGCTTGAGTGATTGTAATCTTGGCCTTGTACCCCAGTGTAAACTTTGTTTCAATAT
This sequence comes from Iris pallida, assembly GCA_029216955.1. Lineage (NCBI taxonomy): Eukaryota > Viridiplantae > Streptophyta > Magnoliopsida > Asparagales > Iridaceae > Iris > Iris pallida. The sequence continues at coordinate 1,343,731 of JANAVB010020598.1, read as the reverse complement.
CAAAAAAGAGCTTCTTTAGAATAGCTTGTGTTTGTTCAAAATTTTTGCTGCATGTTCAATATCTCTGCTTGGGACTTCTGTGCGACGACCTCGTCGTACCCGCTGAAATCGGCCGTTATGGAACCCGTCTTGCACGAGCACAATCTAGGCTCGTGTGGCATCATGCCTTAGCGGGGACGATAGCTCCTACGGGAGCGGGGCGTAACACTTACTTTGTATGTCTGATGATCTAACATCTTGTAACAATAATTTGATTGCTTAAGATTGAGACACTAGGCTTGTTCTTGACCATAAGAAACTGTTAGCTTGTAGATAAACCCGCGTGCATCTAGACAGTCGTAACCATATTGCGAGGTGGGTTGTACTTCAATACGTAGCTAGTTGTTTCTGCCCTCCACTCTCCAGTATTCTGGTTCTGCCACGTCCCGCTCCCGTAGGAGCGATCGTCCTCGCTAAGGCATGATTTCGCACGAGCCTAGATTGCGCTCGCACAAGGCAGATTCCATAACGGCCGATTACAACGGCTGCGACGGGGTCGTCGTACAGAAGTCCCAAACAGAGACATTGAATAATAGCAGCAAAAATTAAAAGCAAAACACAAGTCATTCAAAATACTCTTTATTGATATTGAAACAAAGATTACAAAGGGGCACGAGGCCAATATTACAATCACTCAAGCTCCCTCTTCTCACATTACAAGTCACTCAGCTCTCTCTCTCTCATCTCTCAATACATGTCTTGATTAGGCCGGCGAAAGCTTTAGATATGTGATGTCCACACATTATGTCCCGTATAAGTCCAGACTCCATACGACCATACGCCTCGAATCGCCCAGGAACTCCGTGCCTCGATGCATCCAAGCGAGCTTTACGCCACGAGCTTCTACCTGTTCCTGCACATAAATACTGCGTGGGTGTCAGTACTCAACTGTACTGGTGGCGTGAGCTCCGTGCCACCCATACATAACTGACACGTTCATTTACTTTTGTGTAACATAGTCCCTTTATGATTGTCTTTCTACTCTTGTCTTAGGATCAGTTTTAGGACAGACGCCTTGGCCTATTTTGTGTCTCTAGACCATCCCGTGCTTGCAACAACAACGCCAACACATACTTTGTCTCTAGACCCTTCTCGTACCAACAACGTTAACCTATCATGTCGTGCTTGCCTTTCGGCACATAATCAGAGACACGACTACACGATAGTACCTAATTTCCACGTAACCGTGCTACAAGTCCATTATGTCGTGCCTTGCAAACTCAGTGTGACTTAACCATATTGCCGCCTCGCGGTCCTTGCTACTTTAATCACCAACTGACCCAAATCAAGACTTGTGGACTAAGTGTCACTCGACCGACTTTGCCTTGCGGCGTTTCTTGACTTAAACTCAAGATGACTCAAATTCAACTTATGCAACTTATATGCTGATAACTTAAGACTTCATGCTACATCTCGTGTCGAAGCACGGTGTCTTCGTTGCAGCCAAATCTTAGGCCCAAATATTGTCTTCCGATCGTGCACGCATTCGACTCGACTCATTGATATAGTGCACACAATACCCGACTCAATCCAAAGGCATACACGCGGATCGCCGCACATGCTGACTCATTTATATAAACTAGTCACTAGTACCCAGTGCTATCCTGGACACCATAGCTTGTTAGACGGACGCCCCTTGCCAGTGCGAGTAGTGAGCTCCGCTGTAAGTCCCCGCCAAACCTGTGCGGTAATCCAGCACTGCTAATTATGTCTCTATCGAAACGATCCCATTGGTCGCCTGGGTCGCCGTTCGAGAAACATTATCTCACCTTGTACAAGTTTTCCAATGACCATGAAAGACTCGACTCGAACTGACGTCTCACACAGTCATTCTACTTCTAGTGTTACCATCTCTCTCAGGGCCAAGTTCAATACTTCTCACATCTAAGACTGCCTCGACGACCCATGGTCGCGAGCCTTCTTCTTTCTTGCCCTATCATTTCATTCAAATCAGGAATGAATATTCGAAAGCCCTTCTTTTCAAACTCCAAATGAATCAACGTGACCCGTGCCTTAGAAACACTAAGTCCGTGATATCCTGCCTTACCCCAATTGATGTACTGGATGATACTATCGCACAAGACATACCTATACAATGGGCCTTACGGTCGTGGAACCAAATAATTTTGACAACCCCAGAAAACATGGGACAATGCTTAGAAAAGACTTCGATATCCTATCATAACTCAGCCTAACTTAATCGTGCAACAACTTGACGAGTAAGGACTGCGTCAAGCCTTGGACGATGGGACCGTGCATGCTTTATGAAGTATTTATGCGGGCGACGCCTATGACTTAGGCTAACTCTTAGCTCTGTGGCGAAGGCCAACTTTTCCTTCTCCCAAGCCATGGAACGAAGGGCCGAGTTTCATTTTAAAAGCCATCGTGCAACTATTCTAAGACGACCGTAGGAACTTTCCATATTCTAACTCAATTTGACCCATCGGAATTATTTTCTTAGCCACGTGGATTCGTCTCTTTTATTATCAAGCCTACTTGTGCAAGTTGAAAATATGTGATTTATTATGTGAAGGCTAAGATAAGGCAAGTTTACCGAAACTATCCCACCTGAGCGAGGGGTCGCCTCGACCGAGCGATGTCTCCGAGCAAGCCATTGTAAGGCTAAGTCCGAACGTCGTTGGCGTTTCGATTTCTCCGATTGACTGAGCGGGATGAGGCACTACATCATACACCACTCAGAAAAAGTTTTGTCCTCGAAACTAACTGGGTACTTACTCATCGACTTATCACTCGAATGTTCAATGACTCTCGTGCATATTTCTCCTATGCATTTCTCAAATCCGAGCCACGCTCGTGCTACCCACAATCGTTTCCTCAAAACTCACGATCTCAAAATCCTCGACACTTTCCCGTTCCTCAAGTCTCACTTGAATTCAACGTATCACTTAGTTGGATTGTGCACATATTTTAGGCGTCCCCAAAATACATACATTTTAGCCAAGCCTCGTGATAGAGAATCTGCCATCACCACTCGAGTCGGATCGTGCACATATTCGGGCATCCCTGATATACGTGCATGTCAACTGATCCTCATGAGTGGTGCCTCAACAATTCCTATCGCTCCGCACCGGGATGTCTGCCTAACCGTTAGGCTATGTCTTCATGCTAAAGTCGTCCGTCAGTATTGGAATCATAGTTCCCAAAAAATAATATCAACACTAACCCCATCCTAAGGTCAATCCAAGTTGATAGTACGAGATTTTCTACCCAAGTGCATCACTCCAATTTCTAAACATCGAGCATCGATTCCCTACACACATCCCAACATTCGTCGCACGGGGTCTGAGTCATTCAGCAAAGCCATCCTACGATAACTCACGTTTCAACCAATTCCTCGACATATCAATATCACCCGTTCATCAAGCCATTTTGTATAGTCTATCTCTTCGAACACGTTCGACATAATCCGTCTATCAATGCTTCTAAGTCAAGCATGCTACGACATAATTTGTTGCTAAGCCATAATTCACATTTCACATTTCCAAAGTCGTTTATCACAATTCACGTATTCGATCATAAGGTCGTCTAGCTTAACAATATATTGTGCCTCGATCTCACGCGAGTCAGATTATCCACGGTGGGCGTGAATCACCATGCACGCTCCCGCGGGATAATCATCTCCATCGGAACGTAACTCTTATTTTGTATCTAGACTAATTCATTCTCGATAAGTAGATTGGATCTATTCAATCCTCAAGTTTACTCAATCATCAATCGCAAGTCCAAACATCCTCAAATTTTCCTTCGCATCAAACCAACAAGTCGAGACAATCAAATTTGCCGCGACCTGATTTTCCTAGTTCGATCATTCCCGTAACAAGAATCACCATGTCATTGCTCATACGGAACGATTGCCTCAAATCCGACGTGACACATGTACGAGACTAGACTTGCGCTCGCGCAAGACAAGATCATCGACGTTGTGGTTATCAATGCAACCATCAAGACAATTCTGTTTTCATTCCAACATCCATTTTAATCAAAATCCTAAGTATAGCATCCATCGGAATGATAACACTTGTACGATCGTCATTCGCCGAGTCAGAGTACCCCCAAGTTACATCGATCTTTGATACGTCTCCATACCATCGATGACATACGTAACCTGACGATCTTCTTTTACAACAAATTCTGAGTCATACGACTGATGCTATCGTCCAGCTGGGTAATCTCCTCGACATTCAAAATCAATTTCGATCATTATCCCTCGAATCATTTACATCATCAATTTGTTCAAACCCAAAATTACGTATTTTCATCCGTCTATCTTAAGTCATCGACCAATGTATTCCCTCAATTTGCATCATTCCTTTGCTAACTCAAATCATCGAGCAACATTCAATCCAATCCTTAGAGTCATTTGCGTAACTTCAAAATTCAACTTTTTTATGCACGCTATCTTCCTATCGTGCTAAATTTTTGTATACGATCCACCTATCGATTTCCTTTATCAAGTCATCCATTCGCTACGTCTTAACTTTTTCTCGATTTGATTTGCCTACTCTATTATTTCTACTTTTCATAATTGCGCAATCTCAATCCCGTGCTCTTCATTTCTAACTTTTGTTTGAATCAACTCGTCAAACTTCAAGACTATAACTTATTCAACGATACGCAATCTACGGCTTCACATACACACGACGCTTGCTGATAGACTCATCGATACCCTGCATCCTCAATCGATCGAGTGACATCGCTAAAGCTATCGCATACACCACTCAGGGATGAAGTCATTTGACAAATCCTCAAAACCATCATTCGAATCAAAATTGACTTCTTCAAAAAATTTAGTTCGAACCATTCTCTCGAATTTCAAGCATGCTCATCTATATCGGAACGATGATATCGTCGCTCGATAGCACCCCTATTGATTGTCATCCCCTTTACTCAATCAAGTCCAAATCATTCTCATCCAACACAATTTGAATCCCGTACTCGACTTTTCTAAGGTCGACGCAACTTTGGTGTATATGCCCAGCCCGCTTAGCCAACCGTGCTACTTGAACCATCTTTTGTTTCTTGTCAAAAACTGTTTTCCTACGTTTTACAAATTATATAGACTTATTGTATGGACATCCCGTGGAACATTTGAGAGAGAGCGCACCAACGATATCAATTTGCAAAATCAGAATTCAAAGTTCGCGGAAACATCAGAGTTAAAGAATTCAATCGAAAGTCCAAGGACGTAAAGCCGTGCACTGATACCACTATGTCATGCTCCACTCCCGTAGGAGCGATCGTTCACGCTAAGGCATGATGCTACACGAGCCTAGATTGCGCTCGTGCAAGACGGATACCATAACGGCCGATTATAGCGGCTGCGACGGGGTCGTCGCACAGAAGTCCCAAGCAGAGACATTGAATAATAGCAGCAAAAATTTAAAGCAAAATACAAGTCATTCAAAATACTCTTAATTGATATTTAAACAAAGATTACAAAGGGGACACGAGGCCAATATTACAATCACTCAAGCTCACTCTTCTCATATTATAAGTCACTCAGCTCTCTCTCATCTCTCAATACATGTCTTGAGTAGGCTGGCGGAAGTATTAGATAGGTGATGTCCATACATTATGTCCTGTATAAGTCCAGATTCCATGCGACCGCACGCCTCGAATCGCCAAGGAACTCCGTGTCTCGACGCATCTAAGCGAGCTCCGCGCCACGAGCTTCTACCTGTTCCTGCACATAAATAATGTGTGGATGTCAGTACTCAACTGTACTGGTGACGTGAGCTCCTCGTCCACCTATACAAAACCGACACATTCATTTACTTTTGTGTAACATAGTAACTTTATGATTGTATACTCTTGCCTTAGGATCAGTTTTAGGACAGATGTCTTGGCCTATTTTGTGTCTCTAGACCATCCCGTGCTTGCAACAACAACGCCAACACATACTTTGCCTCTGGACCCTTCTCGTACCAACAACGTTAACCTATCATATCGTGCTTGCCTTTCGGCACATAATCAGAGACTCGACTACACGATAGTACCCAATTTCTACGTGACCGTGCTTCAAGTCCATTGTGTCGTACCTCGCAAACTCAGTGTGACTTAACCATATTGCCGCCTCGCGACCCTTGCTACTTTAATTACCAACTGACCCAAATTAAGACTTGTGGACTAAGTGTCACTCGACCGACTTTGCCTTGTGGCGTTTCCTGACTTAAACTCAAGATGACTCAAATCCAACTTATGCAACTTATATGCCGACAACTTAATACTTGACGCTACATCTCGTGCCGAAGCACGATGTCTTCGTTGCGGCCAAATCTTAGGCCCAAATATTATCTTCCGATCCTGCACGCATTCGACTCGACTCATTGATATAGTGTACACAATACTCGACTCAATCCAAAGACATACACGCGGATCGTCGTCCATGCCGACTCATCTATATGAACTAGTCACTAGCATCCAGCGCTATCCTGGACACCATAGCTTGTTAGACGGACGCCCCTTGCCAGCGCGAGTAGCGAGCTCTGCTGTAAGTCTCCGCCCAATCCGTACGGTCATCCAGCACTGCTAATCATGACTCTATCAAAACGGTCCCGTTGGTCGCCGTTCGAGAAATATTACCTCTCCTTGTATAAGTTGTCCAATGATCATGCAAGACTCGACTCGAACTGACGTTTCACACAGTCATTATACTTCTAGTGTTACCATCTCTTTCAGGGCCAAGTTCAATAATTCTCACATCTGAGACTGCCTCGACGACCCATGGTCGTGAGCCTTCTTATTTCTTGCCCTATCATTTCATTCAACTCAGGAACGACTATTCGAAAGCCCTTTTTTAAACTCCAAATAAATCAACCGTGACCCGTGCCTTAGAAACACTAAGTCCGTGACATCCTGCCTTACACCAATTGATGTACTGGATGATACTACAGCCCAAGACATACCTATACAACGGGCCTTACGATCGTAGAACTAAGTAATTTCGACAACCGCCAAAAATATGGAACAATGCTTAGAAAAGACTTCGATATCCTATCATAACTCAGCCTAACTTAATTCTGCAATAACTTGACGAATAAGGACTGCGTCAAGCCTTGGACGATGGGACCGTACATGCTTTATGAAGCATTTATGTGGGCGACGCCTATGACTTAGGCTAACTCTTAGCTCTGTGGCGAAGGCCAACTTTTTCTTCTCCCAAGCCACGGAACGAAGGATCGAGTGTCATTTTAAAAGCGATCGTACAATGATTCTAAGACGACCGTGGGACCTTTCCATATTCTAACTCAATTCGATCCATCGGGATTATTTTTTTAGTTACGTGGATTCGTCTCTTTATTATCAAGCCTACTTGTGCAAGTTGAAAACATACGATTTATTATGTGAAGGCTAAGATGAGGCAAGTTCACTGAAACTACCCCACCTGAGCGAGGGGTCGCCTCGACCGAGCGATGTCTCCGAGCAAGCCGTTGCAAGGCTAAGTTCGAACGTCGTTGGCGTTTAGATTCCTCCAATTGACTGAGTGGGACGGGGTACTACAGGTTCTGGGGCGTGACACGGTTTAAGTGGTGGCCCATATAGGTCTTGTAAATCAAGGCATGTGTGAGGATTTTACTGAATAGATGTCTCAATCAGCATTCTCCCTTGATCTCTACTCGTGTTTTCTAATCCTCCTAAAACCTGACCTGATAAGGTGCTTCTATCCTTGATCAATCGTCCTTTCTTCATGTTCCTCATGTCATTTTCTTCAGTGGCATTATTTCTGATCCTACCGATCAGCCAGGTGGAGCACCTCCAGTGAACTAGCAGCAACCTGGGGACCAAGTCCAGCACTCTGGGGCAGCATCCCGAGTCATGCATTTCGAGGATCCAGAGCCACCAATTCAACCAGCCCCACCTGCAGAGCCTGACAATAGAGTCCTGATGGGACTCATCCAGGACTTGCTTACTTCACAAGACCTTCCGGGCGATGCCCTGCAGCAGACAGTACAAGATGCTATGGGCAGAGTTGGCTATCAAGATTCAAGGGAACAATACAGCTAACAGCTTCAAGCGTCTGAACCCTCCTTTCTTTGACGGCAATAAAGATGCTATTGCTGCTGACGCATGGCTTCAGGATATAGAGGTCATTCTGGAGGCAGCTTGTAGTGCCCCGTCCCGCTTAGCTCAATCGGAGGAATCAAAATGCCAACGGTATTTGGACTTAGCCATGCAACGGCTGCTCGAAGACCCACTCGGTCGAGGCGACTTCTCGCTAAGATGGGTGGCTTTGGTGAACTTGCCTCAGCTTAGCCTTCACATTAATAAAACAAAAGTTTTCAAATGCACAAATAGGCTTGATAATAAAAGAGATGAATCCACATAGCTAAGAAAATAATCCCAACTTGGGTTAAACTGAGTTAGAACATGAAAAAAGGTCCCACGGTCGGCTTAGAAGTGTTGCGCGATGGCTTTCAAAAATGATACTCGGTCCTTCGTACCGTGGCTTGGGAGAAGGAATGTTGGTCTTCGCCACAAAGCTATGAATTATCCTAAGTCATAGGCGTCGCCCGTATAAATGCTTGATAAAGCATGCGCGATTCCAGCGTCTATGGCTTGGCATAGCCTTTGCTCACCCCACGGGTTAAGTTGCATCGCACGACTTGTGGCATAAGTCTAAGCACCCAAAGAACTTGGTTGTTTAAAGTCGAACGCATGTATGACACGTTCCCACAATGCAAGGCTTGACACAGTCTTTGCTCATCAATTTGTTGCACGATTAAGTTAGACAAAGTTATGTTAGGCTATCGGAGTAGTAGCAAGCACGGTCCCACGAGTTCTACGGCTGGGTATAACCACATAGTCCTACAATCTCAAGGCTCGTATTATAAAGTATATCTTGGACGGTAGTATCACATAGAATACAATTTGGTTTGAGGCACGATGTCATAGACTTAGTATTTTAGGGCATGAGCCACGGTTGATTCAAGTTAAGTTTGGAAAAAATGGCTATCGAATAGTCGTTCCTGAGTTGAGTAAAATGATAGGGAAATATGAAAGAATACTCGCGACCATGGGTCGTCGAGACGGTCTCAAATGCTAGAAGTCTTGAACTTGGTCTTGAAGAGATGGTAACACTAGAAGAAGAATGAATGTGTAAGATGTTAGTTAGAGTCGAGTCTTGCATGGTCATTTGGATAACTTGTCGACAAGGGCGATTGTTTCCTCGGAACGACAACCTGGGGCAACAGGATCGTTCCGGCCTAGGAGGAACAGGTATAGATAATGTTGCAGGCAACCAGGTATTCGGTAGACGGTCATTGGGGCCCGCTACTTGCTTTGGCCGGGCCATCCTATACCTAGCTATATCCGGGTATAGCTTGTGATGCTATTGACATTTCATATAGATGAGTCGGCATAACAACGGCAATCCACGTGTATGCCTTTGGATTGAGTCAAGTGTTGTGTGCACGGTATCGATGAGTCGAGTTGAATGAGTGCACGATCAGAACACAACCTTTGGTCTAAGATTTGGCTGCAACGAAGACACCATGCTTCGGCACGAGATTTGGCGTCGAGTTTTAAGTTGTTGGCATAGAGTTGCATAAGTTGGATGTGAGTCGTTTCGAGTTTAAGTAAGGAAGCGCCGTAAGGCAAAGTTGGTTAAGAGACACTTAGTTGAGCAAATCTTGATTGAGTCAATTGATGATTAAAGGAGCAAGGGACGTGATGCAGCAATATGGTTAAGTCATATTGAGTTGCGAGGCAGCACCTCAATATCACTACCAAAATACAGTCAATTAGCGACGGCACATTAGCGACGGATATTTTCCGTAGGCGTTAGCGACGGATTTGCGGCAAATAGCCGACGGAGTACCGACGACAAGCCGATACATATTTTAGTTTATTTTAAGGGGAAGAAAAGGTCGCTCATCCGTCGCTAGGGCGTCGGAGATATAGCGACGGATAAGCAGCCGTCGCAATGCAGTCGATTATTTGGCGGAAATTGTTGGGAGAAGTGGCGGGACAATTCTTCGACTACGTAGCGACGGATACTCCGTCGACAAGTATCCAAAAGAGCGACGGACTAGCGACGGATAAATTCCGACGCGAGTCCGTCGCCAAATATACCACCCAGACTTAAATTGAAACGACGGAAGAAACTTTTCATTCCCCCAAATTTTACTCTCTCTCCTCTCTCTCTCTCTTCCGCGGCGGTCGGCGACTTCCCTCTCCTCTCTCTCTCTCCCACGGGCGACGGTGATCGGCGACCTCTCCTCTCTCTCTCCCAAAGGTAATCTCCTCTCTCTCTCTCTCTTTCGCGGTGGTCGTGGGTGCGCATCGGGGGCTGCGGGGGCGGCGGAGACTGCGAGGGCGACGGGTACGTCGGGGGCTGTGGGACGGCGGGGGAGGCGGGAGGTGGACGGGCGGCGGGGGTGGGAGTGGTAAGCGCGCTCCGGTGCAGCGGGGAGCGGCGGTGGTGGCGCGCGCGGGGCTGGGGGGGCGACGGAGGCGTAGGAGGGGTACGCTAGGGTTTGTTAGTGTAAGTAGTAGTAATTATCCTAGTTTACGAAATAGGATGAGAAAAATCTATTGCTTTATATATATATATATATATATATATATATATATATATAAAAAGAAAATGCAATATGACAAACCCTAGTTTAAGAAATAGGATATATAAAGAAAATGCAATATGAAAAACCCTAGTTTAAGAAATAGGATGAGAAAGTCTATTGCTTTATATATATATATATATATATATATATATATATATATATATATATATATATATATATATATATTTTTTTTTTTTTTTTTTTTTAAAAAAAAAAAAAAAAAAATATATATATATATATATATATATATATCAAGGTTCAAACTATCGGTATCGGACTTTTCCTATGAGTATATTGGTATCGGCGATATCGGTAGTATCGGCAGTTTCGGATCGGAGTATCGGATTTTTTGGAATTGGGAAACAAATAATTATAGGTAGTATCGGATTCTTTTACATGCTTTTACAACCTTATTATGCTTTCAACCTAGGTTCACAATATCGGTATCGGTATCGGACCATTCTTATGCTGTTTAATTTTTTTTGCCGAATTGACCGGAACAAAGACCCCCAATGTCGACATCGGTCAATATTTGGTATCGGTCGGTATCGGATCGGAACATGCCAAACAGTATCGGTATCAGCCGTATCGGATCGGTATCGGTCGATACTTAAAACCATGATATATATATATATATATATATATATATATATATATATATATATATATATATATTTATATATATATATATATATATTTATATATATATATATATATATATATATATATATATATATATATATATTTACTGACTCGTCAAGTTGAACCGTGTATAACATGCTCGACGCTTAAGAGGAATCATTTGGACTTAGTGGACTATCGAACTATCGGTATCGGACTAATGGTATCGGTATCGCACTATCGGTATCAGACTATCGGTATTGGTATCGCACTATCGGTATCGGTATCGAACTATCGGTATCGCACTATCGGTATCGGTATCGCACTATCGGTATCGGTATCGCACTATCGGCATCAGTATCGAACTATCGGTATCGGTATCGAACTATCGGTATCGGTATCGCACTAAGTACATCCGGCCTATATACCAGCGGATACATCAGTTACATGATTATATATATACTAATTCTGTTTAATTTGTCTTACGATACAGATTTTCACATCCAATCTGTGATGGATCGTTATTTCGTTGATCGTACATGGATGTACAAACGATAACACGAGAGCAGAAAGGTGTGAGTGATGATTTTCAGACAGACGTGGAAGTGTTTCTTAAGTATGCCATGAGCAAAGCTCAGTATATGGACGGTAAAAAAATCAAGTGTCCATGTTGTAATTGTCGCAATAGACGTTACGGAGAAGTGGTGAGTGTAAGAGATCATTTGACCCGTAAGGGTTTCGTACGTGATTACGGCCTGTGGTCATCGCAAGGTGAACTATATGCGGAAAGACAGGTTACGAATGCTGCTAGTTATGCTTTTGATGATAATGCTGCAACAGATTTTGTCGTCGAAGACGACGAATGCTCTGTTGATTATGGAGACCTGCAGAACCTTGCATGAGATATGGTGTACGACGCGACAGGGCCTAATTTTGATCCGAATGATCCTAATCCCGAGGCAAAGGAGTTCTATGATATGTTTCATGATGCTGAAACTTCTTTATATCCTGGTTGTGAGCCGCAATCCGTACTGTCAGTGATGATGCGGTTGTTGAACATAAAGTCCAATTTTAACTTGCTACAAACTTGCTATGATCGGATTATACAACTAATCAATGAGGTGTTACCGAAGGAATCAAAATAGCTTCCAAAAAACTTCTACAAGTCGAAGATGATGGTCCGACAACTGGGACCGGGGTACGAGAAGATAGATTGTTGTCGCAACGAATGCAAGTTGTACTACAAGGAGAACGAGGATATAGAAAGTTGTAACTTTTGTAATACAGATCGTTATAAGCCAGTCAGGAAAAAAGGAAAGTCAACTAGAAAACGACGTCCTTACAAGTATATGCATTACTTGTCGATCACGAAGCGCTTGCAGAGGATGTATATGTCTCAGAATACAGCAGAACACATGACGTGGCACAACGAAGAATGCACAAAGGACGATGGAGAATTGTCACATCCTTCGGATGGAGAGGCGTGGAAATATTTCGATTTGTGTCATCCAGATTTTGCTGCAGAGCCTAGAAATGTACGTCTGGGGCTATGTTCTGATGGCTTCGTCCCTTTCGGGCAGTCGGGATCTCAATACTTCTGCTGGCCGGTTATTCTGACCCCTTATAATCTGCCACCATGGGTGTGTATGAAGACTCCTTATATGTTATTGACAGCTATCATACCGGGTCCTAAAAATCTGACGAAGAATATCGATATATATTTACAGCCGTTGGTGGATGAGCTGAAACAGCTGTGGAAGATCGGCGTCGCGACCTATGATATTTCCAGAAAATAGAACTTTCAGATGAGAGCTTCACTGATGTGGACAATCAATGATTTTCTCGCATATGGTATGCTGTCGGGATGGAGTACTCACGGCACCATGCCTTGTCCGATATGCATAGAAAATAGTAAGACGTTCCACCTTAAGCATGGAGAAAAAACGTCTTTCTTTGATTGTCATCGTCAATTTCTGCCCGTAAGTCATCCTTGGAGAAAGAACAAGGATGCGTTCAGAGCTGGAAAACAAGAATTTTTTCATCCGCCTGCTAGATTATCGGGATACGATATTTGGAAAGATGTAAAGGACTTGCCCACTATAATGGAAGATCCATCGAACAATCGTGTCGATGGGTTCGGACAAGGGCATAACTGGACCAAACGGAGTATCTTCTGGGACTTGCCTTATTGGAAAGATAATCTTATAAGGCATAATCTTGATGTTATGCATATCGAAAAGAATGTGTTCGATAATGTCTTCAATACCGTCATGGATATTAAAGGAAAGACGAAGGACAATCCAAAAGCAAGACAAGATATTGTCGAGATATGCAAGCGTCCTTATCTGAACTTGATACAAAGGGGAGCTGGTAGACAATTAAGTAAGCCGATAGCATAATACACATTGAGCAAGGAAGATAGACTAATAATCTGCAAGTGGGTATCTACTTTAAGATTTTTCGACGGCTATGTGTCGAATTTGTCTAGATGCGTTGATCTCAATGAACGCAAGCTAACGGGAATGAAGAGTCATGTCTGTCACGTGTTTATGGAAAGATTACTGTCCATTGCTTTGAAAGAGTTGTTGCCTTCTGCTGTATAGGTTCCGTTGGCCGAACTATCTATATTCTTTAGGAATATTTGTTCAACTAAGTTGATTGTGCAACACATGGTTGAACTTAAGGAGAAGATTATCTTAACAATTTGTAAGTCGGAGAAAATATTTCCTCCTGGCTTCTTCGACAGCATGGAGCATCTACCGATTCATCTAGCATACAAAGCCTGTGTCGGTGCATCTGTTCATTATCGATGGATGTACCCATTTGAAAGGTACATAAAAATTGATATAATTTAAGTTAAATTTTAGTGGGTTTTAAAATTTATTCTTAATTCTCAAGATAATTTGTCTCTCTAGATACCTACACCATCTAAAGAAGAAAGTTGGCAACAAGGCTCATATAACCTCTTTGATATGCGAAGCATTTCTTATCGAAAAGGTGTTAAACTTCTGCTCCATTTATTTTGATACTCATGTTAAGACAAATCGAAATAGACCTCAAAGAAATGACGAGGACGTTGAGAATGGAGGTATATTCAATATAAGGGGCAAGACTGTTGGAGCTAGTAAAAAATGGTGGTTGACTGACGACGAGTATGATGTCGCTCACCGATATCTTGTTAAACTGTGACATACAAGAAGTGAGAGATTTGGAGAAGTAAGTCAGTACACTTACACTCGTTATAATTTCTAATTTGATGAAGTAAGTGACTACACTTATATATTCTTATTTTCTCTAATAGTGTATTTAGAGATGAAGTCAAAATGAGGACACCCGATATTACCGATGAGGGATTTCAAAGAGAGGTTAATTATACATTTTCGTCATGGTTTCCCAAATACGTAGGTAACTGAGATTATAATTGAGGTTAATTTTATATATTCTTATAAAATACGTAAGTAACTGAGATTATAAATATTAGTTTATAGGTTTTATTGCCTGAAATAATACTCACTAATGAGAGTGTACGTTATCTGGCATTGGGACCGAAGAAGCAAACAAAGACTTGGCCAGGCTATGTCGTTAATGGCTTCAGGTTTAAGGCAACTCAGAATGCTATAAATGTCGAATTTATCAATGACGGCATCAGTACCAAGGATTCCGGTGTTTGCATAAGAGGAACCATCTATGACGACGAACCGGACTTTGACTATTATAGAGTGCTTCAGAATATTGTAGATTTACAATATACTGGCCCATATGCTATGCATATTGTGATGTTCAAATGTGAGTGGTTCGATACGACACCAAATATCGGTTGGAGAATCGATAAACAAGTTGGATTTGTCGATATAAATCATCGCAGGAGGTATAGAGGGTCCGATACATTTGCGATAGCAAATCATGCTGTTCAAGTCTACTATACAAGCTACCCAAGGCATCGTAGAGATCGATTTGACTGGGGGAGGTATGCAAGATTAAATCTAAAAATACATTCAACGTTGGAGACCCAGCATACCAAGAGGACCAGATTAAAAAGTTTCAATACTTGGGACAACACTCGGATACAATGGAT
The DNA here is from genome assembly GCA_029216955.1 of Iris pallida. Classification (NCBI taxonomy): domain Eukaryota; kingdom Viridiplantae; phylum Streptophyta; class Magnoliopsida; order Asparagales; family Iridaceae; genus Iris; species Iris pallida. The sequence goes on along the minus strand of JANAVB010020598.1, from coordinate 1,328,413 downwards.
GTTGAAGATATTGTTGAGAAAAATAGAGGGGAGGAAGAGGTTGATACACAAGACTTAGCTGTCAACCCGGGGAGAAAGAGGCATCTTGTCCCAAATATTGAGGCAGAAAAGAAGAAGAAGAAGAAGAAGAAGAAGAAGAAGAAGAAGAAGAAGAAGAAGAGAAGAAGAAGAAGAAGAAGAAGACAAAAACGAAGAAGAAAAAAGATGAATTTGATGGGGATGAGGATACAGATGAAATCGACGATAAAGATAAGGATGAGGATGAGGATGAGGATGAGGAGGAGGATGATGATGAAGACGAGGCCGAGGATGAGAACGAAGACGATGATTAGGTTAAATATTGTTGTATATTAAAAACACTTCCAATTACGTGAATTAAGTTTGACCTCATAAAAGCAATTACGTGAATTCATGTTTTTTTTGTTCGATTATTTACTTATTGCAGATGGCACTTCTAGACTTTTTCGTCGCAGCGGCACTCGTCTCCCTACTACTGGTATGTATATTTTAGTTTAGAATTGTATATTCATTTACACTTTTATATTGTTAATTATGTTTATGTGTTCTATTTACAGGTCATGATGGCTGGCCGTGGTCGTGGTGCTGGTGGTGGTCGTGGTGCTGGTGCTGGTGGTCGTAGTCGTGGTCATAGTGGTGCTGGTGGTCGTGGTCGCATTCAATCTTCCCGGGATGTGACCCCATCCAGCGAGCCCGACCCAGAGAGTACCCCGGGCACAGACGCATCCCGTCGTCGATCGACAACTTCATCGAGGCATGAGTCTGGATCTGCTAGCGGATCCGTTCCGCTATCGGACCCACCAGCAGATCCACCAGTGGACCCCCCAGTTACTACACGGTGGGCCCCGGAGTACCCCCATACTCGGTTTCATCCGGTTACTGGGGAGTACATGCACGGACCCGCGGATCCTCCGACGGTACCAGAGAGGCCGAGAGGCGAGTTCCGACGAGAGCTATGGCCTACGGGGACCTCGTAAGTAAATTTAAGATAATTTATTAAATTTCTTTCATTTATTCAAGTTAATAATTCAGTCGTTTCTTCTTTGTAGGTTTTTTCCATTTAATGTTGCCAGGGCTCTTAGAGAAATTATCAGGGCTAACTTCCATGGTCCCTATCTCAACTTTTCGTCGGTACCCCCAAACTTGAAGTACGTCTGGCTCGACGAGTTGAGGGTATATATCTATATCTTCTGGTTAATTATTAGTTACTCTTTAATCAACCATTTTTTAAATTACGTAATAATTAAATTTGTATGTTAGACGACGTACTGGTGGCCCCTCCATCGCGAAGACGCGATCCGCAGGACCTACAGAAGTGCTGCCTCGAAGAAGATAAGGGATATGATTCATGACCTAAAAATAGGGGCAGACGATGCCAAATTGGATCCGACAGGACTATTATGAGGACCTCTTAGATATGATGAATACTCCTGCGTACAAGGAGAAATTGGAGAAGGCGAAGGTGAACAGACGGGCCGCGGGGCTTCATATGAGGGGATCAAGGCCCCACACAGCGACGCTTGCAGATCTGGTGAGATACCGTAAATTCATTTCACTATCGAATTAGGTATTATTAATATACGGAGTTAATTAAGTTCTACAAAAATTTCGTATGCAGACCCAACGGGCGGTGAAGGAGGAAAGGACGCCAGAATCGATCACCATGTACGATGTGTTTCAGCATACGCACAAGAGACGGAAGGACGGGAGCTTCGTCGACGAGAGGGCGAAGGAGACTGATGTAAGTACTTATGTTTATGAGATTTATGTTAGAATTAAAAGTATTCAGACTATAACTTAGGTAAACTTAGGATTCACACTTAACTTAGTAAAACATAGGATTTAGATTACAACTTAGGTAAACCTTATAATATAAACACATTCATTTGATAGGCTGTGTATCGTGAGACCCTTAGTCGGGCTCAGTTAACTGACACCGAGGATGTCGGTGAAACGACGCCCGCCCGGACGCCCTCTTCTTTGGCCGCTCGCAACGACTTGTTCGTAGATACCGTCGACGGCTTTAAGAAAGGGTACCTGTACGGAGTCGGCTCCCTAGGGCCATTGCACATGGCGACTGAGAGATTTCTACCGACACCGCCTCCTCCCGTGGCCCCGACAGACGATGATGTTAGGTCGCAGCTTATGCAGCTGCACGAGGCGGTATCGTCCTTGCGGGAGCAAATTGACATGTACTTTCCGCCTCCATCTGCTGCTGGTGTCGGTCCGTCTTCTACTGGTGCCAGTCCGTAGACTGCTGCTCCCGGTCTTTCTTCCGTCGGTCATCTTTCTTTCAACCCTGCTGCCCCTCTGGTACCACCTACGACTGTGACGGCACTCCTTAATCTCATGTCGCCAGAGCAGCTACGCGGACTTTCGAGCAGTATCTTCGAAGGCTTGCCGCCATACCTAGTGGGGCAGTATTTTCGTCGGGCACAGGAGGGATTACCACCACCGGACAATCGAACTCCTCCTCCTCCTTGAAGTATTGTAATTAAGAAAATTTGGAATGTTTGTGAGAATTTTAGAATATTTATGGGAATTTTGGATTATAACGACGGATATTAGTTTATAATTTTAGGATAATTGGTGTCTATTATATATTGGTTTGGTTTGCTCTATATGATTCTTGGATAATTGGTGTGCATTAAATTCGTATGTGCATATTTGGTCTATACGATTCTTGGATAATTGGTGTGCATTATATATTTGGTCTATGTGATTGTTGGATAATTGGTGTGTATTATATATTGGTTTGGTTTATGTATATTTTTGTGAACAGGGAAAGCGCTGCAAATTTTTTTTTCAAAATAATCTCAGTTAGCGACGGACTAGTAACCGGTTAGCGACGGAATTTTCCAGTTTCCGACTACTTATCGACAGAATATCCGTCGTTAACTGGATATTTGAAACTGTTTCCAGTTAGCGACGGGTGGTCGACGGCCAGCCGACGGCATATCTTGCATGGCGACGAACTGCCGACGGAATATCCGTCGACAAGGTTCTAGTGGTATATAGCTGTACATAATGTTAGCGACGGATATTTCGTCAGAAATCCGTCGCCATCGTCGACGGATTCGCGTCGGAACATCCGTCGCCAAGTTTCTGGAAATACTTTGTTCGACGGAATAGCGACAGAACATCCGTCGCCAATGTTCTGAAAATGTATGACATTTTCAGAACCATGGCGACGGATAATTCGTTAGGATTTCGTCGCTAATCCGTCCTTTGTTAGCGACGGCTATCGACGGAATAGCGACGGAACTATACCCTCTGATACACGGTTACGACGATTTATCGACGGACTATCCGTCGCTAGCGTCTACACAGTTAACTATTTAATACTTGAAATGGACGAAAGACCGTCGGAAAGTCGTCGCTAATGCATCGTGTTGCGACGACGTAAATCCGTCGCTATGCCGTCGCTTTTCGACTACTTAGCGACGGATCTTTATTAGCGACGAGCTGATTGCCGATGGATTATTTTGACCAAGATTCGTCAGTAATTGGTCGCTAATACGGATTGCCGACGGATGGGCAACGGATCCGGCCGTCGCTAAATCGACATATTTCGGTAGTGTATGGACACACGAATGGGGCTTATGATATGACCACGATGTTCGCACAACGAACTTGTAGCACGCTCACATAAAAATTGGGTACTATCATGTAGTTGTATCTCTGACTATGGGCCGATAGGCAAGCACGACTTGTTAAGTTGGCGTTGTAGGCACCGGGATGGTCTTGAGACACAAATAAGTCAGACGTCTATGTCCTAAAATTGATACTAAGGCAAGAATAGAAAGACAATCATAAAGGATCTATGTTGCATAAAGTAAATGAACGTGTTGGTTTTGTATGGGTGGGCGAGGAGCTCACTCCAGCAGTACAGTTGAGTACTGACACCCACACAGTTTTCATGTGCATGCACAGGAAGAAGCTTGTTGGCACGGAGATCGCTTGGATGCGTCGAGGCATAGAGTTCCTTGGTGTTTTAAGGCACGCGGGCTGCATGGACTCTGGACTTATACGGAAAATAATGTATGGGCATCGCCTATCTGAAGCATCCGCTGGCTCGTCAAATTGTATTGAGAGATGAGAGAGAGAGAGAGCAGAGTGACTTGTAACGTGAGAAGAGTGAGCTTGAGTGATTATAATCTTGGCCTCGTGTCCACTTATGTAATCTTTGTTTCAACATCAATAAAGACATATTTGCTTGACTTGTGTTTTCTTTCAAGTTTCTGCTGGTATTAATCAATGTTTCTGCTTGGGACTTCTGTGCGATGACCCCGTCGCTTAGCCTGTAATCGGCCATTATGGAACCCACCTTGCATGAGTGCAACCTAGGCTCACGCGGCATCACGCCTTAGCAAGGACGATCGGCCATACGGGACCAGGGCGTGACAATAATGGTATCAGAGCACAGCTTTACGTCCTTGGACTTTCGATTAAATTCTTTAACTCGGATGTTGTTTCCGCAAAACTCAGATGTTGTCTCTGCAATTCGATATCGTTGGTGTGCTCTCTCTCAAAATGTTTCACGGGATGTCCATACAATAAGTCTATGTAATTTACAAAATCGTATGACAATAGTTTTTGATAAAAACAAAAGATGGATCACGTAAAACACGGTTGGCTAAGTCGGGCTGGACATATACACTAAGAATTGAGTCAACCTTATCAAAGTCGTGTGCTGGATTCAAATTGTGTCGAACAAAAATGTGTTGGACTCGATTGAGTAAGTGGGATGACTATCATAGGGATGCCATCCGACGATGTTATCGTCAATGCGATATAGATGAGCATGCTTAGAATTTGAGGAATAATTCGAACGGAGATTCAAAGTAATCGATTGTGAATCGAATAATAGTTTTGAGGATTTGTCATTATTTCATCCCTGAGTGGTGTATGGGATAGCCTCAGGGATGTTGATAGATTGAGGATACGGGGTACCGATGAGTCTATCAGCAAGCAACGAGTACGCAAAGCCTTAGATTGAGTATCATTGAGTAAAAGTATAGTCTTGAAGTTTGATAAGTTAATTCGAACAAACTAGGGATGACGCACACAGGATTATGATTGTGCAAGTATGACATGTAAAATGATTGAATAGGTGAAACTAAATCGAAAAAAAGTTAAGGTGTAGCGAACGGATGACTTGATAGAGAAAATTGATATGAATCGTATGCGAAAAGTTAGTATGATCGGATGATAGCGTACATGGGAATGATTCAAATATTGAGAATGACTATAAGAAATTGGGATAGATGTTGCTCGATGACTTGTATTAGCATAAGACAACATGAATTGAGGAAAGATGTTGCTTAATGACTTAAGATATAGACGGATGAACATATGTAATTATGGGTTTGAACGAACTGATTATGGGAATAGTTCAGGGATAATGATCGAATGTGATCTTGAATATTGAGGAGATTATCCAGTTCGAACAATAGCATTAGTCGTACGACTCAAAATTCGTTGTAAATGAAGATCGTCAGGTTACGCATATCATCGATGGTATTGAGTCTTATCAAAGATTCATATGTGATAACTCAGGGGTACTCTGAGTCAGAAAATGACGATCGTGTAAAATATTATTGTTTCGATTGATGATATGCTTGGGGATTTTAATTGAAAGGAATGTTTGGATAAAAAGAAAGTATCTTGATTGCTTCGACGATAGCCACAATGTCAAATTTCTTGTCTTGTGCGAGCGCAACACCAGCCTCGCACATGCGTCACGTCGAATTTGGGGTGATCGTTCTGCATAAGTGCTGACATGGTGATTCTTGTTACGGGAATGATCGAACTAAAAAAATCAGGGTGTGGCAATTTATATGCTTCAACTTGTTGTTTGATACGAAGGAAAATTTGAGGATTGGTCGGACTTGTGATTGATGATTAAGTAAACTTGAGGATTAAGTTCTAATCTGCGTATCGAGAATGAATTAGCCTAGACTTAAAGCAAGAGTTACGTCCCGATGAGAACGATTATCCTATGGTGCATTGCATGGTGATTTCATGTCCACCATGGATAATCAGACTTGCGTGAGATTGGGGCATGACATATTGTTATGATAGATGATCTTGTGATCGATTACGTGAATTGTGACAAACGACTTAAGGAATATGAAATAAGAATTATGGTTTATTAATAAATTGTCTCGTGGTGAACTTGACTTGGATAGGTAAATTATATCGAATGGGTTCAAAGAGATAGACTACACGAATTGCTTGTTTGGACGTACGATAATGATAGATCGAGGAATTAGTTGAACATGACTTACCGTAGGATGGCTTTGTTGAACGACTCGGACCCCTTGAACTAAGTGTTACAAGTGCGTATAGAAATCAGCGAGCTTGGGTAGAAAATATCGTACTATCAACTTTGGTTTGACCTTAGGATGGGGTTAGTGTTGATATTATTATTCGGGAACTGTGATTCCAATACTGACAAGAATAGGCCAAACGTCTATGTCCTAAAACTGATACTAAGGCAAGAATAGAAAGACAATCATAAAGGATCTATGTTGCATAAAGTAAATGAATGTGTTGGTTTTGTAGGCACGGGGATGGTCTTGAGATGTTGTTGCGACAGCTATTCCTGCCTTGCTAGTATAACTCTTGTCTTGACTCCGTGGTTGATTTTTCTGATTGTGCCTGTACAAGTTACATGTCTCGTCTTGTATCATGGCTAGGACATGAATTCCTGATTACCACGGTCAGGAATTCATAATGAATCTGACTAGGTTAATGACTAGATTGATCAAGTAGTTCATATAGAAAGATTTTCCAGTTACAGGCGATCCCGTTATCCCGGCCACACCTGTGGACTTGTAGCCAGCTGACGAGTATGCCATATTTCTATCACACTGTCATGTATTGTACTTCTTGAATCATAAGCACTACAGTACACTAGTAATCTTGATAACTCTTGTAACTCTCGCATGGATAACTTAGGTAGTCTAAAGGGCTTGTGACTACGGAAACATCTCAATTGCATCTTGTTAGTAACTAGGCATGTGATAACCCTAGTTAGCTAATAATAGCAAGCCGTAGGGCTTGATTAGCCGTGCCTGAATGATCGTCTGATGATTAACATGGGAATTATATTCCACCTTTTGTTTCTCTAATGCAAGCTAGCATGCCTCTTTAACTTTGTCTTTCATGTTATTTAATTATGTTCTTTTATCATTTCTTTTGGTTATTATATGCTGGTTTTAGTTCCTAATTGGAGCCTCCTTTGTGGCACTTGCTCTTTTTGGGGTCTGTTCCAACTGGTTTTGTATGACCAGATTTCGGAGTAGCACCCGAGGATCTACCCGTCTTCCAGCCAGATGGTGAACACCAAGCGTAACCCTGACAATGAGTGGATTTCTTATTTTGTTCTCCCACTCTACTGTAACTTATTCTTTTGAGGCGTTTAGCCGCCGAGCACGTGTTAGCTCGTGTTGAAACTTTATTTTTGTCTGCCTAAGGGCTATAAAATGATTGACAAATCCTAGAGTTGATCATGTATGACTTAACTTTTGCTAGTCTCATATTTTGTATGACTAGCTACATGATCATCTGAATATGTAATGTTTGGGACGTCTTACATTGTATGTCTGATGATCTAACATCTTGTAACAATAATTTGCTTGCTTGAGATTGAGATAATAGGCTTGTTTTTGACCATAAGAGACTGTTGGCTTGTAGATAAACTCTCATGCATCTAGACAGCCGTGACCGTATTGTGAGGTGGATTTCACTTCAATGTACATAGCTGGCTGTGTCTGTCCTCCGCTCTCCAGTATTCTGATTCTGGGACGTGACAAGCGTCACCTGTGGGGCCGGCAAGTGATACTCCGAAAAAGTGTCATAAAATTTGCTGAAAATATTCTCACAGATGTAGTTTGACACTGCAGATTCAAATTCATATGTCTCGTCGCAATTCTAGTTCCATTCTGTACAGATCCAAGATTGCGATGAGACTTAGGTCGTTATCCACAACGTCGAATATCCATGTGAGGGCATTTTTATCGAGTTCTGTGAAAGAAAAAAAAAATTGGAGCGTTACTCGCGGCCCACACAGGTGACGTTCTGAAAAAGCATCACATAACTCGTTTAAAATACCCTCACAAGGATAGTTCGGCGTTGTGAATCCATCGATATCCCGTAGCAATTCAATCAGTATGAAAAATATGAGCTCCTTTCTATGGTCAAATTAAAAATAAATTTTGCAAATCATAAAAATATTAATAATATATATATAATGAAGAATTTTAAAAAAAAATCTCACATATTCTGACTAGCGGATTATTTAGTTATTGAAAATTTCTCAATGAGCCAAGAAGCAAGAAAATGTCAATCAACTACAACTTGGTCTAATCTATACTATTATATAATCCAAATACCAAGGGTATTGAATTATATAATTAGATGTTTGGATGATAATGATTCATAGGTAAAAATATAATTATGTAAGGAGAAATAGTCATTTACATTCCCATTGGCTAAAAACTACCCACAATCTTAGATATACAAATCTTCATATGATTCCATATCCTTAGCAACTGTATCCCTGGATATATGCATTGCACGTATGCATATCTTGTATTTCTTTCGGGGGAATGATTATTTCCTCGCCCGTGGAATATTTGTTTTCAGAGGAACCCCAAGAAGGCTTCTTTCTTCTGATGCCATTCCTTCTTCTCTCTCACAAAAAAAAGTCACCTTCCTCTCTCTCGGCTCAATCCCAGCTCTCCTCACCATCGACTCCAAGCAACATCCTTTGTCTCCTCTCCGGCCTGACATCACATTCGTCGCCGGAAGACGCTAACTGCAGACTCGCCGAGTCAAGACTGCTCCTTAGTCGAGTCCCTCCGATATGCCACAGACTGTTGTTTAGCATCCACGGACGCCGGGGTTCACTGCCGAGTACGTCTCGCCAACTTGAGTGGTGCAAGTTGCTTCCCGATATTTACAAACTCCTCTACAAGAATAAGACTCTGCCTATTTCTTGATCATATTTTGGTAAAACATCTTAAATTTCCAAGTGCTTCCATTTTTTCATTTAGCAAATAGGAGGAAAATGAGTAATAAGTAGTTTGCTTCTGTTCACGTAGCTGTTTTTAGCATAGAAATATAAAATGACATTCACACATACTCTCGCTATCTCTTTCTGAAATTTGTGTTATTTATGCATCTAACCACTTCTGAGAAGAGCTCCCTTTAAGAGCCAATAGAAAATGACAAATTTTATGTGGACTCAGAAAGTTAACTATTTAATAATTGAAAAGTTTATCTTCCAAAGATTTTTTATTCACATACATGGTTTACATGAATGGGTTGGGGGTGGTGGTGGGGGGGGGGAGGGGGAGGGGGATCCAGTATATTTATGTAGTGGATCTCTTATTAAATTTAATAGATTATAGAAAAAATTTCGGTAGATTCACTTGGAAGCTGCTCAAAGATGCTGACAAATAACATTTTGTTATTATAATTTTATCAGCTGAGTAATTTTCAATGGTGAAAGTCGATATTTTTTCTTCAGTAAGTTGGTTGAATTTTTATTTTTTAAAATAAGATTATATTAACATGTCTAACATTAAAAAATCTATTGATAGAGAATAACTTTTTTAAATAACTTTGATTGCATGTTATATTTGCTACATAAAATGGTATCAACATTTATAAAAATATGTTGCACATGCATCGCATGTGCGAAGACACTAGTATATATATAATTAAATAATATGCATGAAAATATTAATATTGGTGTTTGTGATTGCTAGAGATTATGTTGCTGGTGTTCGGTTAGAGCTTGTGAATCTTGCTTGATATCACGCTTCTTTCGTTAACTTCTCAATGAAACGGAAGGGTTTATCCATAATTTTCAAGAAAGAAAAAAAAAGAACCCACCCTCCTGTTAAGGTTCAAAAAACATACAAATCTTCTGTTGGTTTATTTCTTGTATCCGATTGAACGTTCATAATTCATAAGTTTGCTGACAATTGTTAGTCCCGTGGCTTGATCAAAGATGGTAGACTCGATGTTGAGATCAGAGGTTCATACAAACGTTTCACCTTCTGATAATTCACGAGATCCAAGAGGAACACTATAGTATGAATATGATTACAAAAGCAACAATAATCAGAAAATAAATCTCACGTTCTTCCTCGCAATCGCAGTTGCTGACGGACAGAACTGATTTCAGAAAATAAATCTCAGATTTTTTCTCACAATCGCAGTTGCTGACGGACAGAACTGAGTTGCAACTTAGAAGAAGGGGAAGAAAGAAAAAAAAAGGAAAGGTTCTTGTTGGGATGATGAAGATCACCGTTGCTCAAAACAAGATTCGCCCCAACACGATCTGCTTCCAGAAACCAGCAAGTTCACGAAAAACTTCTGGAACGCTCGTAAGTCAATATTTGAGACTTGAACGGGTGTCACTTCCCGTTCCCAGAATACGTATTTTAAATACATGTACTGCTGGAATGTATTTATTTAATATTTATCATGTATTGTTCTGTATTTAAATTCCTTTAATTTCCCGCTAATTATCTTTCTGCATTTTACTTTCTGCTTTACTTTTGGGTTCGGCCCGAGTTGATTTATTTTCCGGCCTTGGATGGTTCAACATGAACCCAACTCTCCACCTACCACCACTCCTTCATTTAAAGTCCCATTCCCTTTTCTCTCTCTTCATTACTTCACCATTATTATTCTTCTTCCTCATAAACTCTCTCCCACCTACCTAGCCGCATAGGCAAGTGCCAACTTACTTCTTGATGGATCTCCGTTTTTGCTGTTCCATTGTCTTCCCATCAAGATTCTTAGATACTTTAGTACTTAGCATTTTCAATTTCCATGGCTCATTTCATGTAGATCTAAGTTTAATGCATTTTTGAATTTCTTAGATTTTTGATCTAGTAACTTTATTATTTTTCAAGTTTTGATGGTTCCATGCTGTAGAGAATTTCGTTCTACCCTATTTCGACTTATGGAAATCCAGATTTTGACTTGAAATGAAGGATTTAGGGAGCTTGGAAGCAATGGCTTTCCATAGTTCTTCTTCTCGGAAGAGTGGAGAAGAAGAACAGTGCTTGACCACATGAGTTTTCATGCGGTAAGCCTTCCTTGGCCGCATGGCATTTCTGGCCGTATACCATTCCTTGGCCGCATGGAGTTTCGGCCGTATGAAGTGTCTGGCCGTATGGAGTTTCGGCCGCATGAAGTGTCTGGCCGCATGGAGTTTCTGTCGCATGGAGTGCCTGGGCGCATGAAATTCTGAGCCGCATAAGCTTGGTTATTTTCAGCCGCATATGCTCCGTCCATTTTTGACCGCATGAGTATTACATCCTGGCCGCATATGACTTAACTCTGACCGCGTGAACTCTGAACTGTTTGGCCGCATGAAATTTTTCAGCCGCATGAGTTTCTTTCCAGCCGCATGCGACATGTCTTCCCAGCCGCATAAGGCCCAGTACATTCTTAGTCGCATAAGACTTGGTCTGTCCAGCCGTATGGGGCTGTACTTTTTTAGCCGCATGACTTGTTAGTTTCATAGCCGCATGTGCCAACCCTAGCCGCATATGATATTTCTTAGCCGCATATGATAATTCTCAGCCTCATCTAGACTTAATCATCCCGAGCTGTATGGGACTTGTTTCACCCTGGCCGTGTAGAAGGGTCCTGACTGACCCGATTGCATAAATAGGCATCCATCTATTGTTGCCCCCATTGCCTTTAATTGTTTTCTCATTTCAAATTGGCATTGAATAACATTGATTGTTATCTTGGCATTAATTTACATGGATTGTATCTTGAGTAATAATTGATCATGTTGTCACCCTCAGTTTTCAGAAACAAGGATATTTTTGTCATTTTTCATTTTAGAATATTTTTGAAATTATTTATTTATAATATTATTTTGGGGTTATTTAAGTCGGGTTCGAATTTCAACTCAATCGGACTTGTATCGGAGACCCGGGGTAGTGCTGACTCTAGTGGGGCCCACACACTAGTTAGCCATGGCCCACATGCTAATTATTTTAGTTAGTGATTAGGCTAATTATTACGGATAGGGTTAGTGTGATTAGAGACATTAGAATGACTAAACTAGCTCCCGACTTAAACCCTTCCTAATATTAATCAAATATATTAGTGGGAGGGTATTTTAGATATTGCATATAGGGACACGTAGCCCCATTATGGCCAGCCACCTGTTGAGGGGATAGGCTCAAGCCTTTTGATATTTTCCATTCTTTTCCATTCCACTTTCTCTCTCTTGTTCTTTCCCAAATTTCTAGAGAGGGTTTTATATAGATTTTTCCACCAAATCCCTTCATTCTTCCACCCAACCTTCTTCTTTCCTTCTCTACTCAAGCTAAGGAGGAAGCTAGCCAAGTTTGGGAGGATTCGGAGCTCGTTTGTGTCCATTTGGGATTCCTACGTGTCGGTGTCGTATCGGGAAGTCTTTTCTTCGATTTGATCTACCGGAAGGTATAAATCCCTTCTCCTTTTCATTTCCTTATACATATAGGATGATTTTAGACCCATAGGAATGACCCCCATGGTTGTGTCTCCATTTGTGTCCGTTTCGTGTCCTTTTGGAGACTTCTAGGTGTGTCCTATATGTGGGATTGTGTCCTAGTGGGAAAATCTCTATTTGGACACATGTATTTTTAGTTATATTGTTTTAAATGAGTATTTAGATATTAAATCTCAGATTTTATGTTATTTAGATATTGTGTTCTTTTTGTATCATATTGTATCATATTCTAATATATATCTATATCATGGTTATATATATATATATATATATATATATATATATATATATATATATATATATATATATATATATATATATATATATATATATATATATATATATATATATGTATATATATATTGGTGTGTTATTTGTGTCTCATATATGTGTATAGGAGGATTGAGAGATGGGGTGGTGAATTAGAGTTGGAATTGGTTGATATTGTGAGTGTATGTGTTTGTTAGAGAGGGAGGATTGAGTGTGTGGGGTTTTGGTTTTGTGTAGTGTGTGTATATATAGAGTTAGAGAGAGTGAGGGATTAGAGGGAGTGACTGATGGAGTGAAGGAGGGAACTTTACTGCTGTGAACAGCAGCATTGGAGTATCAGTCCCAACCCAGGGGACTGATCTCTGGAGACTGAACAGTCCCCAAAGGGGACTGTTATTTAGTTGCAGCAGTAGCAGTAACTTACTGCTATTTAATAGCAGTGAGGAGGGGGGGCAGGGGATCAACCATATCAGCCATATCAACCCATTTAATACCCCCATTCCAGTCCAAAGTTGACAGCCAACTAGTCCCCCATTTAGCAGCCTATAAGCACTCCCAAAACCAGTACTAAAACCTGTCCTAGAAGCCCCTATAAGCAGTCCCAAAGCATCTCTAAACCTGTCCTATATTTTAGCCTTAAAATGTCCTAAAACAGTCCACAAAATCACCCTTAACTCAACCCATTAACAGTCCCAAGTTAGCCCAATCCAGCCCTCAATGGACTAGCCTATTGACAGCCACCTAGACCACTCATTTCAGCCAATATCAGTCCATATTTACCCCCTTTCACACCCCAAATCAGTCTACATGGACAGCCCTATATTTAGCCTACATATCAACCTATATTCAACCTACACTTGACACTCAAAACCAGCCCTTGTTCACCCATGTTTCAGTCCTTAATAGACCATTTAGAAATACCCCAAATCAGTCCTATTCCCTATGTATATGTGTGAGTGAGCTTAGTGTATGTGTGTGTGAGTCTAGATATGGGTATATAGGTGAGCCTATATATGTAGCTTGGACTATGTGTGTGAGCCTATAGGTGAACCTATATGTGTGGTGTTATATGTGAGTGAGTGAGTGAGTGAGTTTGTGTGTGTGAGTGTTTAGTTAGATGTGAGAATGGTATGAGGGTAAGGTAATGTTGGATAAACAACATGTAACCTAAGATGGGTTAGATGTGCTCGGAACTAGGATTTTATGGTAGATAATGTTAGTATAGGATAGTATCTAGCTATCCTAGGAAACCTAGGTTAGTATTCCTAGGTTAGAGTGGTATGTGCAAGGTAATCGGGATTACCTTGGTAAGGGTAATGTAGATAATACCTAGAAACTAAGGTATTTGAGTTTAGAGATTAAGATATGGTTAGAACTTGGTTCCCTTGGTTGGTAATGGTCAGAAATAGCGTTCCTAGACTAGTTTTGACTTCGGTTGACCATTTTGACCAAAAGTCAACAAAAGTCAACCGAGAGTCAAACTTAGCCTATAAGTGACTAGATTTGACCGAAACCAAACCAGAGTGGACCAGTTGAGTAAAAGTCAACAGTTGGTCAACATTAGACTAGTTTGACCTAGGGTTGACCTAGAGATGACCAGGGTTGACTAGTTGACCAAAAGTCAACTGTAAGTCAACCTTTGACCCCGTTTGACCTAGTTTGACTTGGATTGACTCCCAGTGACCTGGTACGACCTAGTATGAACTAGTATGACCTAGTATGACTCAGTTTGACCTAGATTGACCTAGTTTTGACTTAGACTTGCATTTATGACTTAAATTAGTTTCCTTTTTCAGTATAAAACCCTGTTTGACTCATAGTATCTTATTTTAGGTATGTGATTACTCTGAGCGTCTGTTCACCTTATCAGCTCAGGACCACAGGCGAGTATATTCACTGATAGTTTTTATTGTCTTGATAACTACTATATCCGATTCAGTTGTAGTGTCTTACATGATTTTCGACACGACGGTTCACGAACTAGTATACGTCGGATCCTGTCATGAGATGTTATTCCCAGATTTCATTGGTATATTGGTGTGTGATATCCATGTTTCATGTACTCATATAGACATCGATTTGGGAGTGGGCTGGCCCCCTGCTTTTGAATTCCGTGTCATGTCCGAATCCATGATACTATTCGGGGATGGGGGAATTATTAGGGGTTATGTGATCAAAGCCCTATATCACTATTTTGCTTGCGCCACTCTCACCTCACGTAGGGTGTAGCAGATACCTCCATGTCCATGTTATCCAGGTTGGCCGGCATGAGTTTCCGTTGAGGTCACCGCGGATTGCCGGGCCAAGTGGATAACCCTACCATGATTCCCTAGCCGATCACATAGCGCTCTAATAATTCAAGTCACATTTTTATATTTATTTATACTAGGAGGCTAAGTTCTGTTCGGGAGAAGAGTTACAACCCCGGTCCTTGTTTGGTTTAAGGGTTGTAACTCAGCTTCCGAATAGTTCCTAAGTCATCATATATATATATATATATATTGTCGTCCTATTCAGTACTCACACCTATTATACATTTCCTGCTGATTTTATCCTGTATTTTACATATCTTTGTCTTGTATTTCATTATACTATCTCTTTTAGTATTTGTCAATTCACATGAAACTGCTGTTGGTGTTTGTACTTGCTCATTTTCCTGACAGGATATCGTTGATATATTACAGATAATTCTGAGGCAGATTGCCCGACCTATTATGGGGTCGAGTCTGACGGAGTAGACCTGGACCGTGGTTTGTTAGTAGAGCCACTAGACTTTGCTCACCTTGAGTAGTGTAGTTTAGTTAGGTTTGCCTGGCCTACGAGCCAGCTAGTACTTTCAGTTTGTAGCATTTTATATTATATTTCTATGACTCTGTGTAGTTGTGTATAGCTCTGGACTTGTGTGGATCTTGAACTTATTTCCTGTTTTCATCTATCATATTTCCTTTCGTGCTATCTAACCTAGTTTGTTTTTGTGATTGAGACTGTATTGCTATGTCACCTCCATTCAGAGTGTATATACTGTACAGGTATCTTTATACTGTTTAGTGTAGTTTTGTAGACAACCTAGACAGCGTTCTACCGCCGATGCTGTGGCATAGGCTGGACGTAACCACGTACTCGTGCCCCTAATCAGGGTGCGGGTCGTGATACATGCGTTCCTAGTTGGAACTAAGAGACTGGCTAGTCGTCTTATTGAATTGAATGAATGAGACACGTTCGTATTAACTATGAACTATTGTAATCGACTGGCTGATCCCGAATATTGGCATAAGGCACATGCAGGCTTCAATTTATTTATTTATTTATTTATTTTTCTATAAAGAAGCATATGTACTTTATGGTCAAGGCATAATAATTCCGTGGTTAGTTTTGATTGTTGCATTACGCTATGTAAGACCTACAACCTAACCGCACGGGTATCGTTGTAGAGTTGTGCATACCGTACCCCGTACAAAGTACTCATTCTGAATGACTATGATCCATGACATAGGATTTCACTTAACATAGAGGCGATTAAGTTAAATAAAATAATGATTGCATGGAGAGGATGGATTCTCGAGTTCTTATATGGCAGCCCTCTTTGGGACTATTAGTGCCCGACAGGCTGGCTGGTTCCCACAGATAATACAAATCTGCCACACGGGCAGGGAGCGGTATCTGCTTATATTATTTATTGTATATTGTATATTGATGACGGGCGTCCCGTTGAGACTCGTCAAATTCATGATTGGCACAATTAATTGATTGGATAGACTAGCCTTGCTTGCACATAGTAAGAACTGAGGAATCCTTATTGTATAATTCCAGGATAACTTGGAACTCACCGTAGCAAGCCGTAGTAGTTGCATAGCCGTTTAAGTTGACTTGTTTGTGTACTGTACCTACTCTGTTAACTAACTGAGATGATCAGAATGTCAGGATATGACGGGCCAACTTCTGTCCTTGTTTGGTTGGAAAGTTGGTTCGAAGTATCGTGATGTTATGTTAATCCCAGTAGCAAGAAGAGATCTATATATGTCACGACCCGCACCCTGTGTAGGGGCACGAGAACGTAACAACGCCCAGCCTACGCCACAGTGTCGGCGGTAGAACGCTGTCCTAGGTCAATCATCTAACAATAAAAAGGTACATGTACAGTATATACACTCCAAATGGAGGTGACATAACAGAACAGTCTCAATCACATCTAAGGCAGATACAGAATAGTAAAAAATAGATAGAGAGATCAAAAGCACAATGTAAAACAAATAAGAGGGAGAAAATCTAAGTGTCTAAGATAACAACTCAAGAACATCCAACTCAATACAAGTCTCTAAATATAACAACATCTCAGAAGAACAACTGAAAGTCAAATAACAAAGCTGAAGGAAAACTAAAGCCTAGCTATCTAGTCTAGACTCTGGGAGTAGCATCCTGTGCTGCAGCTGGGTCCTCCAGAGGAACCAGGTCGCAGGTGTCGTCTAATCCTGTTCCGTAATAGGTGGTACATAGGGCCTCATCCTCATCCTCTGTAATATTTTCAACAGGTCCAGTCAGGACAGGAGCGAGCACAGTACATCTCAACAGTTCATAGCAGGTTAGAAAATATAATCATGCAGTAAAGTAAGATATAGATACTGAAGGAAATGCAGTATGTAATCAGAGAGAGAACTGTAATAGAAATATCTACTATACATAGAGAACTAATAGTGACTAGTAAGTCAGAGTAAAATATAAACATGTGAATGGCATAGGAGATTCATGACTATAGCTAAGAGAGTGATTCATGACTACAGCTACTTGGATAATATTCACATGTCTATTTCTACTCCCCCATCCCCAATCAATACACAAGGATCTGTTCAAGTTATGTTAAGATTCATGAAACTTCACATGGCTCATAAAATGAGTGATGCGTGAAGGTGATTCATGATGGCTCTGTGAACATGAGAGTACATGTGTCACAAGCGATTCGTGAATCAGAGGAAGCATAGAGATACGTGATGATTCGTGAAACGCACAAAACATGCAGTATCCGATGCTTCCGAGGGGGATAACATCTCATAAAAAGATCCATATAGTACCAATCCGTGTGACCAACGTGACAGTATCAAGTAAAGTAATTTAAAGCAGGAAAATAATTCTAGGCTAAAATAATGAAATAGACTGCTAAAATGCAGCTACATGATGTTTGGGGTCAATCTAGGCTAAAGTCAACCTTTGGTCAACTCTAGTCAATTCGAAAAGTCAAACTAGGTCAACTAAGTCAAACCTAAGTCAAACAAGTCTCACTAGGCCTAACTAGTCTATTTTAGCAAGCCCACATCAAATCTAGACTACACAAGTCAACTACACATGTAACTGGCATTCAAACCCATACCCATTGGCTATGAGTCCTAGGCTATAGGCTATATTACCTATATACCCACCCACATATCATTTATACACATATCAACATGTATATCACATATAGCTTTACCTTACACATATCATTTACACATTCACATTAGGTTAGACATTTAGATACATACCTATAGATATACATACACATATGGCTATATATATACTATATATACATAGAGAGGGGGGTGACATAACATGGCAATGTGGGTGCATATATAAGAGTGTGTGTATGTGTATAGTATTGTGAGGGTGTGTACTCAGGTTTAGTCATGATCAGTTAAGCTTAAATGTACATAACCCTTATGTGAATGTTGCATTTTAATTATTCAGTCAACCATGGGTTTTAAGTGTCAATCCACACTCTCAAATGCATAACATAATCCACAAATCTCCATATATGAACTCTAACAGTCCACACATATTCCACAATGGAATCTACATATTAAACATGTGAATCAAAAACCAAATTCCAAATCTATTCTCAGGTTATGCAATATGAAATCAGTGAACCATTCTCAGATTTGTAGAGTGTCACATGTGTGTGTGTGATGCATAAGGAGAAAAATAGTGCAATGTGTGATAACAGTGATACCTAGTAGTTCTCAGGTTCAATACAAATCCCAGTGTTCAGATTTTCAGGGAATTAGAGTCTCACTTTGCAAGTGGGAACAAACTCAGGTTTCATTTGAATACTCAACAGTTCATAGCATATCAGTTTACATGTATCAACAAATGCAGTTTTCAGTTTTGGGATCAAGTGACAGAAATATGTGATGAAGAGTGAGAGTGAGTGTGAGAATGCCTGTGTGTGGGTTAGTTAGGAATGTGTATGACAGGGTATTACAAAAGGGTTGCCTGTGTTCTCAGTTTCTAATGTGATTGAATTCTCAGGTTTAGGAATTCTAATGAAGAGAACTCAGGTATTACCACATTCAGTTTTCTAAACACCCAAAACTCAAAAATCAATTCATGTTACCAAACTCAGAAATCAACTTGATCTCTATTAATTCACAGATTTACCAATCTCAGATTTCATGTATCAAAACATTACCAAAACAGTCCAAAATCAACACACTACTAGATAATACATAGGTGGACCTATTAGGGGTTTAAGAACATGTAATTAACTGTGTTAATTGGATCAAAATGAAGACAAAAATCGAATTAGAAAACTGGACAGCACAGTGACATGTGGATATAATGTGTATCAGAAAAAAAGAAATAGGGAATTGATCTAGAAAATTAAACTAAAATGGTCAATTAATGGTTGGTAACATATCTACACAATGTGCACGTGTCACACAGGTGGTTTGTGTCCACAAAAGGACACAAACGTGTCCAGTCACCTAAAACACAAAACAGTGCACATGCTGAAACAATCGTCGTGCATGTGTTCGTGCAAGTCTAGGAAACGACACGACATGAACTAGATCTCGTGCTCGTGCAAGGGGGTGCACCTAGGGTAGGGCTAAGTACCTAGCACCCTGAATCGCACCCATGTGTCGTCGTGTCCGACTTACCAAGCCGTATCAGTGGCTAGACACACACTGTGCACAGTGCAGTAAAAACCCAGTACGCGGTCGATTACTCCCCAACCCGACCACGTAATCTCGTGAAACTTGGGGAGGGTGATGTCAGAGGGTGCCCCAAGCTCCCCATAAAATTTCGTGTCAGGGCACGCTATGTCGTGTCCTGTAGGGACCCCGAGCAGCAGGAGATGCACCCAGGCCGCGCGCGTGTATTGCATCCCGCGTGTACCCATGTCCAAAGCGGCACGACACGACACGAACTACACCTCAGTCGAGCAAAAACATATAAGCCACATCAAAACACAGCTTCCTATTCAAAAATTATTCGAAAATAACAAACACAACTCCTCATTGGCATTTCATCAAACACATACAACCGTACACTGATACGTGTCCGGAACGGACACAAATCCAATGACACAGGACACAAAACCTATCCAGACCTTAGGGGGACCCTTAGGGCTTCCTATTGGTGAAGACAAAATGGAAATCCATTGGGAAATGGGAAAGTTACCTATTGGTGAAGAAACCTTCACAAAAGCTAATATGGAGAGATTCCTCAAGCCACCCAACTCTCACAAATTGTTGTTTCCCTGCAAATAAAATATACCAGCAGCAAGAGGAAGAAATTTAGGTCCTAATGGAATTGGTTTGAAGGGAAAAGGATTCAAAATGGATTTTTAGTGATTTTAGGAAGATGGGACTCACCTCTTTCCTTAGAACTCTTGAAGAAACCTTAAAAGAGGCTAGCCCTAAAAACTAGGAGAATATTTATAATGGGGGAATCCCTAGGTTCAGCTAGGGTGGCTGACCACTTGGCTTTGGGTTAGGGTTGAGCTAGGTTTGGCTAGTCCTATCTAGTTTAGTCACAAAATGACTTGTGTAATCACAAGCCATTTAACAAATAACTTGATTCCTAAATTCCTAATTCAAGTTCTAAGGAATCACTAACCACTAACTTGAGTCACACTAGGTTAGACTAGGGTCCACTTGACCTGACCAAGCCCAACTAACTATGGTTAGTTCCTAGTTTGGTCTACATGAGTCAAAACTAGTCCAAAATCAAACTAGTCCAAATAAATCCAAAATAAATCCTAAAAATTCCCATAAATTCTAATAAATTATAATAAATCCAAATAACCCTAAAAATGTCAAAAAATACCCTAATCACATGGCTAGGCTCTAGGGTAGGCAGTATCTACTAATCACTAGCACAACACCAAAATCACAAGTCATAAATTTAAATAGTTTAAAATTAATTAAAAATTACTAAAAATTCTAATATGAAATAAATATCATTAATTAATAATTATAATTACAAAATTTCAAAATTACCCTCATGTTAGAAACTGGGTGTTACAATCCTACCCACCTTATAAAAATTTCGTCCTCGATATTAAGATGGTAGCAGTCTCCTAGGTCAAACACCCCACAATCAAAGTCTCAAACATACCGTCAGATAATCATATGCGTCTGTTCAAAATCATGACACTCAGAATCTTCGTCGTGCTAGTGAGCAAGGCTACGATAATCACAGAGTCCTTGACTAAGGTACATACCTCTAGAATTATGGTATTTAAAAATTTTCGCATTGCCGCATGCTTGGCAGCGAAAACCTTAAATTCCCATACCCGAGAAATACGTCCTAAATCTGACTATATGTCCTCACTATGCCAGCTAACACGACTGTCGAAGATTCTAGATTCCATAACTGGGTGACCTAGCCCATATGATTCATCTCAGAAGAAAACCAAATCGAAAGAAAATGCTAGATCAAACTTATCAACAGATAAGGAAGCAGACAAGAACAGATGGAATTGAATTTCAAGATAGATATATTGAGGCAAGGTGGGAATGAAATCGAAAAGAACAGAACCTGCAAGCACCTCTCCCACTGCCTGAGCATCCTCGACTGTCATGGCGTAAGCTCGCCCCTGCTGGCCTCCTCCAGCCTGATGATGATACTGCACAAACCACTGCTGCTGCGTCGGTAACGGTCCCCGCTGCTGACCTACCGGAACCTTGGCTCCTCCTCCTGGTGCTGTGCCTATGTACTGGGAACACTCCCTCAGCTGGTGGTCCGCTGCTCCACATAGTAGGCACCTGTCCAGCCTCTTCCTGTACTCACCCCATCCATGCCCCGGCTTCTTGCAGTAGGGGCAACTGACTGCCTACTGTCTGGGTGCCTGATGCTGTCTGGGCTGCAGCTGTCCCTGCTGAGGGCCGTGACCCTAGAACTGCTGCTGAAACTACTGCTGAACGTGCGGCCTCTTGGCCGGTCCTCCGCTACTGCTGCCTCCCTGGGAGTCTCGTCCCCTCTTGAGCCTAAGCTCAAGATCATCCTCTGCAGCTAAAGCGTCCACCAGGATCTCCTCAAATGTAGTGCTGCGGACATTCTTGGTGTAGGACTTGACCTCCTTTACCAAGCCCTTCCGGAACCTCCGGGCCTTCGTCGTCTCGGACAAGTCATCCATAAATCTGCTCAGGCGACAGAACTCTCCTGCGTACTCCTCCACAGACTGGTTCCCTTGTACTAGGGCCTCGAACTGGGTCTCGAGGGCTCCCAGTGCTGCGTCTGGAAAGAACTTCTCCTTGAACAGCTTCTTGAATGCTGCCCAAGTCTGTCCTGCTGTACCGACCCTCGGGTCGGTCTGGTACCATGTACGGGCCAGATCCTGCATCATGCTGGCCGCTGCCTCGATCTGGAGTCTCGTCGGGATCTCAGCCAACCTGAAAATCTCCTCCATATGCTCGATCCACTCATCGGCATACAAGATCCCCTCTGTCCCTCGGAAGTCTCTCGGGTGCATCTTCTGGAAATCTTGGATGCCCTTCTCCCGTGGCTGGTACGGCTGCGGGGCTGCCGCTGGCTGAGCTATGACTCTCTCTACTGCAGTCATCGCCAGCTCAATGCCTCGTGCGAGCTCTGCTGTCTGCCCATGCTGCTGGGTCTGCTGACCCTCCATGTACTGCCGGAAGAAGGCTAACAGCTGAACGACGTCAATCGTCCCTGTAGGTGGCTGCTGCTGCTTGTCACGATCCGCATCCGCTTTTCGGATGCGAGAGCGTGAGCAAGCCCAGCTACGCATCGAACGGACTCCAGCCCGACTCGAGTACGTATAAGCTGTCAAGGTCATGGTAAACTGCCAAATCATGGCAAACAATTCTATATCTCAATCTACAATAAGATAATAAACAAGAATGAACACTATGGATCGTGGTCTGCAGCCCACTAGCATAAATGTCCGATAAGACTCTAAAAAAAATAACAAGAGTCTACAACTGAAACGAGAAACAGGATATCTCATGATAAGGAATGAAAAGGACGAGCGGATAATAAACACAATAACAATACCTGGATCCCGCAATGTATCATCACGTCTGCCATCCACAGAACCTCTAGCTAACTCCATGCGATCGCTAAACCTGAGGAGATCATCAGGTCCTCAGAGGACATAGCAAGATACATAATATACATGCCTATCTAACAGTTTTATCATGCTCAAGAATAAATAAGAAAGAACAAGAACATGACAATGACTACGAACAAAAAAACGAACACGAATACGAACACTAGAACAACTACGCGTAAATGAACTGCCGGATGAACGAAACACGATGATCAATGGAAGAAACCAAACCCTCGTCCTGAGTGTGGACTCACGGGTTTGAACTAAGCACTAACCCTCGTCCCGAGTGTGGACTCTCTGGCTAGCTCACGGCAATACACCCTCGTCCCGTGTGTGGACTCTTTGGTGTAAATGGTCAACCCTCGTCCCGTGTGTGGACTCTCTGGTGTCATTTGATCACGACAAACACCCTCGTCCCGAGTGTGGACTCTCTGGTGCACCAAACAACCCTCGTCCCGAGTGTGGACTCTCTGGTTGTGTACAACGATAATCAAGGCTATGGCAGTTCACTACACGCAACCGTTCTATGACACAAATTAAGCAAGGTACTGACGAGAAACTCCAAATGCAAAACACAAGGCCAAAATATGAACATGGCTATAAACAATAAAAACAACTCCACAGAAAATAACACAAAAAAGCACATGTCCATAAACAATCAAAAGACTGAAAAACGAAAGAAAATGCATGTAAGTAAAACTATAGAGGAAGGCAAGGTATACTTGCCTGTAACTAGAAGTTGAGTACGCAAATCAGGTATCGAGCCCGAGTCCAGAGTGTCCAAGTACCCTAGAGATAATTTAGGATTTAAATTAATTATTTGAAGTAGCAATCTCTTTTTATCAACTAACATATATTTAGCTTATCAAGGAAGAGGAAGAAAAATAATACCATGATCAAACTGGCACCCTACTTGCCAGACACTTCTATTCTACTACCCTCAAATATGTCACCATAGCCCGAAGTATGGCAAAAATATTTGTTAATGGCCAAAGAAAATATATTAGGTTAAATACCAACAACAAATCTTTTAAGTTGAATCCATGCATCCAAACTAGAACCCAAGCCAGCACCACAAAGAAAAACCCCATAACTAACCAATATAGGGCTTGAACCCTGAACCACCTTATTATGTATTGCTCAAATATCTATGGGACCTCCATGTGGGAGGGAGAACTCAAAAATACAGCACCCCAAAAATCCCATCTTCCAGCACCTAGGATTCGAACCCAGGTCAGCCCTTCAACCACCCAAACACACAACCACTAGAGCTATACGTATATGTGTGTAACTCATAGGTAGTGCATTCTTTATTGCTGATGAGACATGGCTATTCCCCATATAATGTCCTTACAATTTCCTCCTTCCATGACTTTATACAAGAGTGCACATCCATACGTATAACTCTCACCATATGCACATACTCTAATCTCATCCTAAGGAAAATCATTCAACCAATTTTTGTATCCCTCAAAGCTTAGGTTATATATAGACACCATTATACTAGGGAGGACCTATACTGTATATGGCGTGGTAAGCATTAAGAAGTTATAACAGAGAACAGAAAGAAGAAGGGGATGAAGAACTTACTATGTCGGGTTAGAGGCTCATGTCAAGTATCCAGAAGAAGGAGAGCATCGCCCGCGCGTTCGCGGTGGGGCTGCGGGGACAATCGTGAGTTGCCGGGAGGGGTTGGGCATGGCGTGGAGGAGGTTCTTTGGTTCCTCGATAGCTATTATCGTCTCCCACACGTGGAGCATCGATCGGCTCCGTAGCACAGCACAGCCGGCATGTACTGTCCGGAGGCTGACGCAGTCTTCATCTGCCATCTTGGCATGGCTAGATTACGACAGACGGCCGAATTCGTCGACTGTGCCGCATTTTTTTGGAGATAACGGAGATGGGACTAGGTGTCAGTCACACGCGGACAGCATGGCGGCATGCCTGGCTTGAGTCGGTAGGGTTCAGCCGACACACGTGGATTGCACCGGCGAACTTCCAATGAACGTCATGGTCGCACAGGCTGGGTCGGGATCGATAGGCGGACATGTCCAGCGTACGGCATCCATGTGAGGGTGGCTCGTACTCGCCTGGGGCTCTTGGCACCGGCGTGTCGCTAGTTTGCTTACGCGCACGCATGATGGTGGTTCACAATGTCCAAAGCCGACAGCTGCTGTCGACCAGGCAACGACGGACGGTCGAGGTGCACTAGGTCCAGTCCGGGGAACGATGGTTGTAACACTGTCGACGGGAGCGGTTCACCACGGTGGAAAGGTGTACGGGTTAGCGGTGGCGGCGCTGCATGGCCGGGAAGGCACGCGTCTCCGGTGCAGGCGACCTTAGCTTCTTCTGGTGGAGGCATGGTTCTACTGTTTGTAGTTGATGGTTGTGGGATCGGCCGCATCGATGGCCACGGTGGGGTAGACATGGGAGTTATAAGATGGAGATGGAGAAGAAGGAGTGGCCGTAGGAGAATTAGGGTTTCTTAATGCTCTGCTCCCTCTCTATTCTGTACTATATATTTATATAGTGTGATTATAAAGGGGAACGGGCTGGTTCGGCTTGCTTGGAAGGTTTGGGGGCTTAGCTGCCTGGCTGTTGGGCTTAATTGGTATTCGTTTATGTCAATTCAGTTTTAACCAAAGCTGAAAGGGTCTGCTTGGCTGGGTTAGGCCAAGCCAGGCTGGGCCTGGGCTTCTACTGCTTTTGTTTTTATTGGCCAATGCCTATACATTTATATACATGTATTTACTCACACACCTTATATATATTTTATATATTTACACTACACATAAATACATATATAATATATATTAGTATATACATACACATACGTATATAATATATTTATATATACAAATACACACACATAAATACCTATGTATATATATATATATATATATATATATATATATATATATATAATATATATATATATATATATATATATATATATATATATATACATAAATATATATACACATATACATATATATATAATATATATATTTATATATAATATATATATTTATATATAAATATATATATTATATAATATATATAAGATATATATATTATATATATATATATTATATATATATTATATATATATATAAATATATATATAAATATATATATTATATATATATATAAATATATATATATATAATATATATATATTTATATATATATTTATATATAAATACACATATAACATATTTATATATACATACACATATAATATTATTTCACAAAAATCTAAAAGACTAAATAATATTTTTTTATTATAATAATCCAATAACAATATAAATAATAATAATGATACTAATAAGAAAATCTATACTAAGTGTATAGACAAAATATGTAGTCCAAATATTCTAAAAATACACCAGTATAAATAAAAAAAATCATTTAAATTACTTATAGATACCTTATGAACATCAAATACTTATATATATATATAAATATATATAATAACCGTAATAATATTAATAATAATTACTTACGAAATATAGGTAATAGAGCATTTAAGAAATACGTACACACTAAATACATCGACACTAACATCTTGGATGCACCACATCACTGTATGAGCTTGGGCTCAGTTAGGATCCAGTCCGGGCTAAGTTGGTACAATCGGGTCATCTAAAATCAATATATCTAATTAATAAGCAATGGATTTATCGATGGGTTTAAGTCGCGACTTGGCCTAGTTTTCCTAGTTAGGACGTCCATATGGCTCGGTTTTCCTTGGCATGACTAATACATTAGTCAAGGCACATCACTACATTATTCGTGCCATGATTTCTAGTCACCTTGTACTCCGAATCTCCACCATGGCTACAGTCATCTACCGTAATAATTAAATAATAATTGTCTATAAAACTAATTTAAAATCACTGTTTAAATCAAATAAATAAAATGAAAAAATTCCAAAAATTTCCGGGAAGGGGAGCTACAAATCTACCCACCTTAAAAATAATTTCATCCTCGAAATTCCAATTCATAACTATTCCCTAAAAATTAAAGTCTTCTATTACTTTAATCTTCTTAAATAAAATTTCTCAAAAATATTTCTATGACCTTCTCTTGTCATTGGTATTTACGAAATCTCGAGGACTTCTACCCACCTTTGGTCACACTACTCCCTTGAAACACAGGTCACTAAAATCATATGGTCTTCTAACTAGTTACTAACAATTCTACCGGCAGATATCTAGGCATATGGCATCTATACTCCTTCATATCTATAAACAACCAAGCATTCAATAGTCAAGCAATATTATACAATAGCTTAAGAATTTCTGACGAATTATAGACGGCACGATTATTCGTCACCCCGAAATAGGAAGGGACGAGAATCAACGGTACAGAAAACAAGGAAGTATAATCGAGAGCAAATTTGGAATTTTCAAGGACGTAGAGAATTTCTAGGAGAAGTTTTCAAAACAGAGTGGATTGAGATTTCTATGGTTTAGTCAAGTCGCAGGCTCGTACCAGTACAGTTACATAACCGATACGATATGCTCTGACCTGCATGGGCCACCAAAAAAACTTGTCACGATCCGCACCCGCTTTTCGGACACGAGAGCGTGAGCAAGCACAGCTATGCATCGAACGGACTCCAGCCCGACTCGAGTACGTATAAGCTGTCAAGGTCATGGTAAACTGCCAAATCATGGCAAACAATTCTATATCTCAATCCACAATAAGATAATAAACAAGAATGAACACTATGGGTCGTGGTCTGCAGCCCACTAGCATAAATGTCCGATAAGACTCTAAAGAAAATAATAAGAGTCTACAACTGAAACGAGAAACAGGATATCTCATGATAAGGAATGAAAAGCATGAGCGGATAATAAACACAATAACAATACCTGGATCCCATAATGTATCATCACGTCTGCCATCCAGAACCTCTAGCTAACTCCATGCGATCGCTAAACCTGAGAAGATCATCAGGTCCTCAGAGGACATAGCAAGATACATAATATATATGCCTATCTAACAGTTTTATCATGCTCAAGAATAAACAAGAAAGAACAAGAACATGACAATGACTACGAACACAAAAACGAACACGAATACGAACACTAGAACAACTACGCGTAAATGAACTGCCGGATGAACGAAACACGATGATCAATGAAAGAAACCAAACCCTCGTCCCGAGTGTGGACTCACGGGTTTGAACTAAGCGCTAACCCTCGTCCGAGTGTGGACTCTCTGGCTAGCTCACGGCAAGACACCCTCGTCCCGTGTGTGGACTCTCTGGTGTAAATGGTCAACCCTCGTCCGTGTGTGGACTCTCTGGTGCCATTTGATCACGACAAACACCCTCGTCCCGAGTGTGGACTCTCTGGTGCACCAAAAAACCTTCGTCCCGAGTGTAGACTCTCTGGTTGTGTACAACGATAATCAAGGCTATGGCAGTTCACTACACGCAACCGTTCTATGACACAAATCAAGCAAGGTACTGACGAGAAACTCCAAATGCGAAACACAAGGCCAAAACATGGACATGGCTATAAACAATAAAAATAACTCCACAGAAAATAACACGAAAAAGCACATGTCCATAAACAATCAAAAGACTAAAAAATGAAAGAAAATGCATGTAAGTAAAACTTTAGAGGAAGGCAAGGTATACTTGCCTGTAACTAGAAGTTGAGTACGCAAATCAGGTATCGAGCCCGAGTCCAGAGTGTCCAAGTACCCTAGAGATAATTTAGGATTTAAATTAATTATTTGAAGTAGCAATCTCTTTTTATCAACTAACATATATTTAGCTTATCAAGGAAGAGGAAGAAAAATAATACCATGATCAAACTGGCACCCTACTTGCAAGACACTTCTATTCTACTACCCTCAAATATGTCACCATAGCCCAAAGTATGGCAAAAATATTTGTTAATGGCCAAAGAAAATATATTAGGTTAAATACCAACAACAAATCTTTTAGGTTGAATCCATGCATCCAAACTAGAACCCAAGCCAGCACCACAAAGGAAAACCCCATAACTAACCAATATAGGGCTTGAACCCTGAACCACCTTATTATGTATTGCTCTAATATCTATGGGACCTCCATGTGGAAGAGAGAACTCAAAAATACAGCACCCCAAAAATCCCATCTTCCAGCACCTAGGATTCGAACCCAGGTCAGCCCTTCAACCACCCAAACACACAACCACTAGAGCTATACGTATATGTGTGTAACTCATAGGTAGTGCATTCTTTATTGCTGATGAGACATGGCTATTCCCCATATAATGTCCTTATAATTTCCTCCTTCCATGCCTTTATACAGGAGTGCACATCCATACGTATAACTCTCACCATATGCACATACTCTAATCTCATCCTAAGGAAAATCATTCAACCAATTTTTGTATCCCTCAAAGCTTAGGTTATATATAGACACCATTATACTAGGGAGGACCTATACTGTATATGGCATGGTAAGCATTAAGAAGTTATAACAGAGAACAGAAAGAAGAAGGGGATGAAGAACTTACTGTGTCGGGTTAGAGGCTCATGTCAAGTATCCAGAAGAAGGAGAGCATCGTCCGCGCGTTCGCGGTGGGGCTGCGGGGACAATCGTGAGTTGCCGGAAGGGGTTGGGCATGGCGTGGAGGAGGTTCTTTGGTTCCTCGATAGCTATTATCGTCTCCCATACGTGGAGCATCGATCGGCTCTGCAGCACAGCACAGCCGGCATGCACTATCCGGAGGCTGACGCAGTCTTCATCTGCCATCTTGGCATAGCTAGGTTACGACAGACGACCGAATTCGTCGACTGTACAGCATTTCTTTGGAGATAACGGAGATGGGGCTAGGTGTCAGTCACACGCGGACAGCATGGCGGCATGCCTGGCTTGAGTCGGTAGGGTTCAGCCGACACACGTGGATTGCACCAGCGAACTTCTAATGAACATCGTGGTCACACAGGCTGGGTCGGGATCGATAGGCGGACATGTCCAGCGCACGGCATCCATGTGAGGGTGGCTCGTACTCGCCTGGGGCTCTTGGCACCGACGTGTCGCTAGTTTGCGTACGCGCACGCATGATGGTGGTTCGCAATGTCCAAAGCCGACAGCTGCTGTCGACCAGGCAACGACGGACGGTCGAGGTGCACTAGGTTCAGTCCGGGAACGATGGTTGTAACACTGGTGATGCGATCGCGTCTCAACCATCCTGGAGACACAGATCAAAAGGAAATAATTGCTGAGAATGAGTCGAAATACCAAGGGAGGACAGTTAAATTCAAGGAAGACAATAAGCGGCAAATGTAGATATACGAAATCTGATTAAGAGTTTTTTTTATTTGTGATTGAGTACCTTCAAAAATACCCTAATCCTACTGCAGGCTGCAGTGATACTCTAGTTCGAATACCACTACATAAACTCGACCTACATGGGCCACCACTAAAACGTGTCACGACCCGCACCCTGTGTAGGGGCACGAGAACGTAACAACGCCCAGCCTACGTCGCAGTGTCGGCGGTAGAACGCTGTCCTAGGTCAATCATCTAACAATAAAAAGGTACCTGTATAGTATATACACTCCAAATGGAGGTGACATAACAGAACAGTCTCAATCACATCTAAGGCAGATACAGAATAGTAAAAAATAGATAGAGAGAGCAAAAGCACAATGTAAAACAAATAAGAGGGAGAAAATCTAAGTGTCTAAGATAACAACTCAAGAACATCCAACTCAATACAAGTCTCTAAATATAACAACATCTCAGAAGAACAACTGAAGTCAAATAACAAAGCTGAAGGAAAACTAAAGCCTAGCTATCTAGTCTAGACTCTGGGAGTAGCATCCTGTGCTGCAGTTGGGTCCTCCAGAGGAACCAGGTCGCAGGTGTCGTCTAATCCTGCTCCGTAATAGGTGGTACATAGGGCCTCCTCCTCATCCTCTGTAATATTTTCAACAGGTCCAGTCAGGACAGGAGCGAGCACAGTACATCTCAACAGTTCATAGCAGGTTAGAAAATATAATCATGCAGTAAAATAAGATATAGATACTGAAGGAAATGCAGTATGTAATCAGAGAGAGAACTGTAATAGAAATATCTACTATACATAGAGAACTAATAGTGACTAGTGAGTCAGAGTAAAATATAAACATATGAATGGCATAGGAGATTCATGACTACAGCTAAGAGTGTGATTCATGACTACAGCTACTTGGATAATATTCACATGTCTATTTCTACTCTTCCATCCCCAATCAATACACATGGATCTGTTCAAGTTATGTTAAGATTCGTGAAACTTCACATGGCTCATAAAATGAGTGATGCATGAAGGTGATTCATGATGGCTCTGTGAACATGAGAGTACATGTGTCACAAGCGATTCGTGAATCAGAGGAAGCATAGAGATACGTGATGATTCGTGAAACGCACAAAACATGCAGTATCCGATGCTCCCGAGGGGGATAACATCTCATGAAAAGATCCATATAGTACCAATCCGTGTGACCAACATGACAGTATCAAGTAAAGTAATTTAAAGCAGGAAAATAATTCTAAGCAGGATATGAAATGATCAGAGAATGTACTCGCCTGGTATCCTGAACGTCCGAAGAGAATATACTGTCCGAGGAGTGGTGTCTGTCTCCTATAGAATAGTACAAGTCACAACAAGTCTAAAATAATGAAATAGACTGCTACAATGTATCTACATGATGTTTGGGGTCAATCTAGGCTAAAGTCAACCTTTGGTCAACTCTAGTCAATTTTAAAAGTCAAACTAGGTCAACTAAGTCAAACCTAAGTCAAACAAGTCTCACTAGGCCTAACTAGTCTATTTTAGCAAGCCCACATCAAATCTAGACTACACAAGTCAACTACACATGTAACTGGCATTCAAACCCATACCCATAGGCTATGAGTCCTAGGCTATAGGCTATATTACCTATATACCCACCCACATATCATTTATACACATATCAACATGTATATCACATATAGCTTTACCTTACACATATCATTTACACATTCACATTAGGTTAGACATTTAGATACATACCTATAGATATACATACACATATGGCTATATATATACTATATATACATAGAGAGGGGGGTGACATAACATGGCAATGTGGGTGCATATATAAGAGTGTGTGTATGTGTATAGTATTGTGAGGGTGTGTACTCAGGTTTAGTCATGATCAGTTAAGCTTAAATGTACATAACCCTTATGTGAATGTTGCATTTTAATTATTCAGTCAACCATGGGTTTTAAGTGTCAATCCACACTCTCAAATGCATAACATAATCCACAAATCTCCATGTATGAACTCTAACAGTCCACACATATCCCATAATGGAATCTACATATTAAACATGTGAATCAAAAACCAAATTCCAAATCTATTCTCAGGTTATGTAATATGAAATCAGTGAACCATTCTCAGATTTGTAGAGTGTCACATGTGTGTGTGTGATGCATAAGAAGAAAAATAGTACAATGTGTGATAACAGTGATACCTAGTAGTTCTCAGGTTCAATACAAATCCCAGTGTTCAAATTTTCAGGGAATTAGAGTCTCACTTTGCAAGTGGGAACAAACTCAGGTTTCATTTGAATACTCAACAGTTCATAGCATATCAGTTTATATGTATCAACAAATGCAGTTTTCAGTTTGGGGATCAAGTGACAGAAATGTGTGATGAAGAGTGAGAGTGAGTGTGAGAATGCCTGTGTGTGGGTTAGTTAGGAATGTGTATGACAGGGTATTACAAAAGGGTTGCCTGTGTTCTCAGTTTCTAATGTGATTGAATTCTCAGGTTTAGGAATTCTAATGAAGAGAACTCAGGTATTACCACATTCAGTTTTCTAAACACCCAAAACTCAGAAATCAATTCATGTTACCAAACTCAGAAATCAACTTGATCTCTATTAATTTACAGATTTACCAATCTCAGATTTCATGTATCAAAACATTACCAAAACAGTCCAAAATCAACACACTACTAGATAATACATAGGTGGACCTATTAGGGGTTTAAGAACATGTAATTAACTGTATTAATTGGATCAAAATAAAGACAAAAATTGAATTTGAAAACTGGACAGCACAGTGACATGTGGATATAATGTGTATCAGAAAAAAAAAATAGGGAATTGATCTAGAAAATTAAACTAAAATGGTCAATTAATGGTTGGTAACATATCTACACAATGTGCACGTGTTACACAGGTGGTTTGTGTCCACAAAAGTGGACACAAACGTGTCCAGTCACCTAAAACACAAAACAGTGCACAGGCTGAAACAATCGTCGTGCATGTGTTCGTGCAAGTCTAGGACACGACACGACACGAACTAGATCTCGTGCTCGTGCAAGGGGGTGCGCCTAGGGTAGGGCTAAGTACCTAGCACCCTGGATCGCACCCATGTGTCGTCGTGTCCGACTTACCAAGCCGTATCAGTGGCTAGACACACACTGTGCACAGTGTAGTGAAAACCCAGTGCGCGGTCGATTACTCCCCAACTCGACCACGTAATCTCGTAAAACTTGGGGAGGGTGATGTCAGAGGGTGCCCCAAGCTCCCCATAAAATTTCGTGTCAGGGCACGCTGTGTCGTGTCCTGTAGGGACCCCGAGCAGCAGGGGATGCACCCAGGCCGCGCACGTATATTGCATCCCGCGTGTACCCGTGTCCAAAGCGACACGACACGACACAAACTATACCTCAGTCGAGCAAAAACATATAAGCCACATCAAAACACAGCTTCCTATTCAAAAATTATTCGAAAATAACAAACACAACTCCTCATTGGTATTTCATCAAACACATACAACCGTGCACTGATACGTGTCCGGAACGGACACGAATCCAATAACACAGGACACGAAACCTATCCAGACCTTAGGGGGACCCTTAGGGCTTTCTATTGGTGAAGACAAATGGAAATCCATTGAGAAATGGGGTAGTTACCTATTGGTGAAGAAACCTTCACAAAAGCTAATATGGAGAGATTCCTCAAGCCACCCAACTCTCACAAATTGTTGTTTCCCTACAAATAAAATATACCAGCAGCAAGAGGAAGAAATTTAGGTCATAATGGAATTGGTTTGAAGGGAAAAGGATTCAAAATGGATTTTTAGTGATTTTAGGAAGATGGGACTCACCTCTTTCCTTAGAACTCTTGAAGAAACCTTAAAAGAGGCTAGCCCTAAAAACTAGGAGAATATTTATAATGGGGGAATCCCTAGGTTCAGCTAGGGTGGCTGACCACTTGGCTTTGGGTTAGGGTTGAGTTAGGTTTGGCTAGTCCTATCTAGTTTAGTCACAAAATGACTTGTGTAATCACAAGCCATTTAACAAATAACTTGATTCCTAAATTCCTAATTCAAGTTCTAAGGAATCACTAACCACTAACTTGAGTCACACTAGGTTAGACTAGGGTCCACTTGACCTAACCAAGCCCAACTAACTATGGTTAGTTCCTAGTTTGGTCTACATGAGTCAAAACTAGTCCAAAATCAAACTAGTCCGAATAAATCCAAAATAAATCCTAAAAATTTCCATAAATTCTAATAAATTATAATAAATCCAAATAATCCTAAAAATGTCAAAAAATACCCTAATCACATGGCTAGGCTCTAGGGTAGGTAGTATCTACTAATCACTAGCACAACACCAAAATCACAAGTCATAAATTTAAATAGTTTAAAATTAATTAAAAATCACTAAAAATTCTAATATGAAATAAATATCATTAATTAATAATTATAATTACAAAATTTCAAAATTACCCTTATTTTAGAAACTGGGTGTTACAATATACCATATTCTCTTATTACTGGTTCTAATTCCTCATATCGTGCTTTCTTGCGGTACTTGCTATTAGAGGTCTAATCTCTCTGGTTTTGTATGGCCAGATTTAGAGCCGGTTTCCGAGGACTCGGCTTACTTCCACCTCCAAGATGGTCAATACTAGAGGAATGATCACAGGAGGACTCGAGTGGGTTTCTTACCTCCCCGCTCGTTTTGTTATTTACTTTATACTTGCCGTTTGGCACTGACCTGTTAGTCGGATTGTCTTGTAATTACTTTTGCATAATTGTAACTAAGTCAGGCTGCAGCTGATAAACAATTGTGTATACCTTGCTTCATCATCTGGCTATGTTTTATAAAGCCAGATATTAAAAATATTTTGACTGAGCGTTTGGGACGCCTTACTGCTTTATCTTACATGTTCTCCATTTTGTTTCTTGTTTGAATGATTGAGACAATAGATGTGAAGTGACCATAGTGAGACTTTCATGTAGTATGCACCCCCTTGTCTTTTAGACAACATTGATCGTATTATACGGTATTCATCTACCCGTAATACGTAGCTGGCTGAGTCATTCCCCCGCTCTCCAGTATTCTGGTTCTGGGGCTTGACAAGGTTTTAGTGGTGGCCCATGCAGGTCTGATTTCAGACTTGTGGGGTGTTTTGATTTATAGGATGTCTCAATCACACATGTTCCCCCTTGATTTCATGATTCGTTGTTCTCAACCCTAGCTTGACATTCCCGTATTCTTCGGCTTTATTGATCCTTCATGTCCGGTCGTTTGATTGCTCTCTTGTCCCTTTTCTTTGGGGCACCTCGTCTACATCTGTCAGAACTGAACAACAACAACAAAGGCAACATGGGCAACATGACCAGGTTGGTCAGCAACAAGGGCCAGAATTACCTCAAGAGACTATCCAAGAAGAAGTGATAGTAGAACCAGCAGCTGGACCGCAGTATCCGGAGGTTCCTACACCACCAATAGTTCTACCTACCCCTGTAGAAGTGGACACACCAGCCCTTCTGGAGATCATGAGAGGGATGATAGCTACTCAGCAACATCAGATGTTAGCCCAGCATCGAATGCATGCTCAGTTGTAAGAGCAGAACGTACTACTCAACCAAGGATTGTAAACGACTTTGGAAAGAGGGGCGAGGATAGATTCAGGAGCATCAACCAGATTTTGCAAGTACAACCCCCGTCGTTTCGAGGGCACGGAAGATGCCATCTCAGCAGATGTATGGCTTAAGGATATTGAGGCCATTTTGACAGCCGCTAAGGTTCCGGCAGAAGAACATATGGATCAGATGAAGTTGTTACTTCAGGATCTTGCACGTGATTGGTGGGAATCAGAGGAAGTGGGCATCAGACGTCCTGTTGCTTGGGACAATTTTACTGTAGGGTTCAAGACTAAGTACTATGGAGTTGTGGCGCAGTTTGAGCTACAACAGAAGTTTATCAACCTCAAACAGGCCGGCAAGACGGTAGATGCTTATGCAGCGGAGTTCTGCAGATTGAGTAGGTTCGCCCCAGAGATGGTAGCAACGGAGAGCCAGAGGGCTATGAGGTTCCAGCAAGGGTTTCATCTTTAGCTCTTGCAATTGATAGAGGGACACAATTATCAGACTTTTGACGAAGTATTGATGGCAACACGAAGGCATGAGATCACCATTCAGAGGATCACGGCAAGGACTGGGGGACAGAAGAGATCCCACAGTCAGATTGAAGGAGGAGGAGGAGTAGCACCCCGAACAACAGCATCGTCCCTTGGCATTCGTATTCACGATGTGGCAATGCGAGGGCCAGCACCACCAAAGCAGCAGCAACAGCAACAAAGGAAGAACCAGCAACCCCCGGCGGGCTGCACTTATTGTGGAAAGGTAGGGCACACTAGAGATGTGTGTCAGACATTGAACGGGCAGTATTTAATATGTGAAAGTCCAGATCATCGGGTTACTACCTGTCCTATGAATTCGAGGTCAGGAGGACCAGTGCAACAATTTCCTGCTCTGTCAGCACCAGGGGCAGGCCAGTATCAAGGACCAGCGGTGGCGGTGAGATCGTTGGCACAGCGCCCGTTCATATCGCAGGTTCAGATGTTTCGGCAGCAGGGACCGCCGATGCAGCACCAACACCGACCACCCCAGTATCACCAAGGC
Source organism: Iris pallida (assembly GCA_029216955.1). Lineage (NCBI taxonomy): Eukaryota > Viridiplantae > Streptophyta > Magnoliopsida > Asparagales > Iridaceae > Iris > Iris pallida. The sequence goes on along the minus strand of JANAVB010020598.1, from coordinate 1,291,296 downwards.
AAGGGCCAGCAGCAGCACCAGGCTAAGCCACAGCATGAGAACCAACAAGGAGGTCGAGGGCAGGCATTCACTCTGTCCTTGGAAGAGGCATTAGCATCGGAAGATGTTGTGGCAGGTAACATTCTCGTCGCCTCATATCCCGCAGTAACATTGTTTGATTCGGGAGCATCATACTCATTTATATCTGTATAATTTATGACACGGCTAGGAATGGATTTCGAGGCATTGCCAGGAAGGTTGAATATACTCACTGGTAATGGGCTTGTAGGAGTTAATAGAGTTATTCTAGCGTATAGCGTTGTAGTTTGTGGGCATTCCTTACCCGCCCGGTTGATAGAATTTCCTGTTAGAAATTTTGACGTTATCTTAGGCATGGACTGACTGAAAGACAGTCATGCGACAATAGATTGTCGTAGGGGAAGTGTATCTTTTGATATTCTAGGCAAGAAGCAGTTCACCTTAGTCAGATCAGTGGCAACTCAACAAGAGCAGGGAGTAGTGACGGCAATGGAGGAAGTTCCAGTTCCGAAGGTAGTTGAAGAGTTTCTAGACGTATTTTCTGAAGAACTTCTCGGTCTACCATCGGTTAGAGATATTGAGTTCAGTATAGAATTGGCACCTGGAACTAAACCGATATCAGATCGAGTTTATAGAATGGCAGATTCAGAGCAAGCTAAGGTATATCAGCACATAGAGGAACTGAAGGAGAAGAAGTTCATCCAAGCTAGCATATCACCATGGGCAGCACCAGTGGTACTTGTGGGGAAGAAGGATGGGTCATCCAGATTGTGCATCGATTACAGGAAGCTTAACGCGACAACAGTAAAGAACAAGTACCCACTCCCAGTATCGACGACTTGTTTGATCAGTTGAGCAGAGCTAGAGTTTTCTCCAAGATAGATCTTCGTTCAGGGTATTATCAAGTGAGGGTTCGAAAGGAGGATATTCCCAAGACAGCATTCAGGTCAAAGTATGGACATTATGAATTCTTGGTAATGTCGTTTGGTTTGACCAATGCTCCAGCAATATTTATAGATTTGATGAACCGTATCTTTGTGCCGTACTTAGATCAGTTTATCATTATGTTTTTTGACGACATTCTCATATACTCTGCTAGTGAAGAAGAGCATGAAGATCACCTTAGGAAAGTGTTACAGGTTCTGAGAGAGAACCGATTGTATGCCAAGCTCAGCAAGTGTGAGTTTTGGACGGATCGAATTTATTCTTGGGGCACATCATATCAGGAGCTGGAGTAGCAGTGGATCCCAAGAAGGTAGAAGCAGTAGAGAGTTGGCCAGTACCCAAGACCGTAGCTGATGTACAGAGTTTCTTGGGATTGGCAGAATATTATAGAAGGTTCATATCAGACTTTGCGAGACTTTCAGCACCCATGACCCGCTTAACACGGAAAGATGTGCCATTCGTTTGGTCGAAAGAATGCCAGGCATCATTAGAGAATCTAAAGCAGAAGTTGATATCAGCGCCTATTCTTATATTGCCAGTTGGACCCGGAGGTTTTACTGTATATTGTGATGCGTCAGGTAAAGGACTTGGGTGTGTCCTCATGCAGCATGAAAAGGTAATAGCGTATGCATCTAGGCAGCTTCGGGACCACGAGGAGAATTATCCAACCTATGACTTGGAGTTGGCAGCAGTAGTATTTGCTTTGAAGCTATGGAGACATTACTTGTATGGTGATCGAGTGGACATGTACACAGACCACAAAAGTCTGAAGTACATCTATACTCAGAAGGAACTGAACATAAGGCAGAAAAGATGGTTGGAGTTGATCAAAGATTATGGCGTGGAGCTTCATTATCATCCAGGCAAGGCTAATATGGTAGCAGATGCTCTCAGCAGGAGAGACGGCGCATTTATAGACAACACAGAAATATATCTTAGAAGACCTTCAGGAGATGGGCATCGAGGTTATACTTCCTAATGATGTAGGAATTTTGGCGAGTCTACAAGTTCAATCTGACTTAGTAGACAGGATCAAGACAGCTCAGGCACAGGACCCGAGGATTCAGAAGCTTACGACATAATGTGAGTCAGGACTCAGAAAGGAGATGCAAATCCATAAAGATGGTACACTTAGGTTTGGATCACGTCTATGTGTGCCTAGTGGAGATATCAGACAGGAGGTTATGACAGAAGCTCACAGTTCTCAGTATTCTATACACCCTGGAGGGACCAAGATGTACCAAGATATCAAGCAGCATTTCTGGTGGAACGGGATGAAGAAGGAGATAGCTAGATTCGTTTCCCGTTGCTTGGTATGTCAGCAAGTGAAGGCAGAACAGCAGAGGCCAGCTGGGTTATTACAACCGCTTCCTATTCCGGAATAGAAATGGGAACATATTACAATAGATTTTGTGACCGGTTTACCAAGATCACCAAGTAGTAAAGATGCTATTTGGGTGATAGTAGATCGGCTTACAAAGGTAGCACATTTTCTTCCTTTCAGAGTAGGGCAATCTACAGAAAAGTTTACAGAATTATATATGCAGCAGATAGTCAGGCAGCATGGAGTCCCTGTCAGTATTGTGTCAGACAGAGATACCCATTTTATATCGCATTTCTGGAGGAGCTTACATTATAGTTTGGGTATTAAGTTAAAATTTAGTACGGCTTACCATCCACAGACGGACGGGCAATCAGAAAGAACAATTCAGACTTTGGAAGACATATTACGAGCTTGCACTCTGGATTTTGGAGTATCTTGGGAGAGCCACCAGTACTTAGTCGAGTTCTCATACAACAACAGTTATCAAGCCAGTATCCAGATGGCGTCATTTGAAGCACTATATGGTAAGAAGTGTAGGTCGCCACTAGCATGGAATGATATCGGGGAGAGGAAGATGCTAGGCCCAGAAATGATTGTCCAGACAGTTGAAGTGGTTAAGGGAATTAGAGAGCGACTTCGAGTTGCGCAAGATCGACATCATCATTGGGCGGACTAGCATCGTAGGCCACTAGAGTTTTCTGTTGGGGACCATGTGTTCTTGCGGATCTCACCTACTCGTGGGGTTATTAGATTTGGCATTCGTGGAAAATTGAGTCCGTAATACATGGGCCCATTTGCTATCCTTGATAGGATAGGCGATGTTGCTTATCGTTTATCCCTTCCACCTTCGTTACGAGAGGTGCATGACGTGTTTCATGTATCTCAGTTACAAAGGTATGTATCGGACCCAAGCCATATCCTTGATCATTCTGAGCTGGTTGTTGGTACCAACATGTCTTACGAGGAACAACCTGTGTCTATTTGTATCGAAGAGAGAAGATACTCAAGAACCGAACAATTAGCCTTGTCCGGATTGCTTGGGGTCATCACACTTTAGGAGAGTCAACGTGGGAACGTGAGGATGATATCTGATCACGGTATCCGTACCTATTTGACTCACAAGGTATATCTCTTTCTGTATACCTTGATTGTCTCAACTTCTCATGCTTGTCACCTTATGAGTAGAATTGCTTGATGTCGTAGAATATTCAACATAGATATGTTACTTGATATTGACATTGTAGAATGATTGCTTACTCAATTTACTTGTACTTAGATTAGTTTAGCTTGGATGTTTCTATCCTGCTTGGAATTAAAATTCCGAGGACGGAATTTTTCTAAGGAGGGTAGAGATGTCACTTCCCGTTTCCAGAATATGTATTTTAAATACATGTACTGCTGGAATGTATTTATTTAATATTTATCATGTATTGTTCTGTATTTAAATTCCTTTAATTTTTCGCTAATTATCTTTCTGTATTTTACTTTCTGCTTTGCTTTTGGGTTCGGCCCGAGTTGGTTTATTTTTCGGCCTTGGATGGTTCAACATGAACCCAACTCCCCACCTACCACCACTCCTTCATTTAAAGCCCCATTTTTTTCTCTCTTTATTACTTCACCATTATTATTCTTCTTCCTCATAAACTCTCCCCCACCTACCTAGCCGCATAGGCAAGTGCCAACTTGCTTTTTGATGGATCTCCGTTTTTTGCTGTTCCAATGTCTTCCCCTCAAGATTCTTAGATACTTTAGTACTTAGCATTTTCAATTTCCATGGCTTATTTCATGTAGATCTAAGTTTAATACATTTTCGGATTTCTTAGGTTTTGATTTAGTAACTTTGTTATTTTTCAAGTTTTGATGGTTCCATGTTGTAGAAAATTTCGTTCTACCCCATTTCGACTTATGGAAATCCAGATTTGGACTTGAAATGAAGGATTTAGGGAGCTTGGAAGCAATGGCTTCCCATGGTTCTTCTTCTCGGAAGAGTGGAGAAGAAGAACAGTGCTTGACCGCATGAGTTTTTATGCGGTAAGCATTCCTTGGCCGCATGGCATTCCTGGCCGCATACCATTCCTTGGCCGCATGGAGTTTCGGCCGCATGAAGTGTCTGGCCGCATGGAGTTTCGGCCGCATGAATTGTCTGGCCGCATGAATTGTCTGGCCGCATAGAGTTTCTGCCGCATGGAGTGCCTGGACGCATGAAATTCTGAGTCACATAAGCTTGGTTATTTCTAGCCGCATATGCCCCGTCCATTTTTGACCGCATGAGTATTACATCCTGGCCGCATATGACTTAACTCTGACCGCGTGAACTCTGAACTGTTCGACCGTATGGAATTTTCCAGCCACATGAGTTTCTTTCCAGCCGCATGAGACATGTCTTCCCAGCCGCATAAGGCCCAGTACATTCTTAGCCGCATAAGACTTGGTCTGTCCAGCCGCATGGGGCTGTACTTTTTCAGCCGCATGACTTGTTAGTTTCGTAGCCGCATGTGCCAACCCTAGCCGCATATGATATTTCTTAGCCGCATATGATATTTCTTAGCCACATATGATAATTCTCAACCGCATCTAGACTTAATCATCCCGAGCTGTATGGGACTTGTTTCACCCTGGCCGTGTAGAAGGGTCCTGACTGACCCGATTGCATAAATAGGCATCCATCTATTGTTGCCCCTATTTCCTTTAATTGTTTTCTCATTTCAAATTGGCATTGAATAACATTGATTGTTATCTTGGCATTAATTTACATGGATTGTATCTTGAGTAATAATTGATCATGCATTCCTAGTTGGAACTAAGAGACTGACTAGTCGTCTTATTGAATTGAATGAATGAGACACGTTCATATTAACTATGAACTATTGTAATCGACTGGTTGATCCCGAATATTGGCATACAGGCACATGCAGGCTTCAATTTATTTATTTATTCATTTTTCTACAAAGCAGCATGTGTACTTTATGGTCAAGGCATGATTATTCCGTGGTTAGTTTTGATTGTTGTATTACGCTATGTAAGACCTACAACCTAACCGCACGGGTATCGTTGTAGAGTGTCACGCCCCAGAACCAGAATACGGAGAGCGGGAGAATGACTCAGCCAGCTACGTATTACGGGTAGATGAATACCGTATAATACGATCAATGCTGTCTAACCAGACGAGGGGGTGCATACTACATAAAAGTCTTACTATGGTCATTTCGCATCTATTGTCTCAATCATTCAAATAAGAAACAGTAATAAAGAACATGTAAGATAAAGCAGTAAGGTGTCCCAAACGCTCGGTCAAATGTTCTTGAGATCTGGCTTTACAAAATATAGCCAGATGGTATAGCAAGGTATACACAATTGTTATCAGCTGCAGTCTGACTTTAGTTACAATTATGCAAAAGTAAGTACAAAACGATCCGACCAACATGTCGGTGCCAAACGGCTAAGTATAAAGTAAATGACAAAACGAGCGGTGAAGTAAATAAACCCACTCGAGTCCTCCTGCGATCATTCCCCTAGTATTGACCATCTTGGAGGTAGAGGTAAGCTGGATCCTCGGGGACCGGCTCTAAATCTGGCCATGCAAAACCAGAGAGGTTAGACCTCTAATAGCAAGTACCACAAGGAAGGACGATATAAAGGATTAAACCGGTAAGTAAAAGAATATAATAATAGATCTCTGCTTGCTACTAGGATTAACATCACATCGCGACACTTCGAACCAACCTTCCAACCAAACAAGGACAGAAGTTGGCCCGTCATGTCTTGACATTCTGATCATCCCAGTTAGGCAACAGAGTAGGTACAGTACACAAACAAATCATCTTGAACGGCCAATTAACTACTACGGCTTGCTATTGTGAGTCCCAAGTTATCCTGGAATTTATGCAATTAAAGGATTCCTCAGTTCTTACTATATGCGAGTAAGGCTAGTCTATCCAATCAATCAATTGCGCCAATCATGTAGTTAGACGAGTCCCAGCGGGACGCCCGCCGTTATAGCATGTACAATAATATAAGCAGATACCGTTCCCTGCCCGTGTGACAGGTTTACAGTATCTGTGGGAACCAGCCGGCCTGTCGGGTACTTAATAGTCCCAAGAGGGCTGTCATGTAAGAACTCGGGAATCCATTCTCTCCATGCCATCATTATTTTATTTGACTTAATGGTCTCTATGTTGAGTGAAGTTCCATGCCGTGGACCATGGTCATTCAATGAGTACTTTCGTACGGGGTACAATATGCGCAACGCTACAACGATACCGGTACGACTAGGTTGTAGGTCTTTACATAGCGTGATGCAACAATCAAATTAACCACGGAGTAATCATGCCTTGACCATAAAGTACACATGCTGTTTTTGTAAGATAAATAAATAATAATTTGAAACCTGCATGTGCCTGTATGCCAATATTCGGGATCGGCTAATCGAGTACAATAGTTCATTACATGAACGTGTCTCATTCATTCAATTCAATAAGACGACTAGCCAGTATCTTAGTTCCAACTAGGAACGCATGATCAATATTTAGTCCATGTCACAATCATTATCAATGGTGACAAGGCATGAAAGTCATTTAAGATTATATGGGTCGAGTCTACAACTCTCAAGGTCAAGTTCTAGTCATACTGGGTATCCATGGATCAATCAGGACACAAGGCGCATTCTACATAACAATCCATTTTAACAATTTTAACATATCATGATTTATCAAGTTCATGCAAAAAGGCGTAAGGATATAATAGGAGAATTATCATGCCATCCTTAAATGAATAGGTGGTGAAATAAAAGAAAACACCCAGGTCAGGAAGTCACGCCAACAAGTCTATGCTAAGGCCAAAGTCACGCAAGAAGTCTATGCTTAAGACCAACAAGTCATGCTAAGTCTAGCTGGGGTGAGCGTGGAAAATGGGCGTGAACAGCGAGCGTGAGAAGTAATACACGCACGCACAGCGTGAATAAAAATACACGCACTCACAGCGTGACTAAAAATACACGCACTCATGCACAGTGTGAGCGTGACAAAAAATTCACGCACGCAAAGGTGTGTGCGTGACTAAGAATCCACGCACTCATGGATGCGTGCGTGACTAAAAATCTACGCACTCATGGATGTGTGCGTGACTGAAAATCCACGCACCCATAGAGAGACGTGATCGTGAAAAGTCACACTGACACGTAGAGACGCGTGCGTGACTAAAAATATACGCACGCAAACGCGAGCGTGACTGAGAAATACACGCACGCAAACACGAGCGTGACTAAGAAATACACGCAAACACGTAGAGACGTGTGCGTGACTGAGAAATACACGCACGCAAACGCGAGCGTGACTAAGAAATACACGCAAACACGTAGAGACGTGTGCGTGACTGAAAATACACGCTGGCATGTAAGAACATGAGCGTGTCCTAAAATCTACGCAGCCACGTAGAGACGTGTGCGTGACTGAGCCTTCGTCCTAAGCCAGAAGATGAAGTTCCCAGCCAGAAAATACGCTAAGTTGGGAGGGCAAACCCGTGAACAACCGAAATACAACAACTTAGATCTAGAAAAAACTAGCCATAGAAACCGAAAATGCCAAGAACTAAACTCTCTCAGGATCATGAGAGGAAGAGTAATGATCCACAAGAATGGATGAAGAAGAAGCAAGTTTGCACTTGCCTACTGCTACTGCTACTGCTGGTGGGTGAAGAGTAATGAGAGGAAGAAGAAGAAGTAATGGTGAAGAGAAGTAATGAGGAGAGAGAATGGAGAGGGGAGCTTTAAATAGCAAAGGGGGTGGTAGATGGGAGTTAATGGGCCGGGTTGAGGGGGTTCGGCCAAGGCCAACCCGAAAGCAAGCAGAGAGTTAAAAGCAGGAAATAAAATACAGGAAATTAATTAACATAAAAATTTTAAAAATTTAAAGAGCAGATAATTAATTGACATAAAAATTTAAAGGAATTTAAATACAGAATAATACATGGTAAATACTAAATAAATACTCATGAGTTGTACATATATATAAAAATACGTATTCCGGGAACGGGGAGTGACATCTCTATCCACCTTAGAAAAATTCCGTCCTCGGAATTTCAAATCCAATCATGTAGAAATATCGGAGTTAAACTAATACAAGTAATTCTAGTGAGCAAGCAATCATTTTACCCTATCAAAAAGTAAGTACTATATATGTAAATCCTTCAATCTACGATATCAAGTAGTTCTATCCATAAGGCGATAAGCATGAGAAATCAAGACAATCAAGGTATACAGAAGGAGATATACCTTGTGAGTCAAACAGGTGTGGATACCGTGATCGGATATCATCCTCACGTTCCCACGTTGACTCTCCCAAGGAGTGATGACCCCAAGCAACATGGACAAGGCTAATTGTTCGGTTCTTGAGTATCTTCTCTCTTCGGTCCAAAATGGACACAGGCTGTTCCTCGTAAGACAGGTTGGTACCAACAACCAGCTCAGAGTGATCGAGGACATGACTTGGATTCGATACATACCTACGTAATTAAGATACATGAAACACGTCATGCACCTCTCGTAACGAAGGCGGGAGGGATAAACGATAAGCAACATCGCCTATCCGATCAAGGATAACAAATGGGCCCACGTACCGCGGACTTAATTTCCTGCGAACGCCAAATCTAATGACCCCGCGAGTAGGTGAGATCCGCAAGAATATATGGTCCCCAACAGAGAATTCTAACGGCCTACGATGCTGGTCCGCCCAATGACGATGCCGATCCTGTGCAACTCGAAGTCGCTCTCTAATTCCCTTAACTACTTCAACCGTCTGAACAATCATTTCTGGGCCTAACATCTTCCTCTCTCTGATATCATCCCATGCAAGCGGTGACCTGCACTTCTTACCATACAGTGCTTCGAATGGCGCCATCTGGATACTGGCTTGATAACTATTATTGTATGAGAACTCGACCAAGTGCAGGTGGCTCTCCCAAGATCCTCCAAAATCCAAAGTGCAAGCTCGCAACATGTCTTCTAAAGTCCGAATCGTTCTTTCTGATTGTCCATCTGTCTGCGGATGGTAGGCCGTACTAAATCTTAACTTGGTACCCAGACTATGATGTAAGCTCTTCCAGAAATATGATATAAAGCGGGTATCTCGATCCGACACAATACTGACAGGGACTCCATGCTGTCTGACTATCTGTTGCATATACAACTCTGCCAACTTTTCTGTAGATTGCCCTAATCTGAAAGGAAGAAAGTGTGCCACCTTCGTAAGTCGGTCCACTATCACCCAAATAGCGTCCTTACCACTTGGTGATCTCGGTAAACCGGTCACAAAGTCCATCGTAATATGCTCTCATTTCCACTCCGGAATAGGAAGCGGTTGCAATAACCCAGCTGGCCTCTGTTGTTCTGCCTTCACTTGCTGACATACCAAGCAACGGGAAACAAATCTAGCTATCTCCCTCTTCATCCCGTTCCATCAGAAATGCTGCTTGATATCTTGGTACATCTTGGTTCCTCCAGGGTGAATAGAATACTGAGAACTGTGAGCCTCTGCCATAACCTCCTGTCTGATATCTCCATTAGGCACACATAGACGTGATCCAAACCTAAGTGTACCATCTTCATGAATTCTCATCTCTTTTCTGAGTCCTGACTCACATTCTGCCCTAAGCTTCTGAATCCTTGGGTCTTGTGCCTGAGCTGCCATGATCCTGTCTACTAAGTCAGATTGAACTTACAGACTTGCTAGAACTCCCACATTACTAGGAAGTATAACTTCGATGCCCATCTCCTGAAGGTCTTCTAAAATGTGCTTCTGTGTTGTCAACATAAATGCGCCGCCTCTCCTGCTAAGAGCGTCTGCTACCACATTCGCCTTGCCTGGGTGATACTGAAGCTCTACGTCATAATCCTTGATCAACTCCAACCATCTTCTCTGTCTCATGTTCAGATCCTTCTGAGTAAAGATGTACTTCAGACTTTTATGATCTGTGTACATGTCTACTCGATCACCATATAAGTAATGCCTCCATAGCTTCAAAGCAAATACTACTGCTGCCAACTCCAAGTCATGAGTTGGGTAATTCTTCTCGTGGTCCCGAAGCTGCCTAGATGCATATGCTATCACATTCCCATGCTGCATAAGGACACATCCTAGTCCTTTACCTGATGCATCGCAATATACTGTAAAACCTCCGGGTCCAACCGGCAATGTAAGAATAGGTGCTGATATCAACTTCTGCTTCAAAGTCTCGAATGATGCCTGACATTCTGCCGACCAAACGAATGGTACATCCTTCCGGGTCAAGCGGGTCATGGGTGCTGAAAGTCTTGCAAAGTCTGACACAAACCTTCTGTAATATCCTGCCAATCCCAAGAAGCTCCTTACATCTGCTACGGTCTTGGGTACTGGCCAACTTTCTACTGCTTCTACCTTCCTGGGATCCACTGCTACTCCAGCTCCTGATATGATGTGACCCAAAAATGAAATGTGATTCGACCAAAACTCACACTTGCTGAGCTTGACATACAACTGGTTCTCTCTCAGAACCTGTAACACTTTCCTGAGGTGGTCTTCATGCTCCTCTTCACTAGCAGAGTATACGAGAATGTCGTCAAGAAATACAACGACAAACTGGTCTAAATATGGCATAAAGATGCGGTTCATCAAATCCATGAATATTGCTGGAGCATTGGTCAAACCAAACGGCATTACTAAGAATTCATAATGCCCATATTTCGACCTGAATGCTGTCTTGGGAATATCTTCCTTCCGAACCCTGACCTGATGGTACCCTGAACGAAGATCTATCTTGGAGAAAACTCTAGCCTTGCTTAACTGATCAAACAAGTCATCGATCCTGGGTAGTGGGTACTTGTTCTTCACTGTTGCCGCGTTAAGCTTCCTGTAGTCAATGCATAACCTGGATGACCCATCCTTCTTCCCCACAAGTACCACTGGTGCTGCCCACGGTGATACACTAGCTTGGATAAACTTCTTTTCCTTCAGTTCCTCAATATGCTGATATACCTTGGCCTGCTCTGAATTCGCCATTCTGTAAACCCGATCTGATATCGGTTTAGTTCCTGGTGCCAATTCTATACTGAACTCAATATCTCTAACTGGTGGTAGACCTGGAAGTTCTTCAGGAAATACGTCTAGAAATTCTTCAACTACCTTCGGAATCTGAACTTCTTCCATTGCCGTTACTACTCCCTGCTCTTGCTGAGTTGCCTCTGATCTGACTAAGGTAAACCGCTTCATGCCTGGAATATCAAAAGATACACTCCCACTACGACAATCTATTGTCGTATGACTATCTTTCAGCCAGTCCATGCCTAAGATAACGTCGAAATTTCTAACAGGAAATTCTATCAACCGGACGGGTAAGGAATGGCCACAAACTACAACGCTACACGCTAGAATAACTCTACTAACTCCTACGAGCCCATTGCCAGTGAGTATATTCAACCTTCCTGGCAATGCCTCGAACTCCATTCCTAGCCGTGTCGTAAATTGTGCAGATATAAATGAGTGTGATGCTCCCGAATCAAACAATACTACTGCGGGATATGAGGCGACGAGAATGTTACCTGCCACAACATCTTCCGATGCCAATGCCTCCTCCAAGGACAAAGTGAATGCTTGCCCTCGACCTCCTTGCTGGTTTCCATGCTGCGGCCTAGCCTGATGCTGTTGTTGGCCCCTGTCTTGATGATGCTGGGGTGGTCTATACTGGTGTTGCTGCATCGGCGGTCCCTGCTGCCGAAACATCTGAGCCTGCTGCACTAACGGTCGCTGCGCCAACGGCCTAACTGCCACCGCTGGTCCTCGATATTGTCCTGCCCCTGGTGCTGGCAGAGCAGGAAACTGCTGCCCTGGTCCTCCTGACCTCGAATTCATGGGACATGTGGTAACCCGATGATCTGGATTTCCACATATCAGACATAATCCATTCAATGTCCGACACACATCTCTAGTGTGTCCCATCTTTCCATAATAAGTGCAGCCCGCCGGGGGTTGCTGGTTCTTCTTCTGTTGCTGTTGTTGTTGCCTTGGTGGTGCTGGTCCTCGTATCGCCACATCGTGGATACGAATGCCAGGGGATGGTGATGTTGTTCGGGGCGCTGCTCCCCCTCTTCCTTCAATCTGACTGTGGGATCTCTTCTGACCCCCAGTCCTTACTGCAGGCCTCTGAATGGTGATCTCGTGCCTTCGAGTCGCCGTCAATATCTCATCAAAAGTCTGGTAATTGTGCCCCTCTATCAATTGTAAGAGTTCAAGATGAAACCCCTACTGAAACCTCATAGCCCTCTGGCTCTCTGTTGCTACCATCTCTGGGGCGAATCTACTCAATCTGCAGAATTTCGCTGCATAAGCATCTACAGTCTTGCCAGCCTGCCTGAGGCTGATAAACTTCTGTTGTAGCTCAAACCGTGCCACAACTCCATAGTACTTGGTCTTGAATCTTGCTGTGAAATCGTCCTAAGCAACAGGACGTCTGATACCTACTTCCTCTGATTCCCACCAATCACGTGCGAGATCCTGAAGTAACAGCTTCACTAGATCCACACGTTCTTCTGCCGGCACCTTAGCTACTGTCAGAATAGCCTCCATATCCTTAAGCCATGCATCTGCTGAGATGGCATCCTCCGTTCCTTCGAAACGGTGGGGGTTGTACTTGCAAAACCTGGCTGATGCTCCTAAATCAGTCCTCACTCCTCTTTCCAATGCCGTCTGTAATCCTTGGTTGAGTAGCATATTCTGCTCTTGTAGCTGAGTGTGCATGCGTTGCTGGGCCAACATCTGATGTTGCTGAGTGGCCATCATTCCTCTCATGATCTCCAGAAGGGCTGGTGTGTCCACTTCCACAGGAGTAGGTGGAACTATGGGTGGGTTTGGAACTTCCGGATACTTCGGTCCAACTACTGGTTCTACTATCACTTCTTCCTGGATAGTCTCCTGAGGTGAGACTGGCCCTTGTTGCTGACCAACCTGGTCAGGTTGCCCTTGTTGCCCTTGTTGTTGCTGTCCAGCTCTAACCGATGTGGACGAAGTGCCCCTAAAAAAGGGATAAAAGAACAATCAAACGACCGGACATGAAGGATCAATGAAGTCAAAGGATACCGGAATGTCAAGCTAGAGTCGAGAGTAACGAATCATGAGATCAAGGAGGAACATGTGTGATTGAGACATCCTATAAATCAAAACACCCCACAAGTCTTAAATCAGACCTGCATGGGCCACCACTAAAACCTTGTCACGCCCCAGAACCAGAATACTGGAGAGCGGGGAAATGACTCAGCCAGCTACGTATTACGGGTAGATGAATACCGTATAATACGATCAATGATGTCTAACCAGACGAGGGGGTGCATACTACATAAAAGTCTTACTATGGTCATTTCGCATCTATTGTCTCAATCATTCAAATAAGAAACAGTAATAAAGAACATGTAAGATAAAGCAGTAAGGCGTCCCAAACGCTCGGTCAAAATGTTCTTAAGATCTGGATTTACAAAATATAGCCAGATGGTATAGCAAGGTATACACAATTGTTATCAGCTGCAGTCTGACTTTAGTTACAATTATGCAAAAGTAAGTACAAAACGATCCGACCAACATGTCGGTGCCGAACGGCTAAGTATAAAGTAAATGACAAAACGAGCGGTGAAGTAAAGAAACCCACTTGAGTCCTCCTGCGATCATTCCCCTAGTATTGACCATCTTGGAGGTAGAGGTAAGCTGGATCCTCGGGGACCGGCTCTAAATCTGGCCATGCAAAACCAGAGAGGTTAGACCTCTAATAGCAAGTACCACAAGAAAGGACGATATAAAGGATTAAACCGGTAAGTAAAAGAATATAATAATAGATCTCTGCTTGCTACTAGGATTAACATCACATCGCGACACTTCGAACCAACCTCCCAACCAAACAAGGACAGAAGTTGGCCCGTCATGTCTTGACATTCTGATCATCCCAGTTAGGCAACATAGTAGGTACAGTACACAAACAAATCATCTTGAACGGCCAATTAACTACTACGGCTTGCTATTGTGAGTCCCAAGTTATCCTGGAATTTATATAATTAAAGGATTCCTCAGTTCTTACTATGTGCGAGCAAGGCAAGTCTATCCAATCAATCAATTGCGCCAATCATGTAGTTAGACGAGTCCCAGCGGGACGCCCATCGTTATAGCATGTACAATAATATAAGCAGATACCGTTCCCTGCCCGTGTGATAGGTTTACAGTATCTGTGGGAACCAGCCGGCCTGTCGGGCACTTAATAGTCCCAAGAGGGCTGTCATGTAAGAACTCGGAAATCCATTCTCTCCATGCCATCATTATTTTATTTGACTTAATGGTCTCTATGTTGAGTGAAGTTCCATGCCGTGGACCATGGTCATTCAATGAGTACTTTCGTACGGGGTACGATATGCGCAACGCTACAACGATACCGGTGCGGCTAGGTTGTAGGTCTTTACATAGCGTGATGCAACAATCAAATTAACCACGGAGTAATCATGCCTTGACCATAAAGTACACATGCTATTTTTGTAAGATAAATAAATAATAATTTGAAACCTGCATGTGCCTGTATGCCAATATTCGGGATCGGCTAATCGAGTACAATAGTTCATTACATGAACGTGTCTCATTCATTCAATTCAATAAGACGACTAGCCAGTCTCTTAGTTCCAACTAGGAACGCATGATCAATATTTAGTCCATGTCACAATCATTATCAATGGTGACAAGGCATGAAAGTCATTTAAGATTACATGGGTCGAGTCTACAACTCTCAAGATCAAGTTCTAGTCATACTAGGTATCCATGGATCAATCAGGACACAAGGCGCATTCTACATAACAATCCATTTTAACAATTTTAACATATCATGATTTATCAAGTTCATGCAAAAAGGCGTAAGGATATAATAGGAGAATTATCATGCCATCCTTAAATGAATAGGTGGTGAAATAAAAGAAAACACCCAGGTCAGGAAGTCACGCCAACAAGTCTATGCTAAGGCCAAAGTCACGCAAGAAGTCTATGCTTAAGACCAACAAGTCACGCTAAGTCTAGCTGGGGTGAGCGTGGAAAATGGGCGTGAACAGCGAGCGTGAGAAGTAATAACGCACGTACAGCGTGAATAAAAATACACGCACTCACAGCGTAACTAAAAATACACGCACTCATGCGCAGTGTGAGCGTGACAAGAAATTCACGCACGCAAAGGTGTGTGCGTGACTAAGAATCCACGCACTCATGGATGCGTGCGTGACTAAAAATCCACATACTCATGGATGTGTGCATGACTGAAAATCCACGCACCCATAGAGAGACGTGATCGTGAAAAGTCACGCTGACACGTAGAGACGCGTGCGTGACTAAAAATACACGCACGCAAACGCGAGCGTGACTGAGAAATACACACACGCAAACGCGAGCGTGACTAAGAAATACACGCAAACACGTAGAGACGTGTGCGTGACTGAGAAATACACACACGCAAACGCGAGCGTGACTAAGAAATACACGCAAACACGTAGAGACGTGTGCGTGACTGAAAATACACGCTGGCATGTAAGAACATGAGCGTGTCCTAAAATCCACGCAGCCACGTAGAGACGTGTGCGTGACTGAGCCTTCGTCCCAAGCCAGAAGATGAAGTTCCCAGCCAGTAAACACGCTAAGTTGGGAGGGCAAACCCATGAACAACCGAAATACAACAACTTAGATCTAGGAAAAACCAGCCATAGAAACCGAAAATGCCAAAAACTAAACTCTCTCAGGATCATGAGAGGAAGAGTAATGATCCACAAGAATGGATGAAGAAGAAGCAAGTTTGCACTTGCCTACTGCTACTGCTACTGCTGGTGGGTGAAGAGTAATGAGAGGAAGAAGAAGAAGTAATGGTGAAGAGAAGTAATGAGGAGAGAGAATGGAGAGGGGAGCTTTAAATAGCAAAGGGGGTGGTAGGTGGGAGTTAATGGGCCGGGTTGAGGGGGTTCGGCCAAGGCCAACCCGAAAGCAAGCAGAGAGTTAAAAGCAGGAAATAAAATACAGAAAATTAATTAATATAAAAATTTAAAGAGCAGATAATTAATTGACATAAAAATTTAAAAGAATTTAAATACAGAATAATACATGGTAAATACTAAATAAATACTCATGAGTTGTACATGTATATAAAAATACGTATTCCGGGAATGGGGAGTGACAAAGAGTTATGCATACCGTACCCCATACAAAGTACTCAATCTGAATGACCATGATCCACGGCATGAGATTTCACTTAACATAGAGGCGATTAAGTTAAATAAAATAATAATTGCATGGAGAGGATGGATTTCCGAGTTCTTACATGGCAGCCCTCCTTGGGACTATTAGTGCCCGACAGGCCGGCTGGTTCCCACAGATACTGTAAATCTGCCACACGGACAGGGAGCGGTATTTGCTTATATTATTTATTGTATATTGTATATTGATGACGGGAGTCCCACTGGGACTCGTCAAATTCATGATTGGCGCAATTGATTGATTGGATAGACTAGCCTTGCTTGCACATAGTAAGAACTGAGAAATCCTTATTGTATAATTCCAGAATAACTTGAAACTCACCGTAGCAAGCCGTAGTAGTTGCATGGCCGTTTAAGTTGACTTGTTTGTGTACTGTACCTACTCTGTTAACTAACTGAGATGATCAAAATGTCAGGATATGACGGGCCAACTTCTGTCCTTGTTTGGTTGGAAATTTGGTTCGAAGTGTCGTAATGTTATGTGAATCCCAGTAGCAAGCAGAGATCTATATACCATATTCTCTTATTACTGGTTCTAATTTCTCATATCGTGCTTTCTTGCGGTACTTGCTATTAGAGATCTAACCTCTCTGGTTTTGCATGGCCAGATTTAGAGCCGGTTCCCGAAGACTCAGCTTACTTCCACCTCCAAGATGGTCAATACTAGAGGAATGATCGCAGGAGGACTCGAGTGGGTTCCTTACCTCCCCGCTCGTTTTTTTATTTACTTTATACTTACCGTTTGGCACCGACCTGTTAGTCGGATTGTCTTGTAATTACTTTTGCATAATTGTAACTAAGTCAAGCTGCAGCTGATAAACAATTGTGTATACCTTGCTTCATCATCTGGCTATATTTTGTAAAGCCAGATGTCAAAAACATTTTGACTGAGCGTTTGGGACGTCTTACTGCTTTATCTTACATGTTCACCATTTCTGTTTCTTGTTTGAATGATTGAGACAATAGATGTGAAGTGACCATAGTGAGACTTTCATGTAGTATGCACCCCCTTGTCTTTTAGACAACATTGATCGTATTATACGGTATTCATCTACCCGTAATACGTAGCTGGCTGAGTCATTCCTCCGCTCTCCAGTATTCTGGTTCTGGGGCGTGACAACGGACTTCCTGGACTTTACAGACTCCCTTAACTCTCTTCTTGGTGCATCTTTCAAAGGAGGTCAAGGGGCTTTATTTATAGAGTGGAGTGAGACTTCACCTTTTCTCCTATCCGATGTGGGACTAAAATACCAATACTCAAAAATAGAGTTCGATATTTTAGATCATCCCACAATCAGCATAGAAGTGTGCCAGTCCACGTCTACACGAGACTTCCTGGAGTCCATGTCCGTCCCGTGCATGCACGAGACATCCTGGAGTCCGTGTCCGAGTCCGAGTCCGAGTCCGCACAACAAAAATTAACTTACATCTTTGTTGGAATTAATTCTTTTTTCTTCTAGGAAAATACTCTCATATGACACATACTTGTGCCCCACCACACCTCATGTGCACACCTCAACACAAGCAATTTATTATATTGAGATACTCACCATTTGGTGCAGCCGATGTGAGACTATCTTTCCTAGTTCAAAGACAAAAATACCAACAACAGTAGGTAAAGAAGTTGTATAGAAAGTTTAATTCCATTTTAGATATAAAGTGAGAGAATTATGGATATGTGGAATTGGTCACTTAACAAAAGAATTCCCTTTAAACTCATATGGATGAAATCTAATATTGTACGTTATGAATCAATTTCGTTTCCAATAAGCTTATGAGTCAACTTTTGGGTCTCTCATGTTGAAAATTCAACCTGATTTTATGTGGGGTCCATGAAAATCAAAGGGTCCCAAATATGGATTTCCGAATTAAATGATATGATTTACTTGACTCCCTCTATATATATATATATATATATATATATATATATATATATATATATATATATATATATATATATATATATATATATATATCAAGATGTGCATTTTATTTAGTTCATCACCTTCTAAAAGGCCATTTCAAGATAAAGAGGTTCTGAGAGTCGAGAATTTTTCTTTAAGCACCCTAATCTACAAATTTAATTATATTTAAATCCTATTACAATTATAATAAAATTAGATGGACTTTATTATAATCAGTATTTAATTATTAGATTTTTTGTTTTCAAATTTTTTTTCCCGAACAAGGTAATTTTATTCAACCTCCTCCGAGAGGCTACAACTCAGCACAAAGACTTACCACAACTCTAGCCCGAAGATCTATATATACAATCCCTAATACGAAGGTTCCATCCCAGCCCGAATGCTACATTCTGGCCCGAAGGTCCTATCCAGCTCGGAGACCTCACTCAGCCGAAGCCGCATTGCATTGTGCCGCACCAGCTCCGCACTAGCACCTGCATCGCATCAACGCACTTCCCGGATCACACTGCACCACATCACGCACCTGCACTGCACCTAACCACCGTTGTTTTTGGAATTGTTTGCGGGTTAATATATCGACATGTTTAACTTTAAACCCACAAAATCTTAGGCCATCTCCAATGGAGGTTTCTATCTCCCCTATTTTATAGTAGAAATCCACTTAGATAAAAGCACATTCTAATGGAGATTTCTATAACAATTTTTATCCTATGTGATGGTGACATAGGATGGAAAGTTTCTATGAGGATTTTTAGGAGTAGAAACAATAATAGAAATTTTTTATCTCACATATCAATTAATATTGGGCCCCACACCATTAAATGGATGCTTTCATTTGTTGCCACCTATGATAGAAATGAAGAAACATTGAAGAATATTTTTTTTATATATGCAATTTTTACATAGGAACTCTACCAACTAGGATAGAAATTTTCATAAACTACAATGACAAGTAGGATAGAAATCCAATTTTAGAAAACCCCATTTGAGAGGGCCTTTGGTCACGTTTGGTTCGCGGAATTGAAGCGGAAAGAAAATTGATTCCTTTCCTAGATGCCAAAGGAAATGAGGAGGAAAGAAAGTTGATTCCTAAGTGGAGAAAAAAATGGGGGGAATGGTTCCTCCCATCAACCCAAGTACTCCAATTTCTTCCTCTAATGATTCACTTTTCCTTCCAATTTATTTAGTTTTTCCAAACACAGAAAAAGAAAAGATTGGAATTGCAGTTTCTCAAAGAAAGAAAAAATATCAAATGATCAATTTCATTTCATTTCCTTTCATTTCCTTTCCGCGAACCAAACAAGGCCTTAGAGCATCTCCAACCCTATTGTCTTGTTTTGTATTGTGAATCCTATGTAGCATGAGGGACAAGACAATGTCTTGTATAGGTGGCAAGGTTATATTCACAAATGACAATGGGTTTAAAAAGTCATCTCCAATGCAAAAGTATTGAGAAGACAATACAAATAATTTTTTACAACTTCCAAGACAACTTTTACTCTTCTACTTCTTTTTTATAAATATTTTTATTCACAAATGATGATGTGGACATAAAGACATTGTGAAGTGCATTGTCTAGATCTAGACAACCAACTTCACATTGTCTTTGCCATGTCATTGCCATGTCAACTCCACACTTTATTTCACATTTGCATTGGAGAAGTACTTTTGGAAAAAATGGTTGTCATTCCTATGTGGCAACCATTTTTTTCAAACTCACAATAGGGTTGGAGATGCTCTTAGTAGTTAGTTCTCTCATGAAAGTAAATTCAGAAGCCCTCTCTCTCTTCCTCTCTCTTTAACAACCAATTTAACATCCTACATTAATAAATCTTGCTCATTAATCTTCTTCTACTGCTCTCACTTTTCTCATTCCCCATCCTTCATCTTCTTCTTTACGTAGCTAACACTTCATTTCTAAACCAATTGTAATCTCCACTTTTTATCTTCCTCCAACTCAACTGATTGGACAGTATAACTCCCTCATCTGACATCCATTACCCTCTTACTTAACATCCTCTCTCACAGTCGGTCATGTTCAATAAGCATTTCGATTTGGACCTCCTTTTTAAGGCAACTCTCCAGTCCTAGCGTGATCCGCAAAAAACTGGAATCGAAGATGACTCTCCCTAACCAACCCACAATAAAAATCGAGAGACGATCAAAATTAGTTCTGAATAGGATAACCCAACCCAGGACCCGGTCCTGCATCCTCTTCTACGGCTACTTTCTCATCCTCCACAAATAAACCACCAATAGGAAAACAACATCTTTCCCATCTTCAGCTTCTTCTCTCCATCACAACCTGAACCCACCACTATTTAATTTAGCTTATCCGAAACTGCACATTGTGTGTTTCCCTGAAAAAAATAACAGTTGAACTCAATGATAGAGGATTCAATAGCATTTAAAACAAATAAACAACTGATATTTTGACAACCATCCAGAGAGTACTACAAGAAATTATACTTCATCCAGCAGTTAACATCACTGTCATGCAATAATTAAATCATATAGGGACAACGAGTTAAGAATAAAACTAGGCATGTTGATGTACTTACCAGATAGTGGGCTCTAATTAAGCATGAAATATATAGGTATTTATAGGGATATATCAAAAGTTGATCAGGGCTGTTCCATTCGTAACTTTTATTTATTTATAAGTTTGTCACTGAAAAAATTTACTCAGGACTATTCCATTCTTAGGTATAAAAGATTTTTTTTCTGCTCTCTTCTCCTTCTTCAGAAGAAGAACAACAAGAAAAAAGAAAGAAGAAAGAACAAGAACAAGAAGAAAGAAAATAAGAAAAATATCTCTTTCTCCAAACCCTAGTTTTTTTTTTTTTTTTTTTTTTTTTTTTGCACTCTTCTAATTTCTCATATATTTTTCTCCAAACCCTAGTTTATGGATCCTAGTTGTATAAGAAATTGTGTTATCAAATCTATTAATCTATTAATCAATTTTTCTTCATTCATAGAAGAAATTATGGATGAAACTCTAATTCTAGAAGAAATCGATTGGTTGAGCAATTTTATATCAGTATTGACACAATTTCTGGCAGTACTAGAAGTTGAGGACTGTCAGAAATTGTGGCAGTCCTAAATAGGATTTGTTGTACAACAGGACTGGCACAATTTCTGGCAGTCCTAGAATTATTCAGGACTATCCTAAATGGAATTTGATGTACAACAGGACTGGCACAATTTCTGGCAGTCCTAGAAGTATTCAGGACTATTAGAGATTGTGGCAGTCCTGAAAGGACATTGCTATACAACAGGACAGCCACAATTTCTGGCAGTCCTAGAAGTATTTAAGACTGCCAGAAATTGGGGCAGTCCAGAAAGGCTGGCAGTACTAAAAGTATTTAGGACTGCCAGAAATTGTGGCAGTCCAGAAAAGGACTTGCTGTACAGCAAGTACATTTTAGGACTGCTACAATTTCTGGCAGTCCTAAAATCGAAATGGCCGAATGAAAAAAACATATGTTATGATTTATTTCCATCTTCATAATGTAGTGAAATATACATTTTAGGGTTTACTTTCATGCATTTTTTTGTGAGAAAGAATGAAATAAACATGTTATGATTTATTTTCATGCATTATTTGTGAGGAATCAAAATGATGAGAATGAAAATTGTGGAGAAGAAAACTAGGGTTTTGATGGAAATGATGGAGAAGAAAACTAGGATTTTGAGTGAAAAAATGGTGGAGAAGAAGATGTATAGTTTGGGGAGAAGAAGAAGATGAAGAAGAAGGAGAAGAGGAGGAGGAAGAAAGTTAGGATTTTGGAAGAGAGAGAGTGAAATTTGCAAATGAGAGTGAAACTTGGGGTTTGGGGAGGTGTGGGGTTGGAACAACCCCATGAGTAAAAAAATGGGATAGCTCGAGTAATTTTTTCTCAAACATGGACTAGTTCCAATCCTGGCTAGCCCTGATCAACTTTTGATGTACCCTTATAATAACCAATATATAGAAGCTTTGGTGGACCAGAAAATAATTTTGGCCCATGCAGGTTTCGAACCTGCGACCTTCGCGTTATTAGCACGACGCTCTAACCAACTGAGCTAATAGGCCAATTGATTTAAAAATATAAAGTGCCAGTCAAATGTTAGACTAGCTAGCTAATATTAGCAACAAATGTAACAGCTGATACTAAACTATTGTATTGTTATTCCGATTAAATAACACATGCTAGTAATCATCATTTATTATTATGGGTCGATATACATATCCAAATCTACAATTTCAGCTCCTTCAGTTTTTTTTTTCCCACTCGTATCAGATTATACATTATACATATTCAAATCTATAATTGAACCAGAACACATATTTGCTTCAGCATGCTGGAAGCTCAAGAAGCATAAGCTCTTTGAGCAGAACAAACAAGAATTCACAGAGGACTATAATTTCTACTTGACTCGTCCAAACCTCCAACACCATCACAAAAAGCTATTGCTCAGCAAGTAAAAGGGAATGTTCCTAGTATGTGATGGATCTATACAAACAATTCATTTCTTCCCTTCAGCAACTTTATAACCAAACACTTCCTAGAAAACAAGAGCTTCTCCCATGTACACACTCCAACAGTAGATTTCAGCGCAAAACAATTAATTCGGCCGCAGGAATTATCCAGACGAGAACGACCAAGAGAAGTGCACAGTTAGCGATACGAAGTCACGGAAGTGCACTTCTTTCTGCTTCAGTTTCAACCCTTGGTGCTACACTCATCCTTGTTGGCTGCAGCAGTAGATAATGAACTATGCAGGTAAGTAAGCAGCCTTGAATATGTATGCATGAATCTCGAGAATATCAACTGAGCTAACCTCCAAGCGCGTTTCTTGCCAAGTATCCGGTGAAGGGAGGAAATTAAGAGAGACCTGCACACAGTTGGTGCTTCAATCCTACGACAGCCGATGCCGTCTAGCCATCCGTTCTATGTGCACAACGTTCTTACGACGTCTTCTCGACGTCTTTACTGCACCGCACGACGGGCCGTGTGGTCGGCCGTCGTTTATACCCGTGGTAGAATGGTGTCGGTCCTCGACCGTCCGCACAGCGTTCGATCCGCTGAGTCGTCATGAACGGACGTCATATTCGTGGCCCACACAAGTTCAGATCGTGGCCATTTGTCATCAATACTCAGACGTTGCCGGTGTCCCGCACCGCACAGGTCAGACTCATCATCGCCTGTATTACATTACTCTTATCAACAAAAAAAGGTTATCAGAAAGTACGGCTAACAATGTGAAGTATCGATATCAGAAACGAATGAAAAAAATAGTCAACCTTATTGATTAGTTTACCTGCATAAATAAGTTTTTCTTCATTTACATACTTTTACACCCACATTTATTAGTCTTTTCGTTCAATTTTTTATACCGAATTGACAGAGAAAAAGATCACAAATGTCGGTATCGGTCAATAACGACAGCGGTTGGTATCGTATCGGAACATGTTAAACCGTATCGATATTGGCCAATACTGCAAACCATGATGTGAAGATAATATATTTCATGGTATGCTCTCATTACTGACTGTGAAGCCCATAACTTTTGTGTATTTATTTTATTCATGTTTTACTAATTATAATTGTGAGTCCATTGCTTTGTTAGTACTTAAGTCCAATACCTAACTACCCAAATCCAAGCCCAACCCGAAACCCATGACACCCATTCAACCCACGTACCCCCTATCTTCTGGTCTTGCGCGAACCCCCCCCCCCCCCACCCACCCAACCGGATCTGGAACTCACGTAGAGTTTAACTCAGAAACCCTCTCCACCATCAGAAGCATCACAGAGTTTTTCTCCCTCCCACCTTCACAAACTCCCCATATCTTCTTCCCCGCTCCTCCATTTCTGAAATCGAAGCCGTCCCTGCACTTCCCGCGACATCCCAATCGCTTTGACACCGCTCTCGTCCCGTTTTTGTTGTGCCCCGACCAACCCGACCGACCGCCGCCGCCCTCTACGACCGCTGGCGACCCCCCTCCCCCGCTATAATGTCCCGCTCCGTACGGCAAATTACGCTGAGACGTTGACTGAAGAGTTGCGTTGACCGAATGAAATGTATCGAATTGAATCGATACGAGAGTTACATTGTCCCGAGTAATGCATCGAACTAAGTCGATACGAAGAGTTGTATTGTCCCAAAGAATGCATCGAGTGAATCGATGTGAAGCGCTACATTGCCCCGAAGGATAAATACGTTGAGTCGGCTCGAAGATTCTAAGAAATCGAATCTACCCAAGGCGCAAGTCCGAATCGATGCATGTATTGATTTTAGTTGGTTTCATGTACAGGCTATTCGTTTACGCTAACATATTAGAGGTCGACATTTAGCCTCATTCGCAACGGGTCCGCAAAACCAAATTCCCGCCTCGCAACGGGCTGAGACTTGGTCAAGGTAGGCCGGAATCAATCGAGTAATTTAATGAAATAAGAAGTGCTCGAATGGCTAAGTCAAAATATTTGGCCGTGCAATAAAGATATGAAATCGAGCCACATCGGCTCGGCAAACAACAAGGCTTATCAGTTTAAGGTGGGAGGACTGACTCTTCTTTTTACTCCTTCATGCCTAAGTAAGAATGTATCACTGTATGCTAAGTTAACCTATCGACGCCACGGGCGTGATTCGATCAGAAGATAAATCATAGTGTGTGTCAAACACTAGTTAGAACAATTGAAATGAAACGTACATCAAATGCACGATTCGCTATGGAACATTGGATATCGCAAAGGCGAGCGCCTCGGTGCGCAAGCCACAAGAACATGGGATAACTATATTCGGCGAGTGCCTTCGTGCACGAGCCATTCCGTGCCTTCGCACACGAATTAGAAAGGCTAGCACATTGAAAGATTATGAAGGTGAGCACCCTAGCGTACAAGGCACGAACATTGAATATTAAGGCTAAGATCAGGGAATTACGGTATCGAGGCGTGCATCGCATGCACGACTCGAAGAAATGAGAACAATCGTGTCAAAGCGTGCCTACGAGCACGAGAATCAAAAAGATGGCTTCGTTGCGAAGAGAACAGTTGTGGCATGAAAGTGACGGAACTGTCAGATATGACATGATGCCTCGAAAAGTGTTCAGGACCTTCGGATCGTTCGGTTGATGAACATTGACTTAAGATTTCTCGAAGTTATCAATTTTGTCGTTCTGAATCAACGATCATTCACCGAAATTTTCAACATCCATCAAATCGAGTTCGACTAATATCTATTCATTTATGCTCATGATTACTTCAATCATGCATCCGAAATTTCTATACTGCTATTCGATCCACCATTAGTCCACAAGTTAGCATCAATCGAGATAACAAAACTTGATGATTTACTATGCAATAAACTCATTGTTCATCCAAACAGAATATCCTTGAGTCAAAGTTTATTAATTTTTGATATACCTCAATATCATCAAATATTTGTATACCCGAGGAAACATCCATTTACTAATTCGAATTAGTTCAACCAAATGCTATCTTTTGAATCTGATGCAAAATTTACTCATCCATACTCAAGATCAAATCAAATTTTGTCTATATCAGAGTATTGAGCAATATAATTCTCACATCCTCCAATTCAAACTTTCGATCGTACTATCTTGTAATCTCACCGTCGAGTCTTCTTACGCAATTCAAAATTCAATCACATTCAATTCAAGCCACAACATTCCATACACGATCCATATAATTAATTTTTTTCCAGGCCATCCGTTTTACTATCCCAAATCCTATCTAATATTACCTTAATCCTTCAAGAACAATTCTCGATCATCAAAACCAATTCCAACAAGAGACCCTTAAAAATTACATTAATTGGGCACAAAATAAATAAATATTCCTTCACAGGAAATTCAATCACAAATATTCAAATAAAAATATTGTTTTACAAGAAATCCAGTGAACAATTAATGAGTAATGCCTATAGGTATTTAGAAGGAGAACACTTACTGAAATCAGGAATACTGTTGAAAAATAAATTGATGGAAAAAGAAGGATATAATTTAGGATTCTAAATTGATAAGATAAGGGATGACATAAGGAGATAAAAAAAATTTCAAGTAGGTTAGGAATTTAGAAAATAGATATATGAAAATCTGGCAAGAAAATGGGCCGAGTCGGGATTTAAGAATAATAAAATCAAAATATCAAGGAGTTACACTACATACAATAAGCTTTATACAATATAATATCTATTATACATATACCTTAAGCAAGATATTGCTAATACTATCTTAACAAATAATCCTTCCAAGCCATATTTATATCTATGCTAATCTCCAAAAACACATTATATTCATTCCAAAATCTTAAATCATTATCGGCTATTGGCTACATGGTCATTCTTTTCTTACTATCATATTCTATATAATAGTTCTAGATATACCCAAACACAGGTTTACTGATGTTGTCAAGCTCGATATTATTAAAGAATTTTCTACAATCCTTTACTAAGCTAAATCTAACTGATACTTCTATTCGGATCCCAAGTATTTTATCTTATACCGTCCAATTCCTTCTTAAGAAATCAATCAATCGTTTATCATCATATGACTTGCCAAGCTCACTACATTTGAATCTCACTCTATATTATACCTCAATACTTAGTTATAAAAGAATCCAGCTAGACTCAAAATTATTCTTGCATTAATTTATTTTCTTCTTCCGAGAACTTTCAGTCGAAAATGTAACTCATTAAGTCTAAATCTCCTTATTCCATGTGATCTGAATCTTTATCGAAATTTTTCAAGACATTCAATTCCGCATTTACCATAAATGACTCCAAATCAAGACCTACATCCTATCCGAGGCTTTTTTTTGAGACCTGCATGGGCCACCACTAAAAGACGTGTCACGCCCCGCTTCCAGAATACGGCGATCCGAGTACATAACATCATCCCCAGGCTATGCGACATACGAATACTCCAGTACCCATATTCGCTATTGTCGCCTGTAAGGTTCTAGGATAGGTTATCTGTCACGACCCGCACCCGCTTTTTCGGATACGAGACGTGTTCCAGCCAGCCTACGCCGCAGAGTCGACGATAGAACGCTATCACGGCCAAGATGCTCAAAATCACAAAAATGCAACATATATGCTCATTCACATTACTAAATCAATTTTACAAATTACAAGGCTTCACAACTTCACATTTGCTAGAAAATATAATGTCTCACAAAATAGAAAAGACAGCTACTTCAACTATCTAGGTTGACCTCAGCATACCCATGCCTTCCCAGTGCTAAGAGTGATCGCGGCTAAACCTGAAAATTGTTGGTTTTCAGTCAGAAATGGAACGAGTACAATCTCACAATAGATTCAATAAATGACAAAATCCATAAACCTGTAAATAATAATGAAATATACGACGAAAAGACAAGTATAGAATCATGACAGAAACTGAACATGGTGAATAAGACAAGTACTAAAAACAGAGAAGACTTGTAGCCAGCAATATATACTGTAGAACTAGACACTGTACCTATCTAGTGAGTTGAAATACTACTTCGATATGTAAACGGCTAAGGCTAAATCCGGCACCCCGCACATGAAATGTGCGACTGCTATTAGGCAAGAATAAGATCCGGCACCCGCACGTGAAGTGTGAGGCTGCTATTAGGCAAGTATAATTTTGGGTTTGTTTACATGTCTAGAATATTTCTCCGCCCGACCAGTACTCATGGATCCAAACAGGTCACGAACACGGTAATAGATTGGTCACGAACAACATGTAAAGAATCCATAACTACTATCTCGTGTAACATCGTGTCAAGAACCAAATGGAATATCAAGGTAACACACTACTACATACATGATTCATAGAGATAATCAGATATAAAAACTATCAGAGATATACTCGCCTGGGGTCCTTTGCTGGTGAAATCGATAATATCATTTCGTCCAGAATAGTTC
Source organism: Iris pallida (assembly GCA_029216955.1). Taxonomy (NCBI): domain Eukaryota; kingdom Viridiplantae; phylum Streptophyta; class Magnoliopsida; order Asparagales; family Iridaceae; genus Iris; species Iris pallida. Next base: position 1,262,885 of record JANAVB010020598.1, on the reverse strand, counting down.
ATTTGGCTAGGGTTGATGTGAAAGAGTTCGAGTTTGCAAGAAAATAGGAAATGATCGATTAGTCATGACGGACAATCTAATCTAAGAGAATTTGATTTAGAATAAAGGTCATTCTTAACTATATATATATATATATATATATATATATATATATATATATATATATATATATATATATATAATCTTTTAATAAACCCGAATAATATATTTATTAAGAAAATATTTTTTAGCTACTTAGGAATCATATTTAGTATAAAATATATTAATAACATAAATGTTACAAACCTACTTAAGAAAATGTCTATTTAATAGATATAGGATTAAAAATAATATTTATATAGTTTTAGAAGATATATTCAACTAAAATTCAAATAGGCTTATGTAGTCTCAAAGCTCAAAATACATATATAGGCTTAAAACCCAAAACTAAAAGCCGAAGATAATATAAATAAAATATAACTAAATATTTGAGACCCAAATTACAAAAAATTGTTATATATATATATATATATATATATATATATATATATATATATATATATATATATATATATATATTTATATTTATTTATTTATTTATTTATTTATTTATAAAAGCCCAATAATTATATTAGACAATAGCATATATATATTTTCCCATACTTATTTCAATATACCCAAGCCCAAAATATGGCTATTATTATAGCCCAAATAAAACTAATTTAAAATATACATGTATAGGCTCAAATCTATTTACTCAAAACCATCATTAATATATAGGCTCATGGCTAAAATATTTGTATATACAAATTTGAAAAAGGTATTAAAATCTATTTATATTATTCATAGTATATTTAACTAGGTCCCAGGCCCAAATGACCCAAAATAAAATTAATAATAACAATTAAAACAGATGGCTTAAAGCCCAGGTGAAAAGCACAAAAGTTACATTTAGATAGAAATCCAATAACAACAAAACTTAAACTAAAATATCCCTTCTGCTGTTCCCAACAAGAATTAAACATAATAAAAAATAAAGCTTTTCTTGACTTCTGTGAAACCATTAATAAATTAATAATAATAGAAGTTAATAACCCTTTTCCATCTTCTGTGAAAATCATTTAATAAAATAAATATAAAAATTTCACATTCCCCTCCCCATGTTCTCGAACAGAGGGAGCAATTTGCTTTGAGAGAAGGGGGAAAGAGAACAGTAGAGAGAAAGGGAGCGGGATGGCTCACCGGGAGAGGGAGGGAAGCGCTCACTGGGGTTTGGTCGTTCGGCGACGCGACAGGTCGAAGCCAGGGCTCTAGGGTTTTTGTAGCGTCGTTTGCGGTGCGGTCGCGCAGCTGCAAAAACTCTGCGGCGGCTCTGGGTCTCGCAGAGGGAGACGAAGTGGTCGACGACGGCTCCGGAGGAGCTCGCCGGAGCGGAGGAGAGAGAGTGCTTGAGAGAAGGGAAGTGGGTTTCTCCTTACGCCAGCGATAACGCGGCCGACTTGAGGTGAACTGGCGCTCGCCGTGGTGTCACATGCTGGAATGGTGTGGCGACTGGGAGCAGAGGTGGTATGAGTGGTGGTGATTCTGTGGTGACACGGTTGTTGGAGGTGATAATGGGTTTTGGCAAGGCGGAGACCCGATCGGAAGTGGGCGTGCGGTGGCTCGCCGGAGGACAGCGAGGAGGCCGGGGTTAGGGGTAGGTTTTGATTTTATTTTATTTTCTGTATTTGGGTTTCCTGGTGGTGTGTCCTGTGTCGAACATTGTATGATGATTTTGGTTAGTGAAGGGATGGAGGAGATGGGTCGGATGGTGAACGTAGAAGGGGACGGTGGTTCTATGGTGATGGTGATGTTGGAAGTGGCAAGGGCGGCCCTGGTACATGGCCGGAACAGGGAGCTGCGGTGGTCGGGTTGGCTTGCGGTGATGGAGATGTTGATGGTGGTGGCAATGGCTTGATGAAGATGGCAGAGAGGAGGCTGTGTTGGTGAACTATTAGATATGAGAAAAATGAAGGCTCTCCATATATAGGGGTTAAACTTTTAGTTCGATCAAGGCATTCAATCTTTGTCGATAACCCTAAATTCAAATGAACATTTAAAATAATTAATCTAATCCAAATCTATTAAGGATAATACTATCAATCAATATTTATCAAACTAATTTGAATATATGAATTTAAATTTGAATCAATGAAACGATCAACCTAAATACTCAAAATAATATTTTATGTTTATCAACTAATTAAAATCGTATAAACTTAGATATCCCATAGTTAGTTAGATAATATTCTATGTCATCAATGTAATATAAATTATATAAATTCAAACCTTTTTCAAATACTACTTATCACATTTAAATATAATGTTTAAATTAAAACAATCTAATCATAATCAATTAAAACCAACATCAATTCAAGTAATATTGATATTAGCATGCAACTAAATCATATAATTTAATTCTATAGATGTCCGACTGAATCATTTATAAAATAATAACATTTTTTTTAAAATAAAACTATAATTGATTATCTCTATGAATAATATTCGATACAAACTTATTTTTATTATTCAAAATTCCTTAAAGATATTTATAATTTTAAAACAATTTTGAAATTAAATAAATCCAAAGTAGTACTAAACATATTTCATAATCCTAAGAATATAATTTAAAATATTAGTTTTTGATAGGAGATAATATTATTCGCAAGGTCTCGACCGCGACGCGATGGAGGTGCTGACGGTTTTGACAGAGTATTATGTCCATGTCCTCGGACACATGACACGAGAATATGAAATTTAGGATTAGGGTTAGGGTTAGGGTTAGGGTTTTTGTGGAGAAAATTCTAAGAGGGCTCCCCAAAGATTGATCTTTCCGAAAGTCAAATAAAGATTTAAACTTAATCAATCAAATACAATTGATTAGAATATTCAATTTGATATCCATACGATCAAATAGCATTTAAAGGTATCCTATAAATTCAAATTTCTTTGATATAAAATATCTACATCATAAATCTTATTTTAAAATAATTTTGACAAATCCCTTCGTCAACTAAAAGAATTTTAAATTAAAATTTGTTTTCTAACATAAAAAAATATTTACCAAAAATAAAATAAATAAATAAAAAGTTTGGAAATTCGGGAATAGGGGTTACATTATCACATGTCATAATTGGCAAAATAAAATTAATATAATTCAAATGGGCGTTCTGAAACTATAAATTTGAAATGGACTATTCTACCCATTACAACTATTAACCCAATTATAATTATATATTTATATACCTGAATTGATGATAAGAAGATCTGATTTCAATATGATTGCCTTCAATCGTCATATCTCGTTCTTGTTCTCCAGCTTTTCTTCAATGTTCAATAACAGCTCCTTTGAAGTATGTCAAAAAATCTAGTGAACAATACTAGGTCGTCAAACGACATGCAAGTCCTCAGTCAAAGACGAGAAAATAAAATAAGTAAATTGAGAATCACTGAGATGATCGAATTCTCGGAATTCCAAAGTAAAGAAATTGAGAAATTAATTCTGAGGGATTATAACGTTAACTTAAAATTTGACTCTACTAGATGTCATTCTAGTGAATTTTCTTAGTGTAGTGTCCCGCTCCGCGAAGGCACTAGATAGACCGAAAGATCGGATTGCTGGCTCTGCAACGGAAGACGATTGATCTGGGTGAGTGGACGAAGTCTCATTTGCTGATTCGCTTACGCCTAATAAGAATCTGAGTTTTTGATTGAATGCTATTGTTAATAACAAGACAGTAAATCATTGAGTATGCTTATAAGAGAATCCACATGTTGCCATGCTAATAACAAGAAAAGAGATAACATGTATGCTAAGAAGAATTGTTGCCTGCTAATAAGAAATGAACTGATGGCTGTATGCTGAAGAAAGATTGTTGCCTGATAAAAAAATGAATGTTTGCTTCGTTAAATCAAACGAGATGCCTGCCATGTTAAACAAGTTAGAGATATTGTCTCAAAAGAGAGAACTATTGCCATGTTTAATAAGAAGAGAAAAGAGATTTGCTCACATGTCCTGAATTCGTATGCTTACAAAGAAAGAATGTTTATGCTTAATATGAACAGAACTACTATCATGTTTCAAAGAAATGAATAATTGCTTGTCCTTCAAATATGCTCTGAATGCTAGACATGTACAGACGGACTTGTACATGTTGCAAAAGAAAAAAAATTATGTAGGAGCTTCGGCTCTGAGATCACAGAAAAGATAGAAGGCAGAGTCATAGCTCTGTTGTTACAAAGAGAGAAGGCAGAGTCATAGCTCTGTTGTTACAAAGATTGATATAGAGAAAGATAAATCATTTCCCCTCAAAGAGTTTATCAGCTAGATGTTGTATTCATGCATTGGTCTCGGACAACTTGTATACAAGGTCACTAGATCTTTCGACGGTTACCAGGGCACTGGGAGCCGATCGGCCTAGGAGAGATTGTCTAGACACCTAGAGGTGCAAGGAACTCGGGTGTTGCATCAATGTCCTGTTGCATCAATGTCCTTAGCGACGAGCTGAACCCAAGAGTCACAGCAGCTAATCATGGGCTTCCCATGGACCATCATATAGATAAGTGTGGATTGGTGCAGAGCTGAACCGGAGAGTCACAGCTGCCAATCGGTCTGCATGTGTCTATCATATGTTTTGCAAAGAGCTAACGATGCAGAGATGAACAGGGAACAGTGTTGGTTTTATCATGTTTATGCTAATCCTTGTTTTGTGCAGGGATGGACGGTCGGCTATGGTAAGAATCACTGAGAAAGTGATACATTTGTATTGTTTGAGTTTTCTACTTGAATTGCTTGCAGAGATTAATCCGTTGCAATGAAATGTTATGTTCCACTAAAGAAAAGATATGATATTGTGCTGATAATTGTCCCTAAGAGTTGCTTGAACAAGGGAAATGAATATGCTCATGAAACACGCTGCGCACTCCACATAAATAAATAGTCATCGTGCTTGAATTTAATAGTCCCTTGTATCCTTGAATGAAATAAAATGAAATAAATTATGGCTTTTCAAAGAATGTAAACTGACTCTGTATGCATGAAATAAATATAGGTAAAAGTAGCAAGATTACATCACCAGAAACGTTTTCTCACTAAATGAACAGTGATCGTTTCAGACAAATGTAGCTCTTTGTTCACAATCATCAGTATACTGATATACTGACCTACGTACCATCAGTTTGCAAGCAGGTGCAATATGCATCGAGAAGGATAGTCTGAAGCGATAGCCCAAGCCTCATCCTCAGGAGCCAGACATCAGAAGAGATGCCTAGAGAGGACATCTGTTACAAGTTTTTGGTTTTGTATATAAAGGGATGTAATGTATGGAAACGGGATCATTGTAATCTGTATAGTCCTGAGAGAATATAACATTGTCTCAGAGAGAATCGAGAGCTTGTAATCTGTTCAAATGAAATCAATAAAGAAAATTATTTCTTGTTACCATTGTGTTCAATGCTTGTATTCTAATATATGTTCGCTGCTGCTTCATTTATCTGCTATATGTTCCGCTGCGTTATTGTCAACCATGTATATCTTGTCTTGTTACAGGTCTTGGCCTTGTGCAAGCACAAATTAGGCTTGTACGGCATCACACCTTAGCAAGGATGATCGGTCTCAAAGAGTCCGAAGCGAGGACGAAAGGACTCTGCGGGATCGGAGCGTGACACTTAGTGTTCATCCTACGACTAAATCCTAATAATTCATAAATAACGACTACTGTCACAATCACAACAACCTAAATTCACTACCACAATCATAATCAAGTTTCCTATATGATGATGCAGTTTAGAGAACACATTTGGATCACGATCATTCTCTATTTTTTTGACAATAATCCAATTTATCCGAGACCAGGTGGTGTCTGGATTGGGTACGGTGCCTTAGATCCGACCCCCCATATCTTGTGGAAACTTGTATACATTAACTTTTTAAATTCCGATTTTATTCTCAAAATTTACTGGACTGTTCTCTATTGGTGAGCTAGGCCTCACCCCCGACATCGCAAGTCCTTACAGATTCGGGACTACTGATCTACTTTTTCTGTTATTATTATATTGCAAGGATTTTGATAGACATGATCCAGTTGTTCTTACCCACCCCATGATGCAACTACAAACATAGACAATAGTCTATTGACTCCTATGTCTAATATCATATTCCAACTCAATTACCATCTCGTATGTCAAAGACCATACGCCATACGGTAATATCTGTTGGCATGAGATTATCCAACTCATTACCATCTCGTGTGTCGGAACAACATGCCATATGGTAATAATCGTTGGCAAAGAATTGTTCAACTTCTTTTACCATCTCGTGTGTCAAAGACAACACACCATATGGTAATATCTTGTGACTATGAAGCTGGATATAAACTTAGATTATCCAATTAAGTTTTTCTAATCCAGGAATTCTCTAACTTTGGCTAACTCCCGAAATTATTGAAAATTTCGGCAGAGTCTCCTTTGTATTTTGAGCTCCAAACACAGTAATATAACTGACCCGGAGCAACTCTCCATAGAATTAAAATGGGTCAAAGCCCTTCGATGGAACAACTCTACATCGGTCACACGCAGTTAATATAGTAGATAAGAATTATATAAAAACACAAAACTAAGTTGTCCAGAATCCCCAATATGTATCCTCTACTTGCAAATAGCATAACTCCTATCATATAAATCTGAATACCATCACATTATATATCGTTGGAAAGCTTACCAAATTTTCTACGAAACAATGTTTACACATTTTGGATTTGATAAAGTTTAATAGGTCAAAATTAGGATACAAAGCTACTGTGTCCTTAAATTACAGAAATTGTTTCCAAGTTTCGACGATAATATTGTATGATTAATAATTCCTAATATATACATCTAGATACTATCATATTATATACCACTGAAAAGCTTATCGAATCCTCTTCAATTTTTGTTCATACATATTCTCATTTTGACAGGGTTTAATAGGTCAAATCTGTTGTACAAAATTATGTGTACATCGGATTCCTGATTCAATTCCAAAATTGTGCACCTATGTTGTACGACCCATAACTTCTACCATATAAACTCAAACCCTATTATATCATATATCGTCGAAAAGCTTATCGAGTCCTCTTTGATTCTCGTTCAGACATATTTCAATTTTAATGACGTCTGCTAGATCAAAACTGATCTGGAAAATACTATAAAATAAATTCTAGAATATCGTTCCAAAATTTTTCATCCATGTTGCACGGCCTGTAGCTCCTAGTACATAAATCATAATACCATCATATTATATGTTTTGGAAACAACGTTGAATTTCCTAGATAACTCGTTTAGACATAGTTTTATTTTAGTGAAGTTTATTAGGTCAAAACAGTCTCACAATAAAACTGTGCAGGAATTTTTTTCTTTCAGATTTACATTACTTAAGTGTAATACTTGTGCTATAGCTTCTACAACTCCATTAGAAATTATATGTAATTAATATAGGTAGGGGAGGACTTGCCTTGGGAAAATGATTTAGATTTGGAATTAAAAATTAGGGCTTGCTCCTTCTCCAATTTCTTATTCTTTACTCCATCGTCTTCTTCATCTTCCTTCTCTCTCTTTTTTTGAAAGAGGGGGTTTGGATTTTGGTGATGGGGATGAAGGGAATAAGGAGAGGAAAGAAATAAAGGAGGAAGGAGAAGAAAAAGGGTGAGGTGGCTCATGAAGAGAGCCCATCTTCATGCATCCAACCCATGTGGCATTATTAAGTGCCACATGTCTTAGAAGATGCCACCTAAACATATATGAATGCCACTTACTCTCTCATTTGACACTTAACCCAATGAGTTGGTAAGTCTAAAATACAATTGCAAATTTAATCCATTAAACTTTTATAAAAATTCATCGAATTAAATTATTATATCTTTTTCATTATGATAAAATATTAATAATTAATTAGAGAGAATTTTAAGTAACGTACAATTAATTAAAATAAATAGTATAATTGGATACATTTATGACACTCTACCCACCTTACAAAAATTTCGTCCTCGAAATTTAAAATTTTGAAGATAAACTTTTCAAAACAAATATAAAGAGAATCAAGATATTCTACCCACCTTACAGAGATGAAGTAGTAATCTATATCAAATGAATTATTTTGAAACATATATATCAAAAGATTCATGGAAATAAAGATAATTTAAAGATACTTGATATCTTAAAGATTGTTGGGATTCCATATGATCAAATAAAATGGTCAACCACCATATTGTTTCAACCTATAACCATGTATTTTTCGAATTCAAAATCATATTCCTTATTCTCATTTTCTGACATGTTATGATAATCTTGTAACTCGCTAACCCGGATAGCTGCAATAACTTCTCATTGCAGGATTCAACTATCAATTTTCTTTTTCCTTTTTTTCTATTTTTTACTGTCTCGTCAAATCTGTAAATACAAAAAGTTGTATACTCAATCACAAGAAATTTAATTAACAAATACTTCATCTTATTAGGAAATTGAATCCACAAATAGTGAGTAATATAGAGATATCAAAATTCTCATATCTTAGTCACCAATCCAAATAATAATTCTAAGTTACCAATCATAAGTTATATATGTAACATAATTTCTCCAATCATAATTTACTTTCAATTCCAATCTTGCTCGTCCCTCGATTCATGCACTTAGTTTTACTTTTATCTTCAAACCAACTTAATATCAATCCCCAAGTCCGAAAAATTTTTGTGGCTACCAATCACTTTATTTTACATATTAATTTCATCCAAGATATATCGACTTAAGATTTCTCTAAGTTATCAATTTTGTCATTCTGAATCAACGATCATTCACCAAAATTTTCAACATCCATCAAATCGAGTTCGACTAATATCTATTCATTTATGCTCATGATTACTTCAATTATGTCATCCGAAATTTTCTACACTGCTATTCGATCCACCATTAGTCCACAAGTTAGCATCAATCGAGATAACAAAACTTGATGATTCACTATGCAATAAACTCATTGTTCATCCAAACAGAATATCCTTCAGTCGACATTTATTAATTTTCGATATACCTCAATATCATCAAACATTCGTATACTCGAGGAAACATCCATTTACTAATTCGAATTAGTTCAACCAAATGCTATCTTTTGAACCTGATGCAAAATTTACTCATCCATACTCAAGATCAAATCAATTTTTGTCTATCTCAGAGTATTGAGCAATATAGTTCTCACATCCTCCAATTCAAACTTTTGATCGTACTATCTTGTAATCTCACCGTCGAGTCTTCTTACGCAATTCAAAATTCAATCACATTCAATTCAAGCCACAACATTCCATACACGATCCATATAATTAATTTTTTTTCAGGCCATCCGTTTCACTATCCCAAATCCTATCTAATATTATCTTAATCCTTCAAGAACAATTCTCGATCATCAAAACCAATTCCAACAAGAGACCCTTAAAAATTACAATAATTGGACACAAAATAAATAAATATTCCTTCACAGGGAATTCAATCACAAATATTCAAATAAAAATATTGTTTTACAAGAAATCCAGTGAACAATTGATGAGTAATGCCTATAGGGTATTTAGAAGGAGAACACTTACTGAAATCAGGAATACTGTTGAAAAGTAAATTGATGGAGAAAGAAGGATATAATTTAGGATTCTAAATTGATAAGATAAGGGATGACATAAGGTGATTTCAAGTAGGTTAGAAAATTAGAAAATAGATATATGAAAATCTGGCAAAAAAATGGGACGAGTCGGGTTTAAGAATAATAAAATCAAAATATCAAGGAGTTACACTACATTCAATAAGCAATATACAATATAATATATATTATGCCTATAGCTTAAGCAAGATATTGCTAATACTAGCTTACCAAATAATCCTTCCAAGCCATATTTATATCTATGCTAATCTCCAAAAACACATTATATTCATTCCAAAATCTTAAATCATTATCGGCTATTGGCTACATGGTCCTTCTTTTTTTACTATCATATTCTATATAATAGTTCTAGATATACTCAAACACAGGTTTACTGATGTTGTCAAGCTCGATATCCTTAAAAAATTCTATAATCCTTTATTAGGCCAAATATAACCGATACTTCTCTTCGGATCCCAAGTATTTTATCTTATACCGTCCAATTCCTTCTTAAGAAACCAATCAATCTTTTATCATCATATGACTTGCCAAGCTAACTACATTAGAATCTCACTCTATATTATACCTCAATACTTAGTTATAAAAGAATCCAGCTAGACTCAAAATTATTCTTGCATTAATTTATTTTCTATCTTCTGAGAACTTTTAGTCGAAAATGTAACTCATCAAGTCTAAATCTCCTTATTCCATGTGATCTGAATCTTTATCGAAAAGTTTGAAGACATTCAATTTTGCATTTACCATAAATGACTCCAATCAAGACCTAGATCCTATCCTAGGCTTTTTTTTTGAGACCTGCATGGGCCACCACTAAAAGACGTGTCACGTCCCGCTTCCAGAATACGGCGAGCCGAGTACGTAACATCATGCCCAGGCTATGCGACATACGAATACTCTAGTACCCATATTCGTGATTGTCGCTCGTAAGGTTCTAGGATAGGTTATCACAGGTCATAATTGGCAAAATAAAATTAATATTATTCAAATAGGCATCCTGGAACTATAAATTTGAAATGGACTATTCTACCCATTACAACTATTAACCCAATTATAATTATATATTTATATACCTGAATTGATGATAAGAAGATCTGATTTCAATATGATTGCTTTCAATCGTCACATCTCATTCTTGTTCTCCAGCTTTTTCTTCAATGTTCAATAGCAGCTCCTTGGAAGTATGTCAACAAATCTAGTGAACAATACTAGGTCGTCAAATGCCATGCAAGTCCTCAGTCAAAGACGAGAAAATAAAATAAGTAAATTGAGAATCACTGAGATGATCGGATTCTCGAAATTCCAAAGTAAAGAAATTGAGAAATTAATTCTTAGGGATTATAACGTTAACTTAACTTTGACTCTGACTAGATCTCGTTCTAGTGAATTTCCTTAGTGTTCGTCCTACGACTAAATCCTAATAATTCATAAATAACGACTACCGTCACAATCACAACAACCGAAATTCACTACCACAATCATAGTCAAGTTTCCTATATGATGATGCAGTTTAGAGAACACATTTGGATCACGATCATTCTCTATTTTTTCGACAATAACCTCATTTAACCGGGACCACGTGGTGTCTGGATTGGGTACGGTGCCTTAGATCTGACCCCCCACATCTTGTGGAAAACTTGTATACATTAACTTTTTAAATTTTGATTTTATTTCTCAAAATTTACTGGACTGTTCTCTGTTTGTGATCTAGGCCTCACCACCGATATCGCAAGGCCTTACAGATACGAGACTATTGATCAAATTTTCTGTTGTTATTATATTGCAAGGATTTCGATAGACATGATCCAGTTGTTCTCGTCTACCCCATGATGCAACTACAAACACAAACAATAGTCTATTGACTCCTATGTCTAATATCATATTCCAACTCAATTACCATCTCGTATGTCAAAGACCATACGCCATACGGTAAATCTTGTAGGCAGGAGATTATCCAACTCATTACCATCTCGTATGTCGGAACAACATGCCATATGGTAATAATCGTTGGCAAGGAATTGTTCAACTTATTTTACCATCTCGTGTGTCAAAGACAACACACCATATGGTAATATCTTGTGACTAGGAAGCTGGATATAAACTTAGATTACCCAATTAAGTTTTCCTAATCCAGGAATTCTCTAACTTTGGCTAACTCCCGAAATTATTAAAAATTTTGGCAAAGTCTCCTTTGTATTTCGAGCTCCAAACACAGTAATATAATCGACCCGGAGCAACTCTCCGCAGAATTGATTGAAATGGGTCAAAGCCCATTCGGTGGAACAACTCTACACCGATCACACGCAGTTAATATAGTAGATAAGAATTATATAAAAACACAAAACTAAGTTGTCCAGAATCCCAAATATGTATCCTCTACTTGCAAATAGCATAACTCCAATCATATAAATCTGAATACCATCATATTATATATCGTTGGAAAGCTTACCAAATTTTCTACGAAACACGTGTTTACACATTTTGGATTTGATAAAGTTTAATAGGTCAAAATTAGGATACAAAGCTACTGTGTCCTTAAATTACAGAAATTGTTTCCAAGTTTCGACGATAATATTGTATGATTAATAATTCCTAATATATACATCTAGATACTATCATATTATATACCGCTGAAAAGCTTATCGAATCCTCTTCAATTTTTGTTCATACATATTCTCATTTTGACAGGGTTTAATAGGTCAAATTTGCTGTACAAAATTATGTGTACATCGGATTCCTGATTCAATTCCAAAATCGTGCACCTATGTTGTACGACCCACAACTTCTACCATATAAACTCAAACCCTATTATATCATATATCGTCGGAAAGCTTATCGAGTCCTCTTTGATTCTCGTTCAGACATATTTCAATTTTAATGACGTCTGCTAGATCAAAACTGATCTGGAAAATACTATAAAATAAATTCCAGAATATCGTTCCAGAATTTTTCATTCATGTTGCACGGCCTGTAGCTCCTAGTACATAAATCATAATACCATCATATTATATGTTTTCGAAAACTGCGTCGAATTTTCTAGATAACTCGTTTAGACATATTTTTATTTCAGTAAAGTTTATTAGGTCAAAATAGTCTCACAATAAAACTGTGCAGGAAATTTTTTTTCAAATTTACATTACTTGAGTGTAACACTTGTGCTATAGCTTCTACAACTCCACTAGAAATTATATGTAATTAATATAGGTATGGGAGGAATTGCCTTGGGAAAATGATTTGGGTTTGGAATTGGAAATTAGGGCTTCCTCCTTCTCCAATTTCTTCTTCTTTATTCCATCTTCTTCTTCTTCTTCTTCATCTTCCTTCTCTCTCTCTCTCTTTTTGAAAGAGGGGGTTTGGGTTTTGGTGATGGGGATTAAGGGAATAAGGAGAGGAAAATAAATAAAGGAGGAAGGAGAAGAAAGAGGGTGAGGTGGCTCATGAAGAGAGCCCCTCTTCATGCATCCAACCCATGTGGCATTATTAAGTGCCACATGTCTTAGAAGATGCCACCTAAACATATATGAATGCCACCTACTCTCTCATATTGATACCTAATCCAATGAATTGGTAAGTCTAAAAATACAATTGCAAATTTCATCCTTGAACTTTTATAAAAATTCATCTAATTAAATTATTAAATCATTTTCATTATAATAAAATTAGTTAGAGAGAAATTTTAAGGAACGTACAATTAATTAAAATAAATAGTATAATTGGATATGGTTATGACACTCTACCCACCTTACAAAAATTTCGTCCTCAAAATTTAAAATTTTGAAGATAAACTTTTCAAAACAAATATAAAGAGAATCAAGATATTCTACCCACCTTACAGAGATAAAGTAGTAATCTATATCAAATGAATTATTTTGATACATATATATATATATATATATATATATATATATATATATATATATATATATATATATATATATATATATATATATCAAAAGATTCATGGAAATAAAGACAATCGAAGATACTTGATATCTTAAAGATTTTGGAATTCCATATGATCAAATAAAATGGTCAGCCACCATATTGTTTCAACCTATAACCATGTATTCTTCGAATTCAAAATCATATTACTTATTCTCAATTTCTGACGTGATATGATAATCTTGTAACTCGCTAATCCGGATAGCTGCAATAACTTCTCATTTCATGATTCAACTATCAATTTTCTTTTTCCTTTTTTTTTACTGTCTCGTCAAATCTGTAAATGTAAAAAGTTGTATACTCAATCACAAGAAATTCAATTAACAAATACTTCATCTTATTAGGAAATTGAATCCACAAATAGTGAGTAATAGAGATATCAAAATTCTCATATCTTAGTCATCAATCCAAATAATAATTCTAAGTCACCAATCATAAGTTATATATGTAACATAAACTTTCCAATCATAATTTACTTTCAATTCCAATTTTTCTCGTCCCTCGATTCATGCATTTAGTTTTACTTTTATCTTCAAACCAACTTAATATCAATCCCCAAGTCCGAAAAAATTTCGTGGTTACCAATCACTTCATTTTTCATATTAATTTTATCCAAGATATATCGACTTAAGATTTCTCTAAGTTATCAATTTTATCATTCAGAATCAACGATCATTCACCGAAATTTTCAACATCCATCAAATCGAGTTCGACTAATCTGTAACGAGCCGTGAAATATTGTTGCTACAAGTGCCGCAAGTTGAAAGAAAATATGAAATAAGATGTTAGATGTTGCAATGCAACAAAGTTGAACGAGAGAAATAATTGTTGGATTATTCAATAATATGGGGCCACACATGTAAAATTAATTGTGTTGGGCTATCTAAATAATTAAGCCAAATTAAAGTGGTCTATTTGGAAATTGGCTTAAGGGTATAATTGTCATAGAATTAATGTGTAGATACCGGAGATAATTCTAATTTGATGATGGGCCAAATTAGGAATATCAACATATATATATATATATATATATATATATATATATATATATATATATATATATATATATATATATATATATATATATACATTAGGGTTATGGTCCCCAACTCATACGGCCACCAAAAGTGAGATTTTCTCTTTTTCTCTTCTGCATCTCCATCAACAGAAAGAGAGGGACAAAGGATGCGGATTCTTCTTTGTCATTAAGGGTCGTAGCAAGTGGAAGATCAAACCCAATAAAGAGACGTTAGCTTCAAAATCTATCAAGTCTAGCAATGGATTCAGGTACGCTTTCGCAATTTAATTTATGTTCTTCATCTCATGAATCGACAGGATACAATAAATTTCTAACAAGTGGTATCAGAGCCTTCATGTTTGATTTATGAGGTCGAAGTTTTAGAATCCAATTTTTGATATTGTTCAGGAACCCTAATTTTTCGATTAAATTTAATTTAAGGTTCAGATTGTTCGATTGTAGTTTTTTGTTTTGAATCCACCGCTATTGTGTCATTAAGGTTCAGATTGGACGATCATTAAGGTTTATCGTCCAGGAACCCAAAGATTTTTGTTTTCTTTGTATTGCTCTGGATTGGAAGAGTTTGTGACTGCTTGCTATTAATCACGAAGAAAAATATATCTATGAGCCACTTGCAATTTTTTTTATTTGGCAGCACCATTAATAGACCAATTCGTCCATATCTCAACAGCGTATTACATTTGGCAGCACCATTAAAGTTTGAAGTTTTTTAATGACTATTTGACATCACTATATCTCAACAGTGTATTATATTTGGCAGCACCAATTCGGCCATATCACACTATTTGGCAGCACCATTAATAGACTATTTGAAAAGTATATTAATGATCCAACAGAAATAAATTTTGAAGTTTTTTTTTATGATGCATTTTTTTTTGTTGGCTGTATATATTTTTTTATGTTAAAAGAATATTTGAATGTTCTTTTATTTAAAGTGATTTAATTTGTGATTTAAATCATGCACAAGATTCACATACTTTTGATATGGTAGATCAATTTTGGTATAATCTTTAAAGATCATCTGATGTAATCTGTTGATGCATATATATTTGGTCTTCTATAGATTATTCTATTTAAAGTAATCCTTATGAATTATTTGATATTATCTTTGGATGCATATCCTCCGTAGATTATTTCATGAATTTTGTTATATTGATAATATCCAATTTTGTCAAATTAAAATTAATGATTAATGCTTTTGATTACTTTATTTAAGTAATAATCTTATGAATATGCATGTATATAAGGCTTTGGACATGATTCAGTTTTGTAAAATTTAGTCAACATTTAAATTTTTTGGTACCTTTTGTGACTAGCAATAGTTGTCTAATATTCTAAATAGACCCATTGAAATAAGATGTCGCCAAAGTGACCTCTCTTGCGTAGATAGTCTATGAGGGATGTTTGATGTTTATGTGTGTACAATCATGCGGGTATTAGTCGGCCCAAAGGAAGGTTAATACTTGGCCGAATTGCACACATACTTGTGGTGATAAATGTGTGACAATTATACGGTTTACATGTGAATAATAATCCGATCCAAAGATAGGCTTATTATTTGACATGACTTATTGTCAACGTCTGATCACTACACCAAGAATATCACTTGCAGTTAATATCACTGTCCAAAGACTTGATATTAATGATGTACTAGGTATCTTGAGATGGGGTTCACCATTATTTGAATTTGTTTGACTATATTTTACGTTTTGGTTATTTGTTAGGACATGTTTATTTTTTGTTGCTTTGTTCTCTTTACAGTTAATGTTGTTAAAATATCTGCTAATAAGATTTTAATTTTCATGTTTAATGGGATAAACTTTAAGGGCAAAAAGAAATGAATACAGTCGCTGCTAAGGGTCCAGATCAAAAGAAATAACAATATAAAACTAAGGGTTGTTATTTTGTGATAAGACATGATACATAAGGAAGAAATGTACGAAGTACCACGCATGGCGTATAAAGAAAAGTATATTTCTAAATTTGATCTGTTATGAGGTTAATTTAGATTTAGTACCAAGAAACTCATGGTAGTTAGATTCTGGTGGAACTACCCACATTAATGTTCTAGGCAAGGTTGCCTGTGTTACCGAAAGTCAATTGATGGTGAAACATATATCTATATGGGTGACGGCAATTCGGTAGAAGTGAAAGAAATAGGACATTTTAGGATATTTTTAGGAACCGATTATTATTTGGATTTGATAGACACTTTTATTGTACCGTCTTTTAGACGAAATTCAGTTTCAGTTTCCTTAATGGACAAATCTAGTTATCATTGTTCATTTGAAAACAATAAGTTTAGTCTATCTTTAAATTTAAATATTATTGGTAACGGTTCCCTTAAGGTTTATGATAACCTATATTCAGTTGAAACTATTGCATCTTATAATGAAATCTTGCAAGTAAAGTCATGTGGTATTAAACGCAAAATTAATAATATTTTTTTAGCCTCATTATGACATAAGCATTAGGTCACTTCTCTAGAAATAGAGTTGAACGATTTGTGTCTGATGAGATTTGGATTCTATTGACTTTATAGACTTTAATGTTTATATTGAATGTGTAATGGAAAGAGAGACCAAAGTTAAATTATAAGTAGCTACTTTATTGGTTATGCTACAGATCAAGGGGTTGATAATTATACAATCCCACACTAAGATTTTTTTTTGAGACGAGAAGTGTAATATTTTTTTGAGGATATTGAGTTTGGGGGAGAAATAAAGTCCGGATCATTGTCTTTGAGAAGAAATCAATTACGATTCCTACTATCACTTTTGACGATGTGCAAGATTCTATACCTGTCATGATTAAGAAGTAAATTCGGAGTCTCAATAAGACAATGTCGAATTACCTCTATAAGTCGTTGTTGAGATACCTTAACAACGACAACGTAGCGGCACCCCATTCAAGATAAGGTAATTATTCCTAAAGAACAAACTCAACAACCTCAAGAACCGGTAATATTAAGATGGTCCACCAGAGAAAGGAGAAATATAATTTTGGATAATATTGTCATATTTCTCTAGGAACGTGATGAAGACTGTGGATACTGGATGAAAATATAATCTACTTCCGTCAGGCCATGGAAAGTTCCAGTTCTCAAAGTGGATTGATACAATAAATAAAGAGTATAAATTCATGCAAGA
The DNA here is from genome assembly GCA_029216955.1 of Iris pallida. Lineage (NCBI taxonomy): Eukaryota > Viridiplantae > Streptophyta > Magnoliopsida > Asparagales > Iridaceae > Iris > Iris pallida. Next base: position 1,245,067 of record JANAVB010020598.1, on the reverse strand, counting down.
CAATAAAGTTTAAGAACTTGTCCCATTACCAAAAGGTATGAAATCCATTGGTTGCAAATGGACATTTAGAACCAAGAAGGATTTGAAGAGTCATGTGGAGAAGTATAAAATATGTCTTGTGACTAGTGACTTTACTCAAAATTTTGGGATTGATTTTAAAGAGTTTTTCTCTTCTGTATCTTTGAAAAACTCCTTTAAAACAATCATAGCACATGTTGTACATTTTGATCTTGAGTTACATTAAATGGATGTCAAAACGGCGTTTCTTAATGGTAACATTGACGAAACTATTTATATGGTGCAGCCAGAAAACTTTGTGTCGAAAGATCCAAATAATATGGTTTGCAAATTGACAAAATCCATTTATGGACTCAAGCAAGCTTCTCGTCAGTGGTACTATAAATTTCACCAAGTTGTTACCTCGTTTGATTTTGAGTTAACGTTGTTGAAGATTGTGTGTATCACAAATTCAGTGGGAGTAAAAAAAAATTTGGTTTTGTATGTTGATGACATACTTCTTGCCACAAATGATATAGGCATATTGTATGACACTAAGAAATTTCTATCAAATAACATTGAGATGAAAGATCTTGGCGACGCCTCTTTTGTATTAGGAATTCAAATACACCGAGATCGTTCTCGAAGTATTCTTGGATTATCACAAAAGAGCTATCACTACACCAAAAGAGTGATTTTCCAACACCCCCTTTTTTTTATCACCAACGGTTTTTTACCGTTACCGATTACTAACGGTTAAAAGTGTTAGAAACATAACAAAACCGTTAGTATAAATATTAAAACTTAAATTTCATATTTATATTTAGTTTTTAAAGCTACTAACAGTGCAAAACCGTTAGTAAATAAGTTAAACACTTTTTAATACTCAAACATGTGCCAATCACGTGAGTGAAAAAGTGTTAGAGGGGGGAACACTTTTTGGTTCCCTCCTATTTTTCCCGTGAGGATTATATTGGAGGGGGGAGGTTCCACGAGCCCTAACCTCTTCTCCTTCTTCGAGTACAGGGGGAGGTTCCATGAGCTAGCCCTAGCTTGATTCTCTCCTTCTTCGAGTACAGGGGGAGGTTCCACGAGCCCTAGTCTCTTTCTCCTTCTTCTATACAGGTACATATCGTCGGATTTCTTGCCCTAAATTAAACCCTAGCCTCTTTCTCCTTCTTCGAGTACAGTGGACGTCGGCTCGTGGACGTCCCTCTTTCTCCTTCTTCGAGTACACTGGACGTCGGCTCGTGGACGTCGTGGACGTCGCCGGCCCTAAATTAAACTAGCCATCTTTCTTCGAGTACAGTGGACGTCGGCTCATGGACGTCCCTCTTTCTCTTTCTTCGAGTACACTGGACGTCGGCTCGTGGACGTCGTGGACGTCGTCGGCCCTAAATTAAACTAGCCATCTTTCTCCTTCTTCTATTAATTCTTAAAATCTCATCTTCTCAAACCTTAGGACTCGTGGACGTCGGCTCTGTACAAAGCAAACCGTCGGTTGTGTACAAGAGGGCGGTGGTTGCTTCTTCTTCTCCCGTGGAAAGGAACAACCGTTGGTTAGTAAAATCGTTACTCCATTCTGTACAAGATGGCTTCTTCTTCCTCTTCTTTCTATAATTGGTTCTTTTTTTGTGAAAATAGTTCCATTTTGTTCTAAAAATCAAGAGAGATCCGATTGAATTTTTTTACTGAAAATGGGCGGTTGTGCACACGAGCACAAGAGGGCGGTTGTGCACACGAGCTCACCGGTTGCTATCAGTTTGATTTTTTTTTTTTTTACTAAAAATGGGTTCATTTTGTGTCCTGCAGCTGTTGGATTCGCAAGAAGAGGGATCCGAGACAAAGAAAGACTGGGTTTAGGTATTATTATTTACATCTTTATTTTATATTTTTGTTTGTGAGATTTTATATGATCTGATGTTTGTTTCTTTGTTCTGGATCTGGTGTTTGTTGCTTTATTTAGGTATTATTATGTTTTTTGCTTTGTTTAGGTATTATTATTTGCTCTATGATGATTTTGTTTGTATTCATTTAGCGTTGATGAGATTTTATGAAACCAAGTTTTCCATGAAAGTAACAAATATGCGCAGTAGCTAACACAATTTGTTGAGGCTAGATTTTCCCTAGTCACAATAATGTCCATTGCCATGGGTCAAAGTTCAGGATGCCACCATAGTATAAGCTTCTATAGTCGAACAATGCATAGCATTGGTTGCTCGCAGCACGTGGAGTCGAACAATACGTGTCTGAACTGTTAGTTTTTTAACCGTATTCACCATTATTTGTCTTAAGCATTGGTTGCTCGTAGCATGTGGAGTCGAACAATACGTGTCTGAACTGTTAGTTTTTTAACCGTATTCACCATTATTTGTCTTGAACATAAACACAAAGGTAAATATCTATTATACGTTCTAATTTGGTTCTGTTCAATGTGTTTTCTTATGAATATGATTAGAACATGCAACTATTTTGTGCAATTATTTTGTATGAAAGATGGTTTGCTTTTTTCATCTAATAAATACAAAGTTTATGAATTTATCCATTTAATTTTTATTTTATGTGTTGACGAATTTGGTAGAAGAAGGTAGGTTTGGTTTATTCCTGGAGGCACACACAATTTCACTTGTCTTCAAACCGTTGTCTTGAAATTTTGCACCTTGTTTTGTCTTGAAACGAAGGTAGGTACAGAATAAACTTGAATAAACCAAGGCAGGAATAAACAAAATAAACTTGAATAAACTTATGACAAAATAAACTTGTGTGTGCAAAGTTTATGCTCAACTTGAATAAACTTGCAACTTATTTTGTCTTGAAATGAAGATTGGTTTGCATCTTGTTCAAACCAAGACAGGAATAAACAAGGTGCACAGTTTGTCTTGAAATGAAGGTCTTCAAGGACATGTGTCTATGTAATTTGTCATATACTTGGCTTCATGATCTAATTTAATTATCTTAATCTTACTTTTTTATTAGGTTCACGGTTGAGAAAGGGGTAAACGTGCTTGCTATTATGTCTTCAAGAGAGTGGATTAAAAATCCACGCAGAAATAATGTCGAATATATAGAAGGTGTTCAATATTTCATGAACTTTGTGAAGAACCACTCTCCACCTGGGATCGGCACATGTCCATGTCCTTGTATGAAGTGCAAAAATTCGAACAGATTTATTTTTGAAAGAGTTGAGAAACACTTGATCGTGTTTGGTATGGATCCAACATATGATGACTGGTACTTTCACGGAGAGAGGAAAGACATGAACGTAGTGGTAGATCCTATGCCACATGTTACTGAAGAGGATGAAATCCAAGAAGAACATTTTGAGGATGCCGGGGGTAGGCTCGAAAACTTTGTCGATGATGCTTATGGAGTACATGATATGGCCCAAGCTACTTGTGAAGGGAATCACGGCGAGCCCTCTGTAGTTTCTGGTAATCCATTTGTCCATGGTAATAAGTACCATGAATATAAGAGAAAAGCAAACGAAAAACTTTATCCTTCATGTGAAGATGGTCTTACAACTTTATGTGCAATTATAGAGCTTCATAACTTGAAGAAAGAGTTCAATTGGTCTGGAAATAGCGTGACTGAGTTGTTGAAGCGACTGAGACGGTGGCTTCCAAAGGGAAATACACTACCTGACAAGTACCCCGTGATGAAACAAATGCTAAAAGATTTGGGAATGAAGGCCAAGTGCATCCATGCTTGTGAGAATGATTGCATATTGTACTGGAAAGAAAATGCGGATGAGGTAGAATGCCCTCGTTGTCAGACTCCCCGATTTAAAGTTAAGGAGACAAAGTCTGGAAAAATTATCACAAAACAACCAAGAAAGGTTTTGAGGCACTTTCCTCTAATTCCAAGATTAACTAGATTGTACACTATACCATGGATAGCTCGGCAAATGCAGTGGCACATGGAAGCAACATCTTCTTGGCAATTCATGCGTCATCCTATCGATTCGGCTGAATGGAGATCTCTTAAAAGCAAGTGGCCAGAGTTTTCTAGAGAGGGACATAATGTTTGGCTTGGCATTGCTACCGATGGATTCAATCCACATGGAGTTCTTTTTAGTGGTTACAGTTGCTGGCCAGTATACCTCATACCTTATAATCTTCCACCCTCATTATGCATGAAATCACAGTTCCAGATGATGTGTTTGTTAATTCCTGGCCCGAAAGCCCCGAGTCAGGACATTGATATTTACTTAGAACCTCTTGTAGACGAGTTGAAGCAACTTTGGGCAGAAGGAGTGACAACATTTGATATGGACAAGGGGGAAATTTTCACCTTAAGAGCAATGTTATTGTGGGGAATTCATGATTTTCCAGCATTCGGTAACTTATCTGGTTGTGTGACACATGGTTACAAAGCATGTCCTATTTGTGCTATTGAGACAGAGTCTGAGCATGTTGCTAATAAGAATGTTTTCACAAAGTATAGGAGATTTTTGAAGGATGGTCACCCATATAGGGAAGTGAAATATGGATGGTACAAGGATGTAGAGCACAAGGAACCTCCAACACGATTGACAGGACCATCCCTTTTGGAGAGGCTTGATCGTATCAAATATGTACCAGGTAAAATAACGAAAGCTACTTCTAAGAAACGAATGGCAGTTGAGGTAGACGGCAGTGAGGATTGCACTGCAAATGAGGATAACAATGAAGGAAGACCAGCGTGGTATAAGAAGTCGATTCTTTTTGATTTAGAGTACTGGAGTGGTCATAAAGTACGACATACTATTGATGTGATGCACACCGAGAAGAATGTGGCTGAACATTTTATTAACTTAATGTTTGATAAAGGAAAACAATCTTCTAAGTATGCACTGGATAAAGCTCAGAAGCTACAATTTTGTCAAGTTTTAAAAGATATAAAACTTCCATCATGCCTTGCAACTAATTTGGGCAGCCTTGTAAGTGTTCAACCACCAAGTTTGCATATTAAGAAGTCATATGACTATCATGTCATTATCCAATATTTGCTTCCAGTTATGGTTCAACATGCATATCCAAAGTATCGTGAGTTAAAACGAGCTATTTTGCAAGTAAGCTTGTACTTCAACATATTGTGCTCGAAGGTCTTAGTTCGAGAGCATGTCCAAGCTGCGAAAGATATGATTGCTGAGGCATTATGCGTGTTGGCACATTATTTTCCACCACACTTCTTCGATATTAGTATTCACTTAATGGTGCATCTAGCCGACCAAGCTTTACTTTGTGGACCTACGGGATATATATGGATGTATCCATTTGAAAGGTGATATATTCATCTTATATATTATTATTTCTTGCTAATTTATTAACACTATAAAATTTTTAACAAGTGCATTTTATATTTGATTTAAGGGCTATGAAAGAGTGTAAAAATATACCAAGCAACAAACGTTATGTGGAAGGGTCAATTTCGGAGGCATATCTTGTTTCAGAATCTGTTAGATATGCTATGGAATATATGCCAAATCCGCATGATGGTAATCATAGTTCTAGTCAAGCACTCTTTTTAGATGAGAATTGTGATGATATATACGAGCGCTCCATTCTTGAGGGTAAAACTATCAAGTTATCTGGTGTACAACGCATACAAATTCGGAGATGGATACTCTTCAGGATAAATATACCAGAACGAGATGAATATTACAGGTGTGATATTCTTTCATTTTTTTAAAACTACATAATGTGTATTTTGTTTTCTGTTTATACAACCAATTTTTTTGAATTTGTAGTATGTACCGCTCATCCTTGGGAGATGGCCCTCGTGGTAAAAGAAGAGGTACCATTAAGACAGAAGTTGTGGTACAATCTGAATTTATCGATTGGTTACACAAAAAGGTGGGTAACACTTATTTTTGAGAGCATAGGTATATGTTGTGGCTTTGGTTAATGTATTTGTAATACAGCTGCTGGAAGAAAAATGCATGGACTCATTGTTGTGGCGGTATGTTAGTGGGCCAAAGTGGGAAGCCAAAACTCATATGAAGTATAGGGTGAATGGTTATATATTCTCTCCTCAGCACTATGACGATACTCTTTCAACACAAGACAGTGGTGTTTGCATGGATGCGATTACTACATTTGTCTCAAGTGCAAAAGATATGAACCCGATCGATGACGACATTATTTGGTATGGTATTATCAAAGAGATTATAGAGGTTGATTATTATGAATTCCAACATGTAGTGTTCTATTGTGATTGGGTGAATATTGGGGACAAGGCCAACGGCTGTAAGTTGTGTCCAGACTCTAACTTGTTAATGGTGAATCTAAAGAAGCTCAAGAGTGCTGATGGAGAATATGATGAGCCGGCCATTCTTTCATCCGAAGCGAGTCAAGTTTTTTATATAAAAGATGCTCAAAATCCCGATTGGTATATTGTTCGACGCTCTCCAAAGCGTATGACTGATTCTATTGATGATTATGACATTCCAACAAGTTTCCAGTCCATTTCAAAAGAGCAACCTAACTTGGCGCCACTATTAAAATGTATTGAACCCAAATAGATTCTGAAAGCAATGGCTTGTAATTTGAAAACAATGGTTTGTATTGATGATTTTTAATATTTGCTCATTTGCTATGATGTCATATTTTCATTTTGCACATTTGATGAGATCTTGATTTCAACTTGCTTCATTTGCTTAACTGAGTTGTAGCTAATTAAATTGCTTCATTTGCTTCCAATGTTGGGGAAGCTTAAAGATATTGGGTGGTGAATTCAATTTGGTGGGGAAGTTTAAAGATCACATGTTGAACTGTTATCTTTGCGATGTCTCTTTCAAGAATTAGACATCAAAGGCCCAGTTAGTAGGAACTTAGAGTTCTCTTACCTCAGGGGTACCAACATGATTGGTTCTTTTCTACACATGTATATACATCATGTAAGTATGAAAAGTCCTACTCTTGATTGTCATTAATGTTTACTGCTTAACATTGCAAGTTTCAAATTTCAACTTTCAACAGGGATTGTCAAGGTGTTAGCTATGGTGATATGGACTATTGTCTAATTTAGTTTCATTTGAAGTTCTTAATACATCAAAGTTCTAACACTCTAGTTAAAATCAAAAGAACTTGGCCATTGCTTTGTATTTCTAAGTCCATAGAGTACTCCTATCTTCCCATTGCTTTGTATTTCTATTATTGGTTCTTTTCTACACATGTATATACATCAAAGTTCATTTGCGCATTTTTTGGAAGGTTATAGTTTTCATCCCTAGAGCAGGGACACTGGTTCTTTCATTTCCATAAACTTCCATATGGCTCTAAAAACAAACTATATAGACCCCCACCTGTAAAGGTGTGATCCAATCTTATTTAAGAAGTACTCTTGTTAGAGCTAGTGACTACTTTGAATAAGAAAAATATTAGGCAATAGAATTTTTATTTGACAATGGACAAAAACAAAGGAAATGATTTTAGAAGCACATGAACATATCCAAACTAGATCGAGTGGAGATGCATATTCTAGTGAACTTTAACGATGTATGTTTGTTCCTTATTCTTTCATGTCTTTAGTTGTGTTCACTTGATTTGAGCATAAGAGCCATCAATATGAATAGTTTTGCAAGGTATGCATTCCCTTTTCCACTACAAGGTATGCATTCCCTTTTCCTGTCTTTATTAGTTGTGTTCACTAATCAAGGTAATTATCAGAAACTTGTTAAAAATTTTTAAAAATGCTGTTGTATGTATAAATTGATACATTACCTAAAATGTGTATATATATATGCCTTATACTTGTCTTTACGCCTATGCATTATGGTGTTACCATTTGATGTGGCCTTCAATAAGTTGAGATTTTACAGAGGTTGTGGTTTTCTATTTTTTTTAGCATGCTGCTCCTTTGCCTGAAGAGATAATTGTTAAAGGAATCTTAAGAGAGACTTATCTGGGTCAATTACTGCCCCATTCTTCCATATCCAATTAACTTTCTATGAGAACTTCTTTAATGCTATTTTTTGTTCATCCAGGTCTCTGTGCCTCATTGAGGTAAACTACATCCAGCTAGTACGAAGACATTAGCTATTTAGATAAGAGCTTGATGTATGTGTTTCCTATAGACTTGATATCAGGCCAGTTTTGGTGGAGAATTTTTCCAGCTCTTATTAAATGTATATATATATACATTGATTCACTACACCAGGTCTTTGGTGGAGATTAAATGTATATATATCAAGTCTATATATATATACATTGAAAGATGTATGTGTTTACACCTGAGCTTGATGTATGTGTTTCCTATAGACTTGATATCTGGATGAACAGAGACCTGGTAAACTGGCATTGCCTATGCATTTCCTATAGACTTGATATCAGGCCACATACACATTTAATTGTTCTGTCCTCACGAGGACAATAGGGTTTCAGTCCATATACATATTTCATTGTCCAGTCCATATTAGAATTAAGTTTCAGTTCACTAATTGTTCGGTCCTAAGTTATTTGTTCTGTCCTACAGACTTGAAGTATCAGTCCTCTTTACCTTGGCATACATCTCATGGGTATCAGTCTATTTATATGTCGTGATCAGTCCCTTTATTCATGTGTCCAATCTTTGGTTCAGTCCCTTGTTTTATGTTCAGTCTCCCTTAAATCTTCTTGGTTCAGTTCATAACATGTCCTGTTCAGTCCCAATGTAATGTTATTTCCCTATTGCATTAGAGTTCAGTCCTACGTTACATTTGAAGTCCAATCTTCAAATATATGAGTCAGTCCTTTACATTTGTCCTCCTTAGGAAGTATTTGTCCACATTAGATGTTCTGCCCCATCTTCCATTGCATGTTCAGTCTTTTAATTTCATGATCAGTTCCTATCCATAAATAGCTTCTGTCATATCCTTCTTTATCATTCAAGATACTAGTTCCAGTTCGTAATTTCCCTTTTTCCAGTTTGGACTCATATTGTGTCAATTCATCTAACATTCAGTCCCAAAATCACTTAACATTCAGTCCACCCATCTTGTTCAGTCCCAAGTTCACACTGTGCAGTCCCAAACTAGTAATTAGTTTAGTCTTGAACTGAGGATATCAGTCCATAACTATTGAGTTCAGTCCCTATTTACCTTAGATCAGTCCAATTCTCTAATAGAAGTGCCAACCCATTTATAGCAATTGTATGCAATTGTATACATCTATATATATAATATTAGTAGTGGATAAGGGTTTTAGGTAATGTATCATATAGGCGATAATGTAGTATGTGTGTGTGTGTGTGTGTGTGTGTGTATATATATATATATATATATATATATATATATATATATATATATATATATATATATATATATATATATATACACACATTTTGCTCAGAATTTAGGTAATGTGCCTTATACTTGTCTAGAGATATTGTTGTAATATGCCTTATACTTGTCTTTACGCCTATGCATTATGGTGTTACCATTTGATGTGGCCTTCAATAAGTTGAGATTTTACAGAGGTTGTGGTTTTCTATTTTTTTTAGCATGCTGCTCCTTTGTCTGAAGAGATCAATTGTTAAAGGAATCTTAGAGAGACTTATCTGGGTCAATTACTGCCCCATTCTTCCATATCCAATTAACTTTCTATGAGAACTTCTTTAATGCTATTTTTGTTCATCCAGGTCTCTGTGCCTCATTGAGGTAAACTACATCCAGCTAGTACGAAGACATTAGCTATTTAGATAAGAGCTTGATGTATGTGTTTCCTATAGACTTGATATCAGGCCAGTTTTGGTGGAGAATTTTTCCAGCTCTTATTAAATGTATATATATATACATTGATTCACTACACCAGGTCTTTGGTGGAGATTAAATGTATATATATCAAGTCTATATATATATACATTGAAAGATGTATGTGTTTACACCTGAGCTTGATGTATGTGTTTCCTATAGACTTGATATCTGGATGAACAGAGACCTGGTAAACTGGCATTGCCTATGCATTTCCTATAGACTTGATATCAGGCCACATACACATTTAATTGTTCTGTCCTCACGAGGACAATAGGGTTTCAGTCCATATACATATTTCATTGTCCAGTCCATATTAGAATTAAGTTTCAGTTCACTAATTGTTCGGTCCTAAGTTATTTGTTCTGTCCTACAGACTTGAAGTATCAGTCCTCTTTACCTTGGCATACATCTCATGGGTATCAGTCCTCTTTACAGAGGTTGTGGTTTTCTATTTTTTTTAGCATGCTGCTCCTTTGTCTGAAGAGATCAATTGTTTAATTGATTTACACTTGGTACTTTAGCAACAGATACAAAAGAAGTTGCAAATTCCTAGAACCACCCTATGTATACATGAGGAAATGGATTCTATAAAATGTTCATATGCCATAGAAGTAGATCGTATCTCGATAGTGCCTGTAAGCTACGGGCTGAGATGTCAATACATTATTTCATTTTACACGATGTAGGAATGCATTTCATTTTTGCTATTTGTCTTATATTCTTCCACCAGTTGGCTTTTCAAATTATATGGCAAGGCCCTCTCTCAAATTTACACGATGTTGATTGAATTTTCAATGTGCACCCTCTTTTCATGTTTCTCATCCCTTGAGCACTATATATGTTACTTAAGACAAGGCACACCCTTACTTCATGAGGAGCCTAAATATAGTTATGACTTTCATTTGCAAATTTGATGAGATAAATCACCACATGCTTCGTTTGCTTCAGTTGCTCATCTGGTACTGGTAGTTGCTCATTGCTATTACTCGCAGGACAGCTTGTTTCACGGAATGTCATCCAATCCTAGTGCTACTGCTGGTGCTGGTGCATCCATAGGTACAAAAAATACATAAGAAACGGATGCTACACCCACACCAAATGGCAAAAAGTACTCGATTGTTGTTGATTTAGATGGTGCTAAGGGCAGAGATGCAGCCAAATGGATTTCTCGGAGTGGTATCCTAATTCGTGCTCAAATTCCAATTGGGTATGAAGAGTGGAGGCAAGTAGATGACTTCTACAAGGATAATCTATGGAATGAGCTCATGGTATTTTTCAAATTCAACATGTTTATATATATGTTTAAACTTCTTTTTATGTTTTGACTCTAATTACTGATTTGTGTTTTGTTTGTATTGGACAGAAAGAGTTTGAGATGAATGTGGACCCCAAGTTTGCTCGGCCTATACTGGAAAAAAAATTTCTGCAATATTTTAGAACAATAAAGTCCACCATGCGCACAAAATATCTGAAAATTAATGGACAACCTATACCCAAACGTGTTGCCCTTGAAAACCGTCCTGATGATATTGATAAAATCTGGTGGGAGAAGTTTGTAGACATTGAGTATAGTGATAAAAAGAAGGAGCAATGCAAGAAGAATGCTGAAAATAAGGCCAAAAATCCTATCACTCACACTTTGGGACGAAAATCTTATTCTAGAATGTATGAAGAAATGGTGCGTAACTTGTTTTTCACAAATGACAATCAAGTATTGAGTTTATGATATGTCATTAATAATGATTCTGCACGTAGGCAAAGGAAAATCCAGAAGGAAAGATTTCACGGGTAGAGGCTTGGAAAAGGGCACACACGAAAAGAAAAACTGGAGAGGCGCTTCCATGTGCGGAGGAAAAATATGTAAGTACTATTTTTTTCAACCATATGACCACGAAATAACTTGCACCTTATTATTTAATGTTTGTTTCCTTCTATGGCTGCTTCTTTTGTTTCCTTTGCTGGTACCCCATATAGGCAATATTTCCCATAAAATTTTCCTTTACCTGTGCGCAGGATGTAGAATGTTAAGGAGAACCTCTCAATTTAAATTTGTGGTTCCAGTTGTTAGACTGAATGCTGAGTGACATGTTTGGTTATTAGACAAATTGACTTGCTAAGAAGCTTCCTCAGAAGTTTGAACTTTGAACTTGAGTACACAGCACATATGCACTATGTCTCTTAGGAGAACAGAACGATGTTCTCCACATATTTTGACATCAGAATTTCTGTGCTTAAGAAGCTTTATTAGTACTCCAGGAGTAAGAGATGCCATTTTTCTTCTTTCCCCTGTTCTCCAGCTATATATGATCAGTAGGTTATAAACTAGGTAATATTTTTCAAGTAGGTCTACAGCTGCTTTTCCCTTCATCTGAACCAACCTCCTTTCTAGAATTAGGTTGGGTTCTATCAGACTTTTTAAAGGAAAATCATCATTGAACATAGCCATAGGTATAGTATGTCCAGATAAATCTTGGGTAACTCAAGAAAATTAAGAGCGATCCTGGCTTGATACCAACATTATGGTAGATAAACTGAACCTGATGGATGCATTACCTTATTGCTCATTGCCGATCGATGCAAGCATATATCATCTGTGCATATTGGACTCGCTATGCGATCTTGACATCAGAAGATACTACTATTTCCACAATGTTTATGAATTCTTAGGTATATTCAACTTGCTCAATAATATGAAGGCAGATCTAGGCTTTACCAAATCCCTGGATTCCAGAAAAAGGTAATGGACTAACACAATTACACTTCTGGTGGGCTTCAGAAAGTTAAATCCAGATGGATATCCAACAACCTAATGTTCTAAAAGGGAAATGCCCGTTCAAGAACTCTATCAACGCTTAAACATGGTTCTTGTTCAGGTGCTTATGACTAACAAATTGCTGATGGCGACAATGAGAAGATAAGCACAAAGTCTTTTCGCAAGAAGAGAAGATGCTATACATGGTTAAGAGTTGCTGTAAGTGCAGTGTAAACTACCTTGGAATTGCTATAATGTATAGTCCTCCAATGTGAGATGAAATAGTTTCATTCATCGTATAATGGAACATGGGGATGCTTGCTTAGCTAACCTGTAGGTCTCTCATCATGTACTGTTAAGAAATATTTTAGATATTAGCTGGCCGCATCATTTCTTACATCAAGAAGTATTATTCAATCTACACTTCTTCTTTACTATGTGACCATGGAGGGGATGTGGTCTAGTGGTAACACTGGTAAGGGAGGGGAGGAGTGGGCATGGTTTCGAATCCCAGTTTGGACAGAATAAAAAAATGGGAATGGGAGGGGGTCCTGGTCCTAGTAGCCCAGGACAGGGACTGTCATTAATGACTGGCTTTATCTCCAAAAAAAATCGAGACAGTTTACTGTGTGATGGAAGATTAGTTGTTATCTTGCTGTCAAGTATTCAGTCTATGATGCCAAGATGGCACTGGTTCATTAGATGTTTATATCGGTGTTTTCAGGTCATGCTTATAAACAGGGAGCGAAGGTAGATAGTTCCATATTCGAGACTGACCCTGGTGTGACTCCAGAATCCAACTCCTCTGAAGGGTTAACCAAAGGAGATAAAGCAAGAACTGTTTATCGCTGCAAAAAATGCAGGAGAGTTATTGATGTGCCAGAAAATATTGTTAGCCACACACTAGCTAATACAATGTTGTTCTTCGCCAAATCCTCTGTATAATGCTCATATCAACGCACATTTAATATGGCCTTATTGTTCTTCTGTTTGATATTGTCGTATTATATTAATTTACAGTGGACATTTTAGTGTGTGCAGTCAATACTTATTTTTTGAATTTTGTTTGTATTTTATTAATTTGGACTGAACGTCACTTTCTTATCATGAAAATGCAGGCTCTAATTGAAGCCGCAGAAGAGAGGCAAAAATTACAAGCAAGAGATGGTAGCGATGGTATTGTAAGCTTAGAAGAATTTGAGAGAGATCCGATTGCTGAAGTTTTTGGGCCAGAAAGAAAGAAGAGTTATTGTCGTGCAGTCAGCTCTACCTCCTCCGTGAAGCAAGTCAAAATGACACAGGCTACTAAAGCAATAGCAAGTCAAAAAGACGTTCAAGATTTGCGTTCGTGGAAAATGGAAATACAAAATCAAGTGACTGATGCTATCAATTCAATGACTGCTTCAATGAATGCTGCTTTTATGAATATGCAACAAAATATGCTACAAAATATGAATATGCAACAAAATCAATGCGGAGGCAATGCGACCCCAAGGGCGGAAGTAGCCTCCAACACACATCAGAGTCAAGCTGCAGTTGGTAGTCCTGACGTCCCAACCAACAATGTTGCTAGCCCTAACATCCCGACCAACAACGTTGGTTCGTCTTACAAAGGAAAGAAATATGTTATGTTGCTTTCACGGGATTTAAAGGAGGTGGCTAAGGGATATCTAGCAACACGCGCCATTTGTCATCAAAGAAAAGTGGTACAAGATGAAGAAAGTGTCGTTTCGGTGACTGAGGTAATAGATCCGGAAGCACCGATATTTGAGGCTCCACAAGATGGAAATTACAAACTTTGTGATATAGCCGATGGAGGCTTTGTGATTTGGCCAAAGTATCGTTTGCGAAATATGTAGTATTTTTTAAACTTTTGACTGATCTATTGAACTTTATGTTATGTAGAATGTTGATATATTTTCAAGTACAATCAAGTTACATGAACTTAAATTTTCTTTGGCAAATGTAGTGTTTAATTGAAATGAGTTATTTATTTGATGGTGTATATCGTGATTGGTAATCTTGAATTTGAATTACAGGATTTTGGCAATAAAATAAATATCAAGTTGTTTGCAATGTGCTACATCTTTTGCAATAATCATTTACAGAAAATTAATGTTTCCAACACTATTTGGAAAATCACTTTCCTAACAGTTTTTAACTGTTAGAAATGAAAATTATATTGCTAGAACGGTGAATTTGCCAATGGTATATTACCATTAGTATATTTAATTTGCCAACACTTTGTTGGCGTTAGGAAGATATGGTTACTAACGATTTTTCACCGTTAGTAACAAAACTTTAGTCACGGTAAAAACCGTTAACAAAATTACTTTGCCAACGGTAGGAAAGTGTTGGTAAATAAACATTACTAACGGAAATAACCGTTAGTAAAGTTGAACTCCCTAACGGGAAAAACCGTTAGGAAATCTGGATTTACTAACGGTTATAAGCGTTAGTAAAAGCGTCAGTAAACTTACTAACGCCCAGGTACCAACGGTAAAAAACCGTTAGCAATATTTTTCCTAACGCGTATAGTCGTTAGGAAATGCCAGTTTTGGTGTAGTGTATCGATAAAGTGCTTAAAAGATTTGGCATGCAGGAATGCAAACCAGGTGACACCCAGTCGCTAAAGGAGACAAGTTCAGTCTCAATCAGTGCCCTAAAGAATAACCTTGAAATTAAGAAAATACAATAGATTTTTCCTTCATGATCAGTTGTAGGGAGTCTAATGTATGCTCAAGTATGTACGCGTCAGGATATTGCGTATAATTAGGATATTAGGCAGATATTTAAGCAAATATGGATGGATCAATGGGTAGCAGCCAAACTACTTAAGTAATAATAGAGAACAAGAAATTATATGCTCTTTGTATGAGATCGGATAATTCTGGAGATCATAAGGTATTCCGACTCCGATTTTGTTGGATGCCAACACAGTAGGAGATCCATATCAGGTTATGCTGACTAATGGAGATATATTTTGGATGAGTGTCAAACATGCACTCATAATTTCTTTCACCATGGCAGCAAGGTTTATAACATGCTGTGGGGCATCTATTCAGGAAATATGGTTACAAAATTTTGTCACAAGGCTGTGCCTACAGTACGGTGTTGAAAGACCACTTAAATTATGGTGTGACAATAAATCGGCAGTAATGTATTCCAATAGCAACAGAAACTTGTATAAGTCAATGATATTGACATAAAGTTTCTAGTTGTGAAGGAAAGAATTCAGAATGGTTAAAGTGTCCATATAGCACATTATGACAAACTCCATTTTAGCGGATCCGCTTACAAAAGCATTATCACCCAGGGTCTTTCTTGAGCATACTGCCCATATGGGGTGTTATCTCAATCAAGTATATGACAACATAGTGGGAGTTTGTATTTTATATATTTGGGTGTTATTTGATTTTGGACACATTTATGTATTAAAGTATTTTGGATATTTATCTGATCAGATATATGGAAATTCAGTTCATTCTGTTTTCATTATGTTAAAGTATTGATCTCATTAAAGTTAAGGAGGACCAGTTGGAAATAGACATATATTCATCACATTGCGTGTAATTTCCATGCTACACATCCATGATTGATCTATGTCGTTTAGCTATATTGGTATATGTGACCATCGATGGTTTAGTTACGCTATATGTGACGAAGGCCGCTTTGATCCTATGTTTATATGGTTAATGGATGAGATTGTCCGGATATACCCTAAGAATTAAGATAACAATTTATGAGCTCATTAAGGTTAACACAATTATAAGGTTACATATGTGGCCCAGTGAGAGATTGATGGATTATTCAATAATATGGGGCCACACATGTAAAATTAATTGTGTTGGGCGATCTAAATAATTAAGCCAAATTAAAGTGGTCTATTTGGAAATTGGCTTAAGGGTATAATTGTCATGGAATTAATGTGTAGATACCGGAGATAATTCTAATTTGATGAGGGGCCAAATTAAAAATATCAACACACATACACACACACACACACACACACACACACATATATATATATATGTGTGTGTGTGTGTGTGTGTGTGTGTGTGTGTGTGTATTCATTAGGGTTATGGTCCCCAACTCATACGGCCACCAAAAGCGAGATTTTTTCTTTTTCTCTTCTGCATCCCCATCAACAGAAAGAGAGGGACAAAGGATACGGATTCTTCTTTGTCATTAAGGGTCGTAGCAAGTTGGAAGATCAAACCCAATAAAGAGACGTTCGCTTCAAGATCCACCAAGTCTAGCAATGGATTCAGGTACGCTTCCGTAATTTAATTTATGTTCTTCATCTCATGAATCGATATGATACAATAAATTTCTAACAATAATAAGTTGCATGAAGTGTAACGAGTGAAATAAAATATTGCTGTATCAAATTGCAACTAGTTGAAGTGTGAATGGTACGTGCAAGGATAATAAAAGTTGATATCAAATGTGTTGAACGGATTCGAGCATTGGCTTTAAATGTCACAGATAAATACTTACACGAGATGTAATGGTTATCGAAAATAAATCATTGCACAAAGTGCAACGCATATCAGAAAAAAAATGTTGCACGCTGTGCAATACATGTCGGAAGTAAAATCGTTGCACGTGGTGCAATGCGTGTCAAAGTAAAATCGCTGCACGGAGTGTAACGGATATCAAAAATGAATCGTTGCATACGGTGCAATGGAAGGAAACAAAAAGTCATAAATCGATAGAAACGAATCGTTCGACAGCGCATAAAACTTGAACTTGTATTGGCGAATGTACACATTAGCTGAATTGTGTCGGATTTTGATTAATTAAAGTTACGGTTGTGATCAAGCATGATTACTTTGAAAATCGTGAGTCAAAAGAGATTGTTGGTTTATATCGGGTATGATGCGAGGGAAATAACTTTATTCTAAGTGGTATATGATACCACCTATGTAATGAATGACTCGATTCTGAGTGGTATATGCAATACCACTTGTGCGATGGATTCCATCGACACATTGTGTAATTTGCAGAAGGATTGTCCGCAACAGACGAGAGAGTAATGAGACCCGATTAAAAATTTGTATGACGGTATGTTGATACAAGTGTTCTTCGAAAATCGGTTGGAATGATAAGGCAAGACTCGTATCAATGAATGATACGTCAGACGAAAATTATAAGTCGGTCGGACGACTGAGACTAACAAAATGATTATGCCTTGCGGCAATGATCGGATCGATCCGATAGGAAACTTAAAGTTATAATCGAATCGCACGACTTGCGATCTCGAAAAAAAATTTAGAATATGCGTGGTAATCGAATCGTATGACTTGCAATTTCGATGAAAATATTTGTTGATTCGGATAGCCGTGCCTAAGAAAGATAGTAGGTTATGTCGAGACGAGACTCACTGTGAGCACGACAAAATCATATGAAACTTAGAGGGCACGATTACATGACTCGAGGGCACGACATCGAAAAATCGATAACTTGGTTACGCGATCAAAGTATAACGAAATGTAACAAATCGAGAAACGATTCGAGACGTACGAAAATGTTTATGGAGAACTTGGACGTATACAATGCAAGTTGTCGACGTTGAAACAGAATCAAAGTTGACCCTTACGCTATCGAAATTGATACGACGTATCGAGATCGATACGTAAGAAAACGTAAGCACGATGTGAGAATACAAAATGGAATGTGCCTCGCGCTATCAAAATTTTGTAAATAACAATACGAGAATGAACGAATTGGTTGATCAAGAACTTTGTGATTGATCAAGACGAGACTATAAGTCATCGACGATTGTTCGATGCGTATAGCATCTTGTGTGTCGATCGCAAATAAGATAGACTCGAACTCAATGCGAGTAGATACTTCATGAATTGCAAAATCATCGACGGTAGTGCACGACTTTACTCAGAGGATAGTTGCACATCAGTTGCGCCGATAGAAATAGTTTTGTCCGAAATTGGGTAGTCGCATAGAATTCGTCGGAACGTGATTTGGCTCCGAAATAAGATATAGCATGATTCGTAATAAATTGTCCTTCGTTAATGATCCACAATTATCGAGCGTAGCTTCGGGGCAGCTGACCCTAGAAGGCTTGACCGCCAAATCAAACTGAATGTTGCAGACCATAAGATGACCCATGCGATATCGCATATAAAATTGTATCGATAACAAATATAATGTGGTGCATGTTGATGATAAGTCTAGGCGATTTTGAGAATCGTGCTATGCACGAGCGCGAGTGGTAAGAGAACACTTACTAGTTATGTCATTAGATTTGGATTCACCTTGCCTTGCTTAGTACTAAGGTGACATTATTCACCCCATTAGGAAACAGTAATAAGGAATAGGTCTTAGTCGAATCCCACAGACAATCTCAAAAATGTAAACTTCCCTAAAATTTGAAGTATTGACATTTAATCTCAACCAACCAACCCCTACCCCCTTTTCTTTCTCTTCCTCGTCTCCAAACGGGAAGCACCTTAAAGTTGTGTTGCTCCGAGGGGGACCAGAAGCCCTTACCTTACAAATATATTTCCACCGTAATAAACTCCATCCTTTTCTCAATTTACCCTCGATAAGAGCATTATTGGTGTAACGCCCCAGTCCCAAAATACGTAGGACTAGAAACGTAGACATGCCAGCTGTATTCATACGAAGTACATAGGCCTCATATGGATACATAAGCTGTAAAATGCAGTAGAACCATAACTAATCTCATCCACACAAAAATAAATGAATAAAAGATATCATATAATGATAAAGAATTGTCTTGATACAATATGTTGGGCGGAGACAAATCCACTACCAACAAGTAAAGGAAAAATACATAAAAAAATAATTTTGGCGAGCGAAGCGAAGACGATCCAAGCGCAATCATCCTCGAAGAAATAGCGATGATCACGGCTAGAGCTAGAACACCTACGAAAGACAAGAGCACACACCTGGAGAGATAACCAGGTCCTCAGAGGGACGTAACAAGACACATAATATCATGCCATATAAACTGAATAAATATTGCTCAAATAAATAAGTCAGTTGAATTATAACATGGTCCAATACACACCTATTGAACTAGCTTACCATCTCCCCAACCAAACAAGGACAGGAGATGGTAAACTAATTTATGGTGACGTATCTTTCCATGCTATGAATCCAATATGGTATCCGGACCCCAACAAGGTTCAATACCTTCTCATCGGAGTAGTAAGTCACACCTACAACCAAACAAGGACAAGATGTGACGAACTAATCCGCGACAAGTTATTGTTCCAAGCCACGGTCAGATACAAGTATCCAAACCAAAAGTACTCATACCTAACGGATAAAGGTGCCTAACCGTTCTAAGTGAGATGTAGTTAAGAACAATCCTTCCTACGCATGGGCCCTGGCTACATAGGATCGGCATAGTCCCCCTTAGGGCACTAGAGGCCCAATCAATAAGAGCATAACGTTCCGCAGAACGCCAGTGGCCGTCAGTAATCATGGGTAATCTCACCCGCGTCTCCGGCGGAGCTCACGGGTTACAAAAGAGAAAGTGCATCGAAGCCCATACGCTAAAGAATTGTCCTCTCCGCCCAATGCCTACTATGTTGTATCCACAACAGAGGACCTCTATAACCGCTAAGTCAAACTAGCATGCAATCTCTATTAGCGGTTATTCCTATCGCACGGCTTATACGCACTGGTGGCTATCCAGTCACGCATGTCCGTATTCTACATGTGACACACAACTTCGTGTTACAACGTGTCAAGGCCAATGAATGCAATACACAAAGGTGGTCCCTTAAATCTAGGTTTAATGTGTAAGAAAAATAATACATAGCAGGAAATATAAATGAACAGTAAGTTCTAACAGGTTATGCCATATATCACAGTTTATTTTACATAAAGAAAATAATAATAATGCATGAAATATGAGCTAAAATAAATAAACAGCAAATGGCAAGGTGTCTTACCTGGTAGGATGCCTGGTGTGCTGCAATGATCAATGTGGTACGAACTGTGACTTCGGTATAACTACTATGCAAGGTGACTTCTGATGGTGGCACAGACAGTTCCATCGGGTCCAGGACGGTCATATTAGTCAGGGTTGACATAGAGTAAGAATTGACAAGTGAATGAGTATAGTGGGATTGGACAGGATGGAAATCGAAAGGAATTGGATAGATAATATTTATACGATTTTTGAAAGTATTCTATAATACTTAAAATACACTTTTATTAGTCAAATATATTTTTATTTGTAAAAAAAAATAGTTTCTAGATAAATACTTGAAAAGTATAAAATCGTTTTAGGCAAACACTTTAATTTTTAGAATATGGTTTTGAGATAGTAAATAAAACCGTTTTTGGTAAAACTATACGTTTATTAGCTATTTAAAAATCGAGAAATTTTTATAATTAAAACTATATATTTTTTCCTTTTACTAGTTAAGATAAAAGAATATACAGAAAATAATTTAAGTCGAAAATTCATTCATAATAAGCTAGGAATATATAATAATACTAATAATAATTATATTATTATTAATAATTATATATTTTTACTTATCAATAAAAGAATACTTGGTAAAATAATATAAACACTAAAAATTTATAATCAATAATAATATTAAAACTATACAGCTATATATGTATATAGTATACTCAAAATATTATTAAATAATGAAAACACTAGAACTATTAGGCTACTGTATACAAACATTAATAATAATAATAATAATAATAACTTAATTCCTACAATAATCTTGGAAAACAAAAAGAAAAAGAAGAAAAGAAAAGAGAAAAGAAAAATAATAAAAATAAAAATAAAACCAAAAAATTGAAACCATTACAACAGCTGACTACTGCTGCTATTCTTAGAAAAGGGGGAGAGAGGGATTAGTAGGGAGAATGAGAGAGAGGAAAGAGAGGATGGCGGAGGGAGTGAGCGGAGAGAGAGCGCTCAGGCGGGGGGTTTTCGAGAGGGAGAGGAAGCGGTGGAAGAGGGAAGAAGGGGGCGAGAGGAAGCAGGAGGTTCGGGAAAGGAAGATCGGCGTCGGGGCTGAGAGGGAGAGAGAGGCGGCGAGGCTGAGAGAGGGTTCGGCGCCGGCGGACCAAGCTGGATGGGGCGCTCCGCGGAGGCGGCGGTCAGGCGCGGTCGCAGTGGAGAAAGAGGAAGACGGAGGGGGTTTCGGGTTGGGTCGGCGGATGGGCGGTCGCCGACCACGGGCTCGTCGCGACGGTTCCTGAACGCAGCGGTGGCGGCTGTGCGTTCAGGTAGAGGGCGGCGATCGCGGCTGATGGCTCGCGCGGGGGATCGTCGACGGGCGTGCGGCGGTGGTTGGGCGGCCTGGGGAGGTTCAGGCACAGCAGCGAGGGAGCGATCGAAGCGGCAGAAAAATCGGAGTGCATGCGTGCGTGCAGAAGACGCGGCGGCGGCAAGGGTCGGCGGCAGACGCAGGCGGCTAGGATGGAGGTGAGTACGGTGGTGGCGATGGATTTTATTTAGGTTTTCTTCATGATTTCTTTTTTGGGTTTTTTCGGCTGTGTGGTTTTGGTCGAGGGTGGTGGGTGTGTTCATGGCGTCGGGGAGTGGTGGTGGTGTAGAAGGGATTCGTCAGGGAGTGGAGGCGACGGCCAGCGACGCTGTGACGCCACTACGGCAGAGGATAGCAGGGTGATCGGTTGCTGGTGATGGTCGGGTGGCTGTGCGGAGCGGGGTCTGACATGGTGCGGCGTGGCGACGGTGGCCGGGATGTCGAGGGTCGTGGTGGCTGGTAGGGGTGTGTGGTCGGGCTGTGGTGATGATGGTGGTTGGGTAATGGCAGGGGTAGTTTTTGTGGATAGGGCCGGAACGGTCGGCAGGACGTTGTGGTAATTGCAGGGGTTGGTGGGGAAGGAGATGGCGGAGATACGATCGGGAAGTCGCGGCATCGGGAAGCTGTTGTTAGGACGAGGAATTAGTTTAGAAGTAGGGTTAGGATTTGATTTGTGTCGGGGTTGTCGACACGAAAGAATAATTGTACTTGTACAAGAATTGGAATAAGAGAGTTACCCAGGGTCGGACCCGAGGCCGTCACGGCTGACACGGAGAAAAATGGCCACAGACACGATGCTCGTATTTTGCTGGAAAAAATTTGTGGAGTAAATTGTGGATGTGAGGAATTTATGGAGGAGTACCTGCTTATTTATAGGACGTGGGAATTTCCAGTTGGATAAGGATTGGGATTTGTTTAAATCCCAATGGATAATCCCGCTCTTAATTTAAAATCAATCAAATCCAAATCCAAATACAAATCCAATTTAAATCTAATTAAATTCTTTTAGTTTAAAATCAAATAAGATAAATCAATTTCAATTATAGATATTAATTCAACTATTTAAATAAATCCATAAAATGAATTCAAGATTTAAATTGTCACTAATTTCAAAATATGTTTTTCCAAAAATACTAATATTAATAATTTCAAAAATTACATTATTATTTAAAAATAAACTAATAAATAATTACGAAATATATATGTATGCACAAATAATATTTACAATTAATATACTTTTCTAGTATACCATTTTATAAGAATATTATTTATTATAACTGTCTAGAAAAAGGCTTTTCATAAATAACTCATATATTTAGAAATTTTGATAGCTAAAAATAATTATTATATATATTATCTTGAAACTATAAAAATAGAAAAAAATATTTTTTTTCTAAAAATATGTACGCTCGCACATATTCGCACTCGTCGAGCAATTATGAAAAATAAAATTTCGTGCGCGACGTACAATACAAAATTTTAAATCAGTACCAAATTTAATAAAAAATAGTTAAAATTTAGGGATTTTACAATTGGTCATTTAGTGCAACTTTTTGGTCAGTTGAGAACCCGGAAAAGTAATAGCATTAGACACCATAATGTCTTGTTTTGAAACAAGGGGCTTAGCGGGTTAATTTTGTTGGATTTTTTTTTCTCAAAATCTTCGTATTAAAATCTGCAACAAAATGAAATAAATTAAAAGTTACCGGCCTCCGGAAAAGTTGCGCACGTAGCACTGTCCTGAGAGATAGTCCGGGTCTATGTACAGACGGTATCCGAATGCTCCTAGTAAAAAAATTTCTGCTCCACCGGAATCTTCTTGCCGCACACGACTTGGAGAGAGTGACCCTGACTTAGCTCTACCCAGAACAACAACAAAGAACGAAATGCTCGGATCGGAAAGACGAGATTAGAGAAGAGAGTTTGGATGTATGTTTCTGTGTGTTCAAGAAGAGAAGGGACACAGGGATATATAGGCTAATGGTGGTCCTTTGTAACGTTTAGAAATAATAAATAATAAAGTTGAATGTTACAAAGTAATAAGAAATACAAAAAACGTGGCACATTGAATCTGGGCAGAAATAAGAATCCAAACGTTACAGAATTTTAATGAATAGTAACAGTCAAAGTAAATGATGAGGAGCAAAAAGATGTTAGGGTCTAAGCCCGAACCCGAAGAGAAAATCGAATCGGCATTTGGCGCCCGTAGATGTGGCCACGTACCCGACCCAGACGGCGGCGGCGACGCGCACGTGTGGCCCATTGGGCACCCACACAATAGTTTAATGGAGCAAAGGAAGGTGAAACAATATATGCACAACCCACTCAAGTTTCCCAACCGATGTGGGACTAAAAAGGTAGAAATGAGCTTTTGCAAGAATAGCAGCTCTAACAAATTTATCTCCGCCTTAAAGTTTATGATGCTAAAATTTTATTTCTTTATAATGGTACAGATTAGGTGACATTAATTTTTGGAAATTTAAATTTTTTAGTACACTTACTTCCCCTTCAACGTGATTTTACTCAAGAAGCAAAATTGTGTGTTACTCATTCCTAATGTGTTAGCCAGTCGATGCAGGTCTTTTTTATCTTTGCATCTAAGAAACATGTAAAGTTTCCAATTCAAACAAAATGAGGTTATTTTTGAACTACATCACATCGTAATTGTATCAACAATAACTAGTTTACTTTGGCAAACATTTCAATCAGTGGTAGTTTTAAGTTAAAAGTGATTCATACATGTCCATAAGTGTTATTCCTGGGGTGACCAAAGATGAAAAAACTGATGCAATCGAGATCTGAGAGTCACACAAAACTTTGCAGTGATCAAACTCAAGATCTACGATGATACAAAAAGCCAAAAAGCCAGATTACAATATGAAGGAGAGAAATAGAGAAGAGAAGATCTCTCGTTCTTTCTTGCAAACATGTTACAAATGGGACAGAACGAGTTACAATAATCTAGAGAAAGATGAGATGAAGAAAAGTTGCTGGGGTGTCAAAACACCGTTGCTCAAAGCAAGATTCGTCCCACATGAATTGCTTCCAGGAACCAGCAAGTTGAAGAACTTATGGAACGCTCGAAGTCACCTCTGTTCTGACTCCTCGAATGGACTTGCAATGGCGGCAGCAGCTCCCTCTCTCTCTCTCTCTCTCTCTCTTTTCTGACTTATAAAATTCGTAGTACTTCACAAAGGAGGCCAGAAGAGAGTATATATAGAGAGAGGGTGGAAACCCTAGCCGCCTCTTTAGTTATGGAAAGATTGAATCAAATCCCACAAAGATAGCAACGAAATTAATTCAAATCCCACAAAGATTACAACAAAATTAATTCAAATCCCACAAAGATAGCAACGAAATTAATTCAAATCCTACAAAGATTGCAGCAAAATTAATTCAAATCCCACAAAAATAGCAACAAAATTAATTCAAATCCCACAAAAAGTGGATCTGAATTAATCGTATTGAATCAGTCTTTCCATAACTGACTTGTAGCCTGTACAGTCAGCGGAGTCTTCCATGCGGCAGCAGCAGCAGCAGCAGCCTGGCCGTATGAGCCGCATGGCCTCATGGCCGCAAGTGTCGCATGGACCGCATGACTGCTGACGTGCTAAGTGCAAAGTGCGCCAACAAAACGCCATATTACGCCTCATGAGCCCGAGCCCGAGTCCGAGTCCAAGTCCGACTCCGAGTCCGAGTCGCTAAGCCCCTTTGGGGCTTAGCTCCAAATGGAATTAATCCAAGAGAATGACAAAAGCATTAATGCTTAATCCTTGGAGCCTTATTCTTATCTCCTAGTAAAATCATCCACATGGTTTCCTCCTTAGGGTCACCACCCCATGTGCATCTCTCAACAACACAACCAAGTATATATGTTGAGATAACTCATGGTGCATTTTCGATGTGGGACTAAACTTTTACAAAGCATGTTGAGAGCAAGCTCTCTCCATGTAAAGAAAGCACCAACAATCCCCCACATATCACAACATATATATGTGTCCAGGATTGAGTGTTCCCTACAGTAACTGTCCATTTTTGCATTAAGATAGATGTCGCTGACGACTTAAATCTTCCCGCATGGGTTAAATAACAATGTGATACAAGAATGGACTACGCCTTGAATTCTGCACCATAATTATAATTTTTTCCACTCATAAAGTGTAGTTACGTGTGCTTCTGGCTGCACATTAAAGGCCCTGTGCCAATCTGGTTTCAGTGTATAATTTTGGACGTCTACAAGTTTACCCTCAAGAGACGGCCTGATATCTCTTTTCATACACTATAGGTGAGTTCTTTATTAAAGAGACATGACATGAAGCCTTGCGCTTCCTTGCGGTGCTACGCCGCTATGACATGGCCTGAAGCCGAGGCATTACCCCTACCTGGGAACCTCATCGTAGTGTCATACTACTGTAGCATGAGGTCTCAGCCTCTTTGTAGTGCCAATCTACTCAGCATGAAGCCTAAGGCTTCCTTGCTGTGTTACGCCTCAACGACATGGCTTGCAAGGCCGAGGCTTTACCCCTACCTGGGTACCTCATCGTAGTATCATACCACTGTAACATGGGGCCATCCTCCCCTTTATAGTGCTGTCTAAAACTCTTTAATTATGTCATACACTATTAGACTACCTGCCTATTTGCGGTGCTACGCCGCTATGACTTGGCTTGCAAAGCCGAGGCATTAACCCAGACCTGGGAACCTCATGGTGGAGTTACCCTACTATAGCATGGAGTTTCACCCCTTGTAGTGCTGCTCTACCATGCTTCCTGTAAAGCACACCAGGCATTCACTCTACCTGAGAACTCATTAAGGTGTTTATGCCAACCTTCCACAGGATCTGTTTTTTCTGCAGAAAATATATAGTAGACAACAGTGGTTATGGGTCCGTATCCCTTCCATGTTCCAGAGAACAAGTATCCACTGTTACCTGATAGTTTTCCAGTCAGTGATCCTCCTTTGAACCAAAAGTTAGATGTCGAGTAGATTTCTCTTTGAACTAATAGCATAAAACTTTATGGTAGGATTACAAAGACACACTATCAGAATGCCTTTAAGCCCATTTTACAAGCTGTGTCATCGACCAACTGGTGCTTGAGGCCCTTTGTGAACGGATCTGCCAGGTTCTCCTGACTCCGAACATTAACCTCTGTAATTATACCTCTTTTGATAAGATCGTGTACTGCCCTGTGCTTCAACCGCACAGTCCTCTTCTTTCCGTTGAAGAGGTCATTTGATGCCACCGCCGCAGTCGCCTGGTTGTCACAGTAGATCGGTATCGCCGGTATCTGAGCCCCAACCACTGAAAGATTATACATGAGCTTCCGAAGCTATTCTGCTTCATCTGCTGCAGTTTCAAGTGCATAGAATTCAGATTCCATGGAGGAACGAGAGAGTATAGTCTGCTTCTTCGACTTTTACGATATAGCAGTTCCACCCAAGGAAAAGACATATCCTCCTGTG
Source organism: Iris pallida (assembly GCA_029216955.1). Lineage (NCBI taxonomy): Eukaryota > Viridiplantae > Streptophyta > Magnoliopsida > Asparagales > Iridaceae > Iris > Iris pallida. The sequence continues at coordinate 1,217,850 of JANAVB010020598.1, read as the reverse complement.
GATCTCTCGCTTTCCACCTCTGAACACCAGCTCGCATCACTGAAGCCTTCCACTACTGTCGGATATCCGTTGTAGTGCAGTGCATATGTCTGAGTCTTCTTGAGATATTTTATCATCCGCTTCACAGCTTTCCAGTGCTCAATCCCTGGGTTGCTTGTGAACCGACTCAGCATTCCCATGGCGAAAGCTATGTCAGGCCTTGTGGCAGTGGTTGCGTACATCAAACTTCCGATAATGCTAGAATACTCCAGCTGCCTGACGCTTTTTCTCGAGTTTGGCTTCAGCTTCTGATCACCCCTGTATGGCGTATCGATCCCTGGAAGATCCTTATACCCATAGCGTGTGAGCATCTTCTTAATGTAGTGAGATTGTGACAGCGCTACTCCAGTGTCTGTCCGGATGATCTTTATGCCCAAGATGACATCTGCATCCCCCAAGTCCTTAATGCTGAACTTGGTTGAAAGAAACTTCTTTGTCTCCGTGACACAGCCTATATCCGTCCCTAGGATTAGCATGTCATCCACGTACAGACAAACGATGACTCCTCTTCCATCAGCGAACTTTGTGTAAACATATTTGTCCGTCTCACTGACTCTGTAGCCGTTTGTCCTAATAACTTTGTCAAACTTCTCATGCCACATCTTGGGAGCTTGCTTCAAACCATACATTGATTTCACCAACTTGCAGATTTTATCTTCAAGACCTTTGACGACAAATACATCTGGCTGTTGTATGTAAATCTCTTCGGTCAGCTCCCCATTTAGGAATGTTATCTTTACATCTATCTGATGTATCACCAACTTATGTATAGCTGCTAGAGCGATTAACATTCTGATGGTGTTCATCCGAGCTACTGGAGCGTACGTGTCAAATTAGTCTATCCCCTGTTTGAGAAAATCCCTTGGCTACCAGCCTGGCCTTGAACTTGTCAATAGTTCCATCTGCCTTCATCTTCTTCTTGAAGATCCATTTACATCCGATGGGTTTTTCTCCTTCAGGTAGATCTACCAACACCCATGTGTTATTGGAGGTGATAGAGTCAAACTCGTCATTCACTGCCTCCTTCTAGAAGATAGCATCTCTGGTCTTCATCGCCTCATCATAGGTAAACGGATCTGCTTCCACATGATAGGTGACAAAGTCATCTCCGAAGTCTTTAGGTCTCCTCGTTCGCTTTGCTGACGGCTCTGCGAGTTCTGGTATAAGAGTTGTTTTATCAACAACAGCTTCTTCTTGGACTACTGGCCCATATGAGATTTCAGTCTCATTTGCACCTACATCAATTTTCGGAATGTCCGAAAGAACAATGTTTTTGTCTTTTGCAAACTTATCTTCAAAGTATTCAGCATCGCGAGATTCGATGATATAATTTGACTCAATATCAAGAAATCTTCGAGCATCACTCTTCTCGGCATATCCCAAGAAGATCGCCTTCATATATAGTGTGAAACCCGTAATTTTTTAATTTCTTTATAATTATTAATTTGTGTGATTATTAATTAATATTCAGATTGTTAATATTAATTTGTTAGATCAAAAAAAAATATTATTTTCAAAATAATGAACTTGGACTTTTGTTGTCTGGCCCCGACCCGAACCCTATTTTGAACCTAAAAATATTTTTTTAAATTAATTTTAGGAGTTAATAAATTTTAGTTACAACTTTTCTTAAGGAAAAGGATACTTAAGTCTTTGTTTCTTTAGCCATGGTTTAGAGCCCATCATATAAAGCCCATTGAAGCCTTTAGGATTTATTTAACCTATTAGTTTTTAAGCCCAAAGGCCATACTTATAATTCATCTGACCATTCATTATGTGAATGGATGAATGAATTTTCATTCATTAGTGTTGTACAAACTTTTTACTTTGGAATGAATGAGATTACACTTCACCTTCTCCAACCTAACCGACCATGCCCTTCGTTTCTTTTCCGAACGGTCGTGGCCGTTCCCTTCCCCTTCCGAAACTGACATGGCCGACCACTCCCCCTCATTTTACTCTCCAGCACACACCACAATCCCAACTCCCTTATTTACTCTCCCCTCTCTTCCCATCTCTCTCACGATCTCATTCACAGAAGAGAACAAAACTCTCTTCTCCCACTCCTCTATATTTCACAGAGAGCAGAACTCTCTCAAACCCTTCTCTTCTTCAAACCCCCCAAGTACAACTCTCACCTAACCCCAACACTCTCCACCAAAACCCCTCGGCGTCTCCTCGATGACCCCCTGTCCGACCGACCGCCGGCGTTCCCCGCTCCGCCGGCCCTGCCCCTTGCGGCCGAGCCGCCCTAGCCCCGACGGGCGCACCCCTCTGCGCCCTGTCGCCAGCCGACCACGCCAACTCCGGCGACCCGCTCCCCGCGGCCACCAGCGCCCTTCGGCGCACCCCCGACCACTCCAGCCGTGCCCCTCCCCCTCCGGCCAGTGAAGTCCGACCGCCCCTGGCCGCTGTTCCGCCGACAGCGCCCCTGTCCGTCGCTCCCCGCGAGCGCATTTCTTCGGACAGCACTCCGCCGAGCTTTCCTCGGCAACCCCCCTTGTGTGTTCTGGCTCGCTGCCATTTGGCGAGTTTTCCATGTTGGTTCTGTCGTGCCCTAGACTCTATATTTCTCGGCGTTGCTTCGACAACGCTGGTTCCAGCGCTGATTTCGGAGATTTGTCGCTGTTCTGGACTATTCTTTCTTTCTATTTTACATCTGAGAGCTCTAGCCGAGCAATCCGAGGTATAACCCCCTGTCCCGCTATTTTATTATTATTTGTCGATGATGAAATGGTCCCCGGTTCCCTTTGGGAATTCGGTATTAGCGACGTCGTAATTTTTTAGGACTTTCGGAAAGGTCCTGTGAATTATTTTGGATTCCCGGAATATTTCGGGAATTGATTTTTGGTATGTTTTAGTTTTCCGAAATTTTCCGAGAACGTTCTGTGATTTGTGGATTTGGAATCGGACTTCCAAAATTATTTCGGGTCGTCCCGATTATGCTGTGGATTGGTTGTGGATATTTTATATATATAAAATACGGGTTTTCCCTGGTTTGGGACTTGCAGGAATTATCGGCGCCATTTTCCCAGTTTTTGGGTTGACCAAAAACAGAGGAGATACTGCCCGATTTTTTCGTAAATCCTGAATTATTTTTAAAATAAATTTAAAATGATTTTCGGAATTTATTCGATATTTGATTTTGGGGTGACGACCGTATCGGTCAATGGACCCGGCTAAGTGCAAACGATACCGGCCCCGCCCGGACGTTGAGGCAATTAGCCAAAATAAGGATCGGACCATATCTGAGACTTACAATTTATCTTTATTTTTATTATTTATTTCTTTTATATTTTAGTTAATATCTCAGTTTAGGACTAACGGCGGTTTATCTTATTTCAATTTATGTAAATAAATTGTAATGGGCATAAGTCCAGCTGGCTGGTCTGTGACTGTAATATCTTAGATTTTCTTGTCTTTTCTGGTTTTTCGTATTTTATTATTTAACGATTAAATTGACTTAAAAGTATTTTCCTATAAAATTAATTAATATTTTCTCATCTTAAAATTGACAAGTTTATTATTAAATAAAGATCACGTATTTCTCACTAAATAAGAAAAAAATTAGCTTTATATTTATATTTATAAAAATTATCAAGTTTTTATAAATAATCTGACAACGACGAGTTTTCCCCGAATTCAAAAGTTAAAATAATCTTTTTCCTTCGTATTAAATCAACGCACAATAATCGTGTTTTCTGTGTTTGGTTAAAGAATTAAAATGGGACTAGGACACAAATAGAGATTTCAACTAGCATAGCTAGATTGGTTAACCTGGAATCTGAGTCAAATTCTCAATTGTAGGGTTACGAGGACTGTACTAGCATCAACCCGGAATCAACAAACGAATCCAGTCAATAAAACAAAGACAAGTACATTTTGTGTTAGTTTACAATTATTTAGTAATCGTTTTAATGCAAGTTTAAACCACGATGCAACACGGAACTCTCTCTGAGAGCACTGACTGTAACTACTGTAACTATTGGGGACTGGGAGAGTAGTATAATGAGTATGACCACATCCAAAATAATATACTGACTGTGTTAGCTTACCCCTCATACACACGGGGATAAGCCATATCGTATTAATAGGATACAACTGTACAACCCAAGCCGGTCATATTCATTGCCTATTCATATCACAGAACTGTAACTGTTTTAAAACTGTAACTGCTTAGTTGATTTTCAAAATTGTTTAAAAGTGCATGATTCTATTATTATTTTAATTATTAAATTAGCATGAATTGTACTTTGCTCCCTCCTGACTGGAGATCCAATATTTTAGGTATCACTGATGAGGCTTTGTTCCGCGATCCCAAGACGAGGATTTCGAGACTGATGAGCTGTTTGCCTAGAGTTCTCTTTTCTTCTTGATGTATGTAGAAAATGGTTTAAGTTGTATCTTTCATTCCATTGTAAAAGTTTAATAAAGTTTTAAATTTCCGAATTTTGAGTTGTGACAAATATAGTGTTGTTGTATGGTTACCTGCTACTGAACAGCTTACTACCGCCGTCTCAACAACGGTGCAGGCTGGGCATGATCCGATTCGACCTAAGTAATTGGGATCGGGTCGTGACATGTTTTTAGTGGTGGCCCATGCAGGTCTGAACAACAACTTAGGAAAACATATTTAGAAACAATTAGAACACTAGAACATCAATTTGTCACAACATAGGACCGAAATATATTATAAATAAATATTTTTGTTTGATTATAGACTGGTAGGATACCTTGCTTATGTTTGCATCCTAAACCATCCAGAGAATGACCATTGACAAGACCAATCCTGCTGGCGATGAGGTGTCATCTCCGGATCATACCCCATCTCCTCAACCAAGTCCAGGGTTTATTCCCTCGCAGCTGATTGACCATCCCCAAAATGCATCCAGTGAAGTTTTCACTACACTGGCGATTCCTACCTCTTCTCAAACTGAGTCGCATTTCCTTGGGGAAGTACCCATTCCTGTTGCTCCACCAGTACCAGCAAATACCTCCCAAATGGTTGCCCTATTTCAAGTAATCATGGAGTCCCAGAAAGCTCAAGATGAAGCCTAGCAGGAACAGATGAGTATCACGAGAGAAGACATGAAGAACGTATATGATGTAGCCTTAGCTATCTTAAACCAAGTTGGAGCAGAACCTCGTCCTAGGAGGGATACCCCTGAATCTAGAAGATATTTGGGTCCCATCAAGTACTCTACTTTCCGACAGTCTTGTCGTAGGAGGCTATTGGCTTGTGACTACTGCAAGAGGCCTGGTCATCAGGCCGTTAGTTGCCGCAAGAGATTGGGACAATGTTTGGCATGTGGATCTGCTGAAAATCGGGTAAAGGATTGCCCCTTATCTTTCCATCATACCAGAATACCTATCCCAGCAACACCTGTTAGGCCACAACCTAGGGACTCTCTTCCTATCCAGCAGACCCTGTCTCCTACAATAAGGCATGATGCATACTCGAGATACAAAGAAGATGAAGGACCAGATCAATAAAGGCTCTAGGATTTATTCAGGGTGGAACTTCACCTTAGGGAACACCTATCTTGTTTGTGCTCAAGAAGGATGGAACAACGGATGTGCATCGATTACCAGACACTAAAGAACAAGTACCCTCTGCCCGGATTGAGGATCTGTTTGATCTGTTTGTGTGGAGTTAGGGTGTTTCGAAGTTTGATTTAAGATCTGACTACCACCAAATCAGAGTCAGGAAGAAGGACAATTCCAAGACGGCGTTCAAACACCAAGTATGTGTAGTTTTCTTTGGTCATGACGTTGGACTGACAAATGCTCCTGTTGTGTTCATGAATCTCATGAACAGAGTTTTTTATGAGTATTTGAATCAGTTTATCTTCTCCATAGATAACGTTCTGATATATTCGAAAACTGAAGAAGAGCATGAAGAATATCTGAGGAAAGTTATGGAAACTTTGAAGAAAAAGAAGTTTTATGGTAAGTTATCTGAACGTGGATTTTCTTTGACAAGGTGGATTTTTGGCCATGTTGTCAAGAGAAGGAATTTCGATAGATCATAAGAAGATAACTACTATTGAGAAGTGGACTACCCCAAGTTCAATTCGGAAGTTTCTTGAACTTGGCTGGCTACTATCAGAAGTTCGTGAAGGATTTCGCCAAGATTGCTGAGCCGATGACGAAGCTTACTTAGAAGAATGAAGAGTTCATCTGGACGAAAGATTGCCAGGCGGCATTGAGGAGCTGAAGAAGAGGCTTACCACTGCACCAATCATTGTGCTACCCGCAGGAACCGGTGGTTTCTCAATTTACAGTAATGCCTCTGGAAAAGGACTGGGTTGCGTTCTTCAACAATACGGGAAAGTAATTGCTTACACATCTAGGCAACTACAGACTCATGAGAAGAACTATCCCACACATAATTTGGAATTTGCTGCAATTATCTTTACTTTGAAGCTATGGAAGCATGATTTTATGGAAAGGGAGTGAAAATATATATGGACTACAAAAGTCTGAAATATGTTTTCACTCAGAAGGAGTTGAATAAAAGACTAAAAAGATGGCTGAAGCAGATGAAGGATTTCGACATCAACCTGCAGTACCATTCAGGTAAGGCTAATGTGATCGATGATACACTTAGTCGATACCCAGTGGCGATGTTCTTAACCAAGGAGTGGCACCTACTAGAAGACGTCGAGAAGCTTGGACTGGAGGTTATACTATTTGGAGATAGAAGGACGGAGCTGGATGCTGATTCAGTATTGATGAAGTTCGAGGCTGATGGACAAAATCAAGAGGACGTAGTTTCAAAACGAGGCACTTTGCAGGCTTAGAGATCAAGTATTGGCAGGAACACTTGAGGGTTTCTAAATTGATCAGCAGTGGAACTCTGAAGAATGGTACGAGACTTTGCGTATCGGCTGACAAACGGAGGAACGAGTTGATGAAAGAAATGCACCAGTCGTAGTATTCCATATATTCAGGAGCTAATAAGATGTATCGGAATATGCCTCCATTGATTGGTGCTATGGAATGAAGAAGGACAATTCCAGGTATGGGATTAGATGTGAATTTGTCAACATGAGGAATTTAGCAAGAGAACAACAAGTTTGTTGCAGCCGCTGGACAATTCGGAGTGGAAGTAGAAGCATATAACAATGAACTTTGAGTAAGGATTGCCTTGTTCCCAAGGAGGGAAGGGCACCAATTGGATTATAGTGGACCGACTGACTAAGTCAGCACACTTTTATTCCCTTCAAGGTTAGTTTATTCACCGAGAAGTGGCAGCATTGTACGAGAGGCACCCCTACCGGATTTATGGAGTACAAACCGGCGGACAATCAAAAAAGATAATCCAGACGCCTGAAGATATGTTAGATCTTGTGTTTTGGAAATTGGAGGGTCTTGGAGAAGATCATTTAAAATTGGTAGAGTTTCCTTACAACAACTACCAAGTTAGCATCGTCAATCAGTGGAGTTTGAAGAAGGAGATAGCGTCTTTTGTGAAGATTTTCTCCTACCAGAGGAACGATCAGTGTTAGCAGAGCAGGAAAGTTGAGCCAGCTCAGACGCTACATTCCGGATCCGAGTCCCATATTGGATAATTCAGAGCTGAAGATTGGACTCAACCTTTCAGTGCCAGAGAAACCAGTTGCAAGCGTAGTCAGAGGTGAGAAGAAGATCAGATTTTGAGCCATCATTTTAAACTCCTACTTCTTATCTTTTCGTTCTAAATTTGACTGATGCTGCTAAGTCAGCCTAGTTTTGCAAGCTATCTCTTTATCAAGCTTGATCATGACAGTATTTTATTGGGTGCACCCACTAATATATTGTCTAATCAAAACCGGTGCATGATGGTCTGATCAACCTCGTGTACTTTTGGTTCGCTTTTATATTATTATTTTACGTGGATGGTGACATAGTTAAAACTTGTCCCTAAACATCTCATCCACAACTGCCTTGGCAATTCTTATTGTTGGACCTGATTTATGGGCGCAGTACCCGTACCTGCTTGATTTGTTGTAACCCTACCCTACCCTATCCTTAAATTTCGAGGACGAAATTTTCTAAGGAGGGAAGGTTGTGAAACCCATAATTTTTCAATTTCTTTATAATTATTAATTTGTGTGATTATTAATTAATATTCAGATTGTTAATATTAATTTGTTAGATCAAAAAAAAATTATTATTTTCAAAATAATGAACTTGGACTTTTGTTTGTCTGGCCCCGACCCGAACCCTAATTTGAACCTAAAAAATTTTTTAAATTAATTTTAGGAGTTAATAAATTTTAGTTACAACTTTTCTTAAGGAAAAGGATACTTAAGTCTTTGTTTCTTTAGCCATGGTTTAGAGCCCATCATATAAAGCCCATTGAAGCCTTTAGGATTTTTTTAACCCATTAGTTTTTAAGCCCAAAGGCCATACTTATAATTCATCTGACCATTCATTATGTGAATGGATGAATGAATTTTCATTCATTAGTGTTGTACAAACTTTTTACTTTGGAATGAATGAGATTACACTTCACCTTCTCCAACCTAACCGACCATGCCCTTCGTTTCTTTTTCGAACGGTCGTGGCCGTTCCCTTCCCCTTCCGAAACTGACATGGCCGACCACTCCCCCTCCTTTTACTCTCCAGCACACACCACAATCCCAACTCCCTTATTTACTCTCCCCTCTCTTCCCATCTCTCTCACGATCTCATTCACAGAAGAGAACAAAACTCTCTTCTCCCACTCCTCTATATTTCACAGAGAGCAGAACTCTCTCAAACCCTTCTCTTCTTCAAACCCCCCAAGTACAACTCTCACCTAACCCCAACACTCTCCACCAAAACCCCTCGGCGTCTCCTCGACGACCCCCTGTCCGGCCGACCGCCGGCGTTTCCCGCTCCGCCGGCCCTGCCCCTTGCGGCCGAGCCGCCCTAGCCCCGACCGGCGCACCCCTCTGCGCCCTGTCGCCAGCCGACCACGCCAACTCCGGCGACCCGCTCCCCGCGGCCACCAGCGCCCTTCGGCGCACCCCCGACCACTCCAGCCGCGCCCCTCCCCCTCCGGCCAGTGAAGGCCGACCGCCCCTGGCCGTTGTTCCGTCGACAGCGCCCCTGTCCGCCCCTCCCCGCGAGCGCATTTCTCCGGACAGCACTCTGTCGAGCTTCCCTCGGCAACCGCCCTTGCGTGTTCTGGCTCGCTGCCATTTGGCGAGTTTTTCCTGTTGGTTCTGTCGTGCCCTAGACTCTGTATTTCTTGGCGTTGCTTCGACAACGCTGGTTCCAGCGCTGATTTCGGAGATTTGTCGCTGTTCTGGACTATTCTTTCTTTCTATTTTACATCTGAGAGCTCTAGCCGAGCAATCCGAGGTATAACCCCCTGTCCCGCTATTTTATTATTATTTGTCGATGATGAAATGGTCCCCGGTTCCCTTTGGAAATTTGGTATTAGCGACGTCGTAATTTTCCGGGACTTTCGGAAAGGTCCTGTGAATTATTTTGGATTCCTGAAATATTTCGGGAATTAATTTTTGGTATGTTTTAGTTTTTCGGAATTTTCCGAGAACGTTCTGTGATTTGTGGATTTGGAATCGGACTTCCGAAATTATTTCGGGTCGTCCCGATTATGCTGTGGATTGGTTGTGGATATTTTATATATATAAAATACGAGTTTTTCCCTGGTTTGGGACTTGCAGGAATTATCGGCGCCATTTTCCCAGTTTTTGGGTTGACCAAAAACAGAGGAGATGCGGCCCGATTTTTTCGTAAATCCTGAATTATTTTTAAAATAAATTTAAAATGATTTTCGGAATTTATTCGATATTTGATTTTGGGGTGACGACCGTATCGGTCAATGGACCCGGCTAAGTGCAAACGATACCGGCCCCGCCCGGACGTTGAGGCAATTAGCCAAAATGAGGATCGGACCATATCTGAGACTTACAATTTATCTTTATTTTTATTATTTATTTCTTTTACATTTTAGTTAATATCTCAGTTTAGGACTAACGGCGGTTTATCTTATTTCAATTTATGTAAATAAATTGTAATGGGCATAAGCCCAGCTGGCTGGTCTGTGACTGTAATAGCTTAGGTTTTCTTATCTTTTTTGGTTTTTCGTGTTTTATTATTTAACGATTAAATTGACTTAAAAGTATTTTCGTATAAAATTAATTAATATTTTCTCATCTTAAAATTGACAAGTTTATTATTAAATAAAGATCACGTATTTCTCACTAAATAAGAAAAAAAAATTAGCTTTATATTTATATTTATAAAAATTACCAAGTTTTCATAAATAATCTGGCAAGGACGAGTTTTTCCCGAATTCAAAAGTTAAAATAATCTTTTTCTTTCGTATTAAATCAACACACAATAATCGTGTTTTCTGTGTTTGGTTAAAGAATTAAAATTGGACTAGGACACAAATAGAGATTTCAACTAGCGTAGCTAGATTGGTTAACCTGGAATCTGAGTCAAATTCTCAATTATAGGGTTACGAGGACTGTACTAGCATCAACCCGAATCAACAAACGAATCCAGTCAATAAAACAAAGGCAAGTACATTTTGTGTTAGTTTACAATTATTTAGTAATCGTTTTAATGCAAGTTTAAACCACGATGCAACACGAAACTCTCTCTGAGAGCACTGACTGTAACTACTGTAACTATTGGGGACTGGGGGAGCAGTGTAATGAGTATGACCACATCCAAAATAATATACTGACTGTGTTAGCTTACCCCTCATACACACGGGGATAAGCCATATCGTATCAATAGGATACAACTGTACAATCCAAGCCGGTCATATTCATTGCCTATTCACATCACAGAACTATAACTGTTTTAAAACTGTAACTGCTTAGTTGATTTTCAAAATTGTTTAAAAGTGCATGATTCTATTATTATTTCAATTGTTAAATTAGCATGAATTGTACTTTGCTCCCTCCTGACTGGAGACCCAACATTTTAGGTATCACTGATGAGGCTTTGTTCCGCGATCCCAAGACGAGGATTTCGAGACTGATGAGCTGTTTGCCTAGAGTTCTCTTTTCTTCTTGATGTATGTAGAAAATGGTTTAAGTTGTATCTTTCATTCCATTGTAAAAGTTTAATAAAGTTTTAAATTTTCAAATTTTGAGTTGTGACAAATATAGTGTTGTTGTATGGTTACCTGCTACTGAACAGCTTACTGCCGCCGTCTCAACAACGGTGCAGGCTGGACATGATCCGATTCGACCCAAGTAATTGCGATCGGATCGTGACAGATAGTCCTTGTCCGCAGCTTCTGAATCTTCAGATCTGGGAGCTTCACATACGCCAGACACCCCCATACTCGAATGATATTCAAGTTTGGTCTGACTTTGAACCAGAGTTCATGAGGAGTTACGTCCGAAGTTGCATATGGCACTCTATTCAGAATGAAAGTGGTCGTTAATGCAGCTTCTCCCCATTAGCATTTTGGAAGACCTGCAGTAAGCAGCATTGAATTCATCATTTCAGTTAACGTTCGATTTTTCCTCTCTGCTACTCCGTTGGATTGAGGAAAATATGGAGCAGTAGTCTCGCATATGATTCCATGTTCTTTGTAGAACGATGCAAAGTCATGAGACCTGTACTCCCCTCCTCGATCACTTCTCAACCTCTTGAGTTGTTGTCCAGTCTGCCGTTCAGCTTCGACCCTGAACTCTCTGAACTTCTCGAAAGCTTCGTCTTTAGTCTTGAGCAAGTAGACGAATGCGCATTTTGAGAAGTCGTCGATGAAGGTTATGAAATACTTCATCCCGGCCTTCGTGGAGAAATATTTGAAGTCACAGATATCGGAGTGTGCCAACTCCAGAAGATCTGTGCTTCGATTGACCCGATGAAAGGGTTTCTTTGTGATCTTCATCTGAGCACACACTTCACACTTCTCCACCTTACCCCTACATTTGGAGATAAGTCCTAGACTAAACATTTTGTTAATTCTTTTACAATGAACATGTCCTAGTCTATTATGCCACAACTCAAGAGAATAATCAGAAAATGCAACTGCATTAATGTCATTAAACTGGTTGACAAGCTGAATTTTAAACATTCCTTCGGTTTGATAAGCCTTTTCGAAGTATGTTCCCTTCTTGGACATCACCATCTGACCAGCATTGATGTCCATCCTCAAGCCTGCGTTGCAGAGCAGGCTCCCAGAGATCAGGTTCTTGGCAATCACCGGAACATGCTTCACACCTTGAAGCGTCAGAGTGTTCCCAGAAGTGAGTTTCAGCTCCACAGTCCCGATCTCCAGAACTTCAGCTTGGGCCTGATTTTCTATGACAACCTTCTCAGATATCGGCTGGTACGTGACGAACCATTCCTTGTCAGAACAAACATGGCAAGTCGCACCAGTGTCTATCCACCAGTCATAGTCAACCCCCACAGTTGTGACCTGTGCGATCATAGCAACAATGTTAGAAACCAATGAAACCTTACTAGGCTCATCTTTCTCTGATTGTTTAGGCTTGGATCTGCATTCACTCTTGTAGTGGCCTTTCTTGCCACAATTGAAACAAGTCATGTGGGACTTGGAAATCTGTTGCTTGAATGAAGGACCCTTCACTTTTAGATTAGTGATGTCCTTCTTCTTGTGATGAGAAGTCGCCTGCTTTTTCTTGGGATCTCTCGTCTGCACTAGATTGGCCTTAGCCAACTGTTTGGACAGAGTGTCCATCTTCTGTTGGGAACGCATCTCGTCCTCAACATGGATCTCTTGAAGTAGATCTCCCAAGCTAATGTCTAGCTTCTTTCTGAGCATCCTTGCATAGAAGGTACTCCATCCAGCAGAAAGTTTTGAGACGATCCCTCCAACGACAAACTTGTCGGGAAGGGGCATCTCTTCGTCTTCCAGTTTCTGACGCAGCTTCAGAAATTCCTTCACATGTGGCAACATGGACTTCTCGTTCTCAAAGAGCAATTTGTGATATTTTTCAGCAACAAACATCTTGCTCCTGTTCCTGTCTTCTTCATATAGTTTTTTTACAGACTCCCATATGTCTCTGGCAAATTCCTTCTTCGAGTAGGATTCTGCCAGAAAATCCTCCATAGCATTCAGGATGAGAAGCCTGCAGATACTATTTTTCCTTCTCCATTTGGCCTGGAGTTTGGTAGCCGCATTGATTGCGGCAGTAGATCCAGTGTCTGGAACATAAGGTTCTTCCTCCAACAGTACATGATCAACGTCTTTGAGTTGAAGAGTTAGATAAACCTTCCTCTTCCAGACTTGATAATGCTCTCCATCGAACTTTTCCAACTTGCAGTAGTCCGATTGGACGAGCGAAGCATTAATGTTTTTCATCTACAAGGATCTTGCTTTGAGATTGTTATTCCCGGGGCTTGACAAAAGATGAAAAAATTGATGCAATCGAGATCTGAGAGTCACACAAAACTTTGCAGTGATCAAACTCAAGATCTACGATGATACAAAAAGCCAAATAGCCAGATTACAATATGAAGGAGTAAAATAGAGAAGAGAAGATCTCTCGTTCTTCCTTGCAAACGTGTTGCAATTGGGACAGAACGAGTTACAATAATCTAGAGAAAGATGAGATGAAGAAAAGTTGATGGGTGTCAAAACATCGTTGCTCAAAGCAAGATTCGCCCCACATGAATTGCTACCAGGAACCATCAAGTTGAAGAACTTGTGGAACGCTCGAAGTCACCTCTGTTCTGACTCCTCGGATGGACTTGCAATGGCGACAGCAGCTCCCTCTCTCTCTCTCTTTTCTGACTTATAAAATTCGTAGTACTTCACAAAGGAGGCCAGAAGAGAGTATATATAGAGAGAGGATGGAAACCCTAGCCGCCTCTTTAGTTATGGTAAGATTGAATCAAATCCCACAAAGATAGCAACGAAATTAATTCAAATCTCACAAAGATTGCAACAAAATTAATTCAAATCCCACAAAGATAGCAACGAAATTAATTCAAATCCAACAAAAAGTGCATCTGAATTAATCGCATTGAATCAGTCTTTCCCTAACTGACTTGTAGCCTACACAGTCAGCGGAGCCCTCCATGCGGCAGCAGCAGCAGTAGCCTGGCCGCATGGCTGCTGACGTGCTAAGTGCGCCAACAAAACGCCACATGAGCCCGAATCGTAGCTCCAAATGGAATTAACCCAAGAGAAAGACAAAAGCATTAATGCTTAATCCTTGGAGCCTTATTCTTACCTCCTAGTAAAATCACCCACATGGTTCCCTCCTTAGGGTCACCACCCCATGTGCATCTCTCAACAACACAACCAAGTATATATGTTGAGATAACTCATGATGCATTTCCGATGTGGGACTAAACTTTTACAAGACATGTTGAGAGCAAGCTCTCTCCTTGTAAAAAAAACACCAACAATAAGTAATAAGAGTTCCATTTATTGCATTCACGAAATTAACATCTTTTCAAGAATTTTCCTCTCTAGAATGGCAAATAATAAATAATCTACTCCACACCTTCAACTATAGGGCGAGCGAGAAATTCGTAAACATCTCCTTGCTAGTTGTCCTGATAGAACACCCTATCAAAGCAAAATGTGGTATCCTCATCCTTCTCGTCCTGATAAGAAACCAAATCTTTATCTTAACAAATACAACACCGGAAAATATATTACCGGCAACAAAATTCCATACATAAATGAACCTTGAACATGAATGATTCCTCGTCTAGTTATTGAACGCATATACTCCCGTCGTGAACTTTTTTCTCGCGGGAGTTTAGAGGTCTAAACTGCACAAACTTTGACGTTCGACATTGGATCACTACGAATGAACTTCAAACTTGTTCCTAACTAGATTTCGACCAAAGAAAAGAATTATAAGTATCTGATTTGATATTTTACTTTCACCATACGTTGCATGAACTCAAATACGACGCGATACGAAACAATATGCACACAGCCTGTGTCGTGTCCAACACGACATGGACACGGATCAGTCTTGGGGTGTCTGTGCTTCTTAGATATACATCCTTTAAGAGATGCTACGTGGACTGCGTTATTGGCCCACAGTTTGGCCCGCGGTCCACGTGGCACTCTTTCATTGATTTCTACCGTTAGGTGGGCCCCACATTAACCGTGCGGGGGAGGGGGGGTGTTTAATAGGATTAGGGCACCTAGCCCGCAGTTAGGGCCGGCCCTGGGGTATGTCGGACAAGACTTGGGACTTGGACAACCCCTCTCTGCCGGGACAACCCTCCAGGTTCAGCATGATCCGACGAAAGATCAGTATCATGGATGACCACCAGGACCAGCTAACAATAAAGGTCAAGGGAAACCAAAATTAGCTTTAGGATAGGACAACCCAACCCTCAAGGCCGGCCCTGCCCGCAGTCACGCCTGGCCGGCAAAAACCGCGGGCTACATAGTGTTTTCCACTTCCTTTTACATTTGTATAGTTTCTAATCACGCAAATAGCAATTAGTACATGGAATTTTTCATAAATTTCTCGGTATCAGCGATTTTCTGTAGCAAATCATAAAAATGGGGGAAATAAGAGAAAATTAGCAGCGAAGTTACGCAAAATTTCTCATGATGTCTGATAATCAAGAGTACTGGTTCATATTCTACGCTAAAATGCGGAAATTATGCAGAAAAATCCCGATTATATCATAAATTTAACTCCGTAATGAGCTCCAGTATGAAATCCTCGCGTAAATTCATCAATATTTTGAGGTTTCGATCATCAATTAGGGGAAATTAAGTACATTTGCATGTAATTGAGGAGTTAGGGTTTCTGTGAGGCTCTCACATGAATTTTTCGGACTTTTCCCAAACGTTGAGTCTTCGATTGGAAGAAAAGGAAAAAAAAAAAAATAGGGTTATTTATTGCCTCCACAGAGAGCGGAAGAAAAGGAGCGCTCACGAGTCCACAGCCGAGCCGACCCTCTCATTTTTCAAAATATATATTTTTTGAATTAAATTGAGCCTCCCGTTGGGCTGGGCTTTTGTTGGACCACACTAGGATGCTATTTTTTGGGGTCCAAATCATTGTCACAAGATTCAAGTTAGTCTTAATTTGATGTAATTTAAATAACTCTAAGAAAAATTTGATACACGATTTGTATATAAACTATTTTTTTTATTTCTTTGTTTTTCCGTATTTTATATCACCACTGTTAAGTATACAACGAAAAAATATTGAAATTTCTAGGAGTTATCTCAAATTAGAGGTTGGATTGTAAAGAAAACACTAAAGGGCTCGTTTGGTTGACCGGGTTAGACAACGTAATGTAATTATTATTACGTCGTAGTTCTAATTCGGATGTTTGGTTGGACAATTTTTTGCTAGATGTAATATAATTACAATTACAAGTTTGATTACATTACATCACTTTCTATTCAAATTAATTATATCACAAAATCTATGTAATCCTAATTACATTACATCCACAGATTTTAAATTACAATTTTACCCTTTTAACAAATCCCCAACTCCAACAATCCCGATCACACCCCCCTCCCTTGCCGCCGCCTTCCTCTCTGTTCTCTCGAGGCTGCGGCGGTGCATCCCCCTCCGCCTCCGCCTCCTCCTCCGCCGCCTCCTCCTCCTCCTCCTTCCTCTGCTCCCCTTTAATCCCGCGCACGCCCCCGCCGGGCTCGCGTTCCGTCGAGGCTCCTAGCAGAGCATCCTTTGAATCTGACCGGTGGACGCTCGACGAGCCGCCACCGAGCCGATCTCTCCTCCTCCTTGGTTGGTAAGCAGCTCCTTCTTCTTTCCCTTTTTTTTTTTCCTTTTTTTTCCTCTCTCTTTAGCAATGAAAAGTGTGTAGAATAAGAGAAGTGTATAGAGTAATGTCTTGGGAATTGTGCAGAAAAAAATGGACACGAGTACACCAGAGAATAATTCATTAATAAATAGGTTAAACTTTATTATACATTTCTATTTTCCAATGTATCACCAATAAATATTTTATTAATTATAAATAATAAATTCTGCACATATATATATATATATATATATATATATATATATATATATATATATATATATATATATATATATATATATATATATTTGTCAAAATAATACAAATAATAATAATTATTTCATTATATTACATGTTAAACCAAATACTTGAATGTAATTGATATTACATTGCATGATTTAATTACATGTTTCAACCAAACATAGTAATGTAATTGTAATTCCATTACATTACAAACTCAATTACATTACAAACACAATTCCATTACGATTACATTACAGTGTACCAAATATAACCTAAGTTACTGGTTGCTCTTTTGGAACCTCTAATTATTTGTAAAGTTCTAATGTATCTAATCATATTTTAAACAAATAATATTTTTTTGTGGATGCACCTTTAATTAAATTCAATTTGTAATTCACCTCTAATTAGAGGTAAAAACAAACATCCCTAATAAGCATTACATGAGAAAGAAAATGAGTCAAAAATTTGAAGGAGGATGTGGAATAAAAAAATAAGGAGTTAGAGAGAATTTGAACCCCAAAAAATAATAATAATAATAAAAGTTTGAAGAGGTCGAGCAAATAGAACCAGAAGTCAGCAATTTGTGTGTGAGGATGCGTGTGCGTGCTCATGTACGTGTGCGGGTGGTGGCGGGGTAGGAGGTGTAGAGATAAATGAATGGGAGAAAATGAATAGACGAGAAAACTATTTTTTTAAAATTGGCATGATATATTAGAATGGTACTAGGGCCGGTCCTTGAATTTTCGGAGGTTAGGACAAGGTTTGAAAATGTTGTCTATTGAACGGATAAATGGAAATTTCATGATTTTTCTATATGAATTTTATGTTTTTTTTTCCGAATACAAACTTTATTAATCAATTTACCAAATGAAATCTATTAAAAGATAAAATAATAAATAAAATAAAATAAAAAAGAAGATTAAAAATAGTAACTAGTTGAGTAATCTTACTAACAATTTTTCTAAAAGTCAAACAAGGCAAACAAACAAAAAGAGATCATTTGGAGACAAAATGATAAATTAGAATAATAAAAGATATTTGGAAAAGAATAAGTAAATTAGTTTGTCTCTTCGTAATGACTCTCCCAATATACTTATTAATCTATAGTTCGAACCATGTTATTGCTATTTTGGTTGCAGAACATTATTATATATGAGTGAGTGTAGGTCTTCTTTGGACTCACTTCTTACAAAGTTTACTACGGAATAATATTTACGTGGGTCTAGAACATATTTGGATATTCCTTTTGTAAGGGCTGGTTGAGCTAGTAAGTAATCTTAGATCATGTTTTGAAGTCTTGTCTACAGAGGGACCTGGAGCAATCGTCTAGCTCACCCACCTTCTGGACCGACCCTTCTAGGGTGAGAATAACATGTATTTCCATGCTTTGTCTTTTAAACCTGTACCAATGAAAAATCACAGTTCATTAATGCTGAATGTGAAAAATTTATTCAGCAGAGCTCTTCATGAATTTTAATTATCTCTCTCTTGATAAGTGAGTGCATATAGTGACAGTTTTGATTTTTTTTTTTTTTTTCATCGTCAAATTACACATACATAAAATAATTGTTTTCAAAATATAGTCATTTTAAGTTATAAAATATACATTAAATAGAGTATATTTATATAATTGTATATGTTTTATTCGATTTGGACCAAAATATAAAATATAATAATTATTTTAGTATTTTTAAAACGGAAATCAAACTGAACTTTTTCTTTTTCGGACAAAATCTAATCTCTTATTCGTTGGGTTCTGGGTCCAAAACCGAATAAGCTCACCCCTAATCCACAGTCTACATTAAAAACCCAAAACCATCCAAAGTTTATAAGGAATGAATGGATTCTTAAAAATGTGGGTACATTTTCTGTGGACCTGTGTTAGTCAACAAGCTCTGGATATATTATGTAAATGTTCATAAATTAGACTTTAGTTGGTATATTAGGCGTGTCAATAATAGTTTATCGGTCGGATGTTAGTATTATCATATCCGAACTGATAGCTATTGGATGCATTCGAAAACCATTCGATATCCGATCGGATAAGAGTTTTGGCTTCCGTATCCGTTATCGATTATTTTAACAGATATCGGATAATATATGAACCAATAAGAATATCATCCCAAGCATCCATGTTTTTGACAGTCTCATATTAGTTCCGACTGATACTTAAAACTTGTTTCAGAACACAATACATATTAACATTGTTGTGACTCGATACTACATGAGCTTCAAAGGTGAAGAAGAGAAAGCAGATGCCTGTGTGTGGAATCAACTAGCTAACACCACTACATTTTGAAACAAAAATTTGAAATATTGCATACAACTCAATTTGGCTAATAAGCATAGCGAACATGAAGGACTAAGGTTTAACATGTCACTAGAAGTTTAACATGTCATTAAAATAACTTCAAAACCATCAGAATGAGAATGAATACATGAATCTGTGGGTTGTGGCCTAGTTGTAGCAACAGAGGCCCCGACACGAAAGGAGTAGGTTCGAATCCCCTCTTGACATTTGTAAAGCCGGAGAAAAGGACACATAAAAAAGAAGAATAAGAGAATGGATACATGAGAATTTACATGCTGCTTGCAGAGCTAAGGTCAAATTCTTTAATTATCCCATTATCGGGTCGGATGTCACCAGACCAGATATGATACTTTTTGTATACGCATCCGATAAATATCCGACAAGACATGAGTATCCGCATCAGTATCAAAAAAATTGGATATTATCGGTTCGAATCTGGACCGAATGCGGATTTTTGGTGTGCCATGTATATTATATAATAGTGAAACAGTATCTTACAGGCTTCAAATACATATAATTGATAACAACGGTTGCCGTGGTGTAGTGGTTATCACGTTAGTCTTACACACTAAAGGTCCCCAGTTCGATCCTGGGCGGCAGCATTCCCTTTTTTTTTTTTTGTACAAATAAATTATTGGCTCATTTTAGTTTTAATTAACTTCATTTTTTGCTGTAAGAATTTACTATGAAGAGAATGGCGGGAATCATAACTTCCCTCCATTTCTCCCCCAACTTCCTTCCCTGCTCCTCCTTCTCCGTCTCCACTGCTTCCTCCCGGCCGTTCCTTCTTCCGACGAGGACCCGCATTCTTCCCATAATGCCCCTCCGCTCCAGATTCACCAGTAAGCAAAACCCTAAACTTTCTCTATCGAGAAGAATTCGGGAGGCTTCATTAGTAGTTTCGCTGACACTGCAGATTTTTTTTCCTCCTTTCTGTTGGGGGTTCAGGAATCTACGCGTTCTCCAGACATCAGATTATTACTACGTTTGTTGGTTCACAATCACATTTTGATGTTATTTGATTGAGTTCATAATCGATAGAGTCGGCTAAAACCTAGTTTGAGGTCCTTCCCAAAATGGAGTCAGGTTCATTCTAATGTTATTCTCATTTGATGTTATTCTCATTTGGTTCGCGGAAAGGAAAGGAAAGGAAAGGAAATCAATTCCTTACTATTTCCTTTCTTTAGGGAAATTGCAATTGCCATAAATTTTTTTTTTTCCGGTGTTTGGAGAAGCCAAGGAAATTGGAAGGAAAAGTGAATCCTTAGAGTGGAAAAACGAATCCTTTGGTTGGTGGGTGAACCATTTCCCCCTATTTTTTTTTTCCTTTGGGAATCATTTTCCTTTTCTGCTACTTTCCATTGGTATCCAAACACGAAAAATGAATGACTTTCTTTTCCCAATGTCATGATTCCGCAAACCAAACAAGGTAATTTGCAAGTAACACCCCCCCCCCCCCCCCCCCCCCCCCCCCCCCCCCCCCCCCAACCCCCACCTTACCCCCACCCCCCTTTTCTCTCCCCGAACTTTCCACGGTTTGCAACTTGCTATCCTATGCCGTTAGGGGTAGAAAGTCGTAAAATTGGGGCAGGGCCGACCCTGCCCAAGGCAGCCAGAGTGACCGCCCAGGGCCCACAGACTAGAAGGGTCCAAATTTTTTAGTTTAAACATAAGTATATTAATAATCTTCTTCTACAATAAAAATAATATTTATCATGGATCTCCTTTAACAAAATAATTGTGATGTAGTGGTTTATTATGTTAGACTTACACATTAGAGGACCTCAACATTTTTTTAAAAAAAATTATTTTTAGGGGTCCCATTTTAAAAGTTCGCATCGGGTCCCATGAAGTTTGCCACCTTACATTTCTCTGTTGTTTTAGTTGTTTCCTAATTTGTATTGCTCCTTTCCTTTGATTGCTTAAAAGAAGACCTTTTTTTTTCCTTCCGCTACTAGAGTAGCTGTCTTCAAAACCGATGGTAGCCGCAGAATATTAGGGCAGTGGATATTAGCTACATGGAAAAAGACTAGAAGAACTATCATATATATTAGGATCTGATTACCGAATTGGGTTGTTAAGTCCATCTTTTTATATATATATAAGGCCAGTCATCAATGACCATACGTGTCCTGAGCTACTAGCACCAAGCCCCCCTCACATTAATAAAATTTTTGTCCGGACTAAAAATCGAACCCATACCCTCTCCTCCCCCTCCTTACCAGTGTTACCACTGAATAACCCCTTTAGTGGTTATGCATCGTTGTTCTTCGCTAAAAGTCATTCTGCTCAATTCATATGTTAAAATGTTTTATGGCACGTAGAAGTTTCTAGTTGTACTAGGATCCCATAACATAATTTAAAATATTATAACTCAAGATGAGGCATTTAATTGTTTCTCTTTATCTGCAGTGTTCATTTATTTTGTGCTAATTTACTTTGTGTATTAAAATTCCTTTAGCCTTTTGTATTAAGGATATTTGTCATTATTATACTACTGGCTGAGCTGTTAGATTGTATCTTGTTTCCGGTTGAGCCCTCAAATGAGGTGACAATGGAGTTGATAATATAGTTCCAATAAGTGGTATCAGAGCACATGGTTACGGGACTAGTTTGGGCTGCTCTAATTGGTTCGAGACAGATGGTGCTGAACGTTCATGCGTATAATCAGATTATACGGGATCTTTTCAAGGTGAAGTAGGAGCATCAACTACACGAATTGGCTTCGAAGGTGGGTTTGAAGAGCCCAAAGTGGAGCAAGACGTTGTGGTTGGCATACAATTGTGGTGTGGATGAACGTATTAGGTTTTGTTCTGTGGTCGAACGGATCGAGATGATAATATGTTGGATCTCCTAGGTGCTCGGCTGGCGGGAACGACCAAAGGTAGCCGGAGTGTGCTAAGGTTGTTCGGTTAGCGAGAACGAGCAAGGGTGCTCGGCTAGCGGAAACGGACAAAAAGTAGCCGGGTGTATTAGGTTGCTCGGTCAGCGGAAACGAGCTAAAGTGAAGATTGTTGGATTGTATCTCGTTTCCGGTTAAACGCTCAAATGTGGGATGACAATAGAGTTGGTAATTTAGTCCAACATCGGTTACAAGGTGAGATCATGTGTGTAGATAATTGGGATTGGTTCATGCCTTATATGAGAATTCTCTTTTAAGACATATGGACCCAATTCAATATCACACCTCATGGGCCAACTCTAGTTCGGGTCACACCGCATTCTTAATAAGTGGTATTAGAGCCCATGGTTAAGGGACGGATTTGTACGACTCTAATTGGTTCGAGATAGCAAAAAGTGGTATCATAGCCTATGGTTACGGAATGGATTTGGACGGCTCTAATTGGCTCGAGACAGATAGTGCTGAACATTCATGCGTATACATGGATATACAAGCTCTCTTCTGAATGTGGAGTTAGGAGCATATGCAACTACACGGATTGGCTTCAAAGGATCTCCTAGGTGCTCGGTTGGCGGAAACGAGTAAGGGGTAGCAAGGAGTGGTAAGGTTGTTCGGTTTTCCTAGATGCTCGGTTGACGGAAAGGAGTAAAAGGTAGCAAGGAGTGCTAAGGCTGTTCGTGTTGGAATAATTGAATGTATATTTGAAATAATAATAATAATTATTATTTTATATCAACGAATCTATGGCAATGAATTTATGAAAAGGTGTACGAATCTTTTTATTGGAAAGATGTGTCATTTCCATTGTCTCTTGATTTCTATAAAAGCACAAGTGTTTGAATGAATCAAACACCCAATCAATCCATCCATTTAGCATTAAGTCTAAGAGAGAGAGGGACTACCAATATTGCTTCGACGAGTTCCTACGATGTGAAGTGCTACTACCGAAGGGAAGAACCGTTGTATTCTGTGAGACTAATCGCCATTAAACCGTAAGCACCAGTACGGGATGAATATTGTCTTAAGGACATTGAACCAAGTCCAAGCCTCGGTATTGGTTAGATCATTAATTTATATTTTATATTTCAGAGTCTAAATTACAGAGATATATTTTACTAACAGTTCGGCTGACAGGTGTTAGTTGCTGCTCGCTGCTCCATGAGCAAAAGCTCAAGTTTGAGCATTTTAGTCCCACATCGGACAAAAAGCTCTAATCCACTGTACATATATTACTTTCTTTCTTTTTTGCTTCATTAAGAGTTGTGTGTGGGAGCTCCATGGGCCACACGCGCGCGCCGCCGCCGCCGCCCGGCCCGGCTCGGCTCGGTTCGGTTCGATTCGGTTCGGCACGCGTAACGGGTGCGGGTACGTGCCCACATCTGCGGGCGTCGAATGCCGATCCGATTTCCACTTGGAGTTCGGGCCGAGACCCTAAAAGTTTTTTGCTCCTCTCCAAAAATTTTGACCGTTACAAATCTTTTTAAATTCAGTAACGTTTGGATTTTGAATTCCGTCCAGATACAATGTATCACATTTGTAACATTCGAATTTAATTGCTGTCATTTAACATCCGAATTAAAATCTTAATTAATATTCTGTCTATTGGAGAAGCTTGCTACAGCCTATATATTGACCTCCTTTTTCTTCATTCGGCACACAGAAAAAATTAATCTTCTCGAAACTCTCTACAATTCTCGTCTCCTTCGTTTTATCGCTGCTATTCTTCATTTCGTTGCTCTGGACAGAGCTAAGTCGGGGTCACTCTCTCCGAGTCGTGTGCGACAAAGAGATTCCGGTGGAGCGGGGATTTTACCACTAGGAGAGTTCGGATACGGTCTGCACATAGACCCGAGCTAACTCTTAGGGCAGTGCTACGTGCACGACTTCCTCGGAGGCCGGTAATATTTAATCATTTTATTTTCTTGCAGTTTTAAAATCGAAGAATTCTGAAGAATTTCTAACAATCTAAGAGTTAGCTGTTTTCACAAAATATTTCCTTTGTTCTTTTTCATTTTCTGTACGAAAATAATCTTTGTTTACTGTTAGCAAAATTTTCTCTGTTAAGAAAAAACAAATATATTAATTTGTTATATATTAATTTGTTAGAACAATTGTTAGAACAATTTGTTAGAACAATTGCTCCTGTTAGCAAAATCTTTTTCATTTTCTCTGTTCAATTACCAATTTGTTAGAACAATTGCTCCGTTAGAAAAAAAGAAAAAAAAAATTGTTCTAATATACAAAGGTTCTGTGAGCAATTGCTTTGTTATACAAAAATTCAGTAGTTGTTCATTTCACTCTGTTAGCAAATCATACTTGCTTGTTATACAAAAATTCACTAGTTGTTCATTTCACTCTGTTAGCAAATCAATTTGTTATACAAAACTTGCTTTGTTAGCAAATCAAACTTGCTTTGTTATACAAAAATTCACTCTGTTAGCAATATTAACATTGTTGCTTCTACTGTTGTTCATTTCACAAACAACCTTATTCACATATCTGCTAGCCATTTCACTAGTTCTTTTTTACTCAATATACATTAATTTAGGCTAAATCAAACAATTAATTAATTTAGTAAAAATTCCTTTAGTTTTAAGTTCTAAAGTTAAGATTTGTTTGGGAACAAGCCGAAAGGGCCCTTCTGTCAACAAGGCGAAATATCGTCTAAGCGACCGGTACTTAAGAGTTCCTAGTGAACCTCCGCTTGCTGGGATCCGGCCCCTACAGCTAACCCAACCTCATCAAAACTTGAAAAACTAAAAATTAAAAGGTTTATTACTAAAATTATTTTAATTGTTAATTTTAGCTTAAAACCATCTTATTGAGTAAATATAATTTTTTCAGACCTTAGAAACATGACTTTCAAGGAAGAGACTTTCTCTGCAAAGCCTGCAAAATTCAATGACACCTATTTCAAGAGGTGGCAAAGCCAGATGAAATTTTGGCTTACCACCTTAGGTCTAATTTCTGCCATTGATGGGTCCACACCCATCTCAAATGATTCTGATGAGACTGAGTCTGACGTAGGGGTTTCCAAGTCCTCATTTTCTTCTAAGCCTAAGACCCCTAAGGAAATTGACTACCACTGCTTCCACAGAATCTTAAGCGCTATGTCGGAGTCACTCTACGACATATTTTTTGAGTATAAAAGCGCTAAAGAACTCTGGGATGCTTTGGAAGATGAGTATGGTTGTGATGATGCTGGAATTGATAGATTCAATTCCACCACATTCAACCAATATGTCATGGTAGATAACAAACCTATCAATGATCAAATCCATGAGTTCCAAGAACACCTTAGGCAGCTTCAAGCCAAAGGAACCGTCTTTTCTACTGAGCACAAAATAGGATGCTTGATAGATAAACTCCCTCCTTCCTGGTCTAAAGTGGCAAAGGACCTTCTACATCTACAAGGATCTATTACATACTCTCAAGCTTTACAGAGAATTAGAACAGAAGAGAAATATAGGTCCAAGACCAAAGCTAGGTCAAATGCCACAGCTAAGGTAAACCTTGTAGAAAACCATGCAAAACCTAAGTCCAACAACCATCTCAAATCCAAGAAAAACTCCTTCAAAAAGAAGCAAAGTTTTCAACCTCCTCACCAAAATCACCAAAACCAAAACCATCACCACAAAAACCCTCAGCCCCAAAAACCTAGAAACTTTGGTCAGACTCAGGATTAAAGAAGATTTTGTTTTGTGTGTGGTAGAACCAACCATACTGCCATCAACTGCTTCCAAAGGAAGAAAGAACCTATCCAGAACTCCTTCAAGGGAAAAGGCAAACAAGAGGCTAACATGATTCTGAATGGGTCTTCTAGCTCATTCAGGTCTGTAAGCTTTCAACCTGTAGTAAACCTGTCTTTCCATTCTGATGATTGGTGGTTGGATTCTGGAGCTAATGTTCACGTTTCATTTGATCCCTCATGTTTTTCAACCTATCAGGAATCATGTGGAGGAGGCGTGACCCTAGGAGATGGCTCAACGGCACCAGTTGTGGGAAAAGGAAGAATAGATCTGAAGATGACATCAGGAAAAATTCTACCTCTCCATGATGTGCTTCATGTGCCGTCTGTCAGGAGAAATCTTGTTAGTGGATCTCTCCTTGTAGCCTCAGGATATAAAATTGTAATGGAGGCCAATAAAGTAGTTTTCTCTAAGAATGATCTGTTTATTGGAAAAGGATTTGTGAAAGATGGACTTTTTGTTTTAAGTACTATGAATAAAAGTTCAAATCTTTCTTTTATTGTAAATGTTGAATCATCAAATGTTTGGCATGGTAGATTAGGTCATGTGAACTTAGGATCTATCAAAAGGATGATGAACTTAGATCTTATCCCTAAGACTTCTATAGATGAACACAAATGTGAGATATGTGTTCAAGCCAAACATACTAGATTACCTTTCAAATCTGTCTATAGAGATTCTGAACTCCTAGAACTTATCCATAGTGATGTTTGCGATTCCAATAGGGTCTTGACCCGAGGCGGTAGGAAATACTTTGTAACTTTTATAGATGACCATTCAAAGTATTGCTACACCTACCTCCTTAAGACCAAAGATGAAGTTCTAGACAGATTCAAAATCTATAAATCTGAAGCTGAGAACCAGTTGGATAGGAAGATTAAGATCCTTAGATCAGATCGTGGTGGAGAGTATACCTCAAATAAAATGACTAACTTCTGTGAAGAGCACGGAATTATTCATGAGGTAACTGCTCCTTATTCACCACAATCCAATGGAGTTGCTGAAAGGAAGAATCGTACTCTTTTAGACATGGTCAATGCCATGCTTCTCAGCTCAGGTGCCCCTGATAATCTTTGGGGAGAAGCCCTTTTGTCAGCCTGTTATATCCTTAATAGAATACCTAGTAAGATAAATGATAAAACCCCATATGAGCTTTGGAAAGGTCGGACTCCTAGGATCAACTACCTCAAAGTTTGGGGTTGTCTAGCTAAAGTAGGAATTCCTGAACCCAAAAAGAGGAAGATAGGACCTAAGACTGTAGATGCTGTATTTATAGGATATGCCTTAGATAGTAATGCCAATAGATTTTTTGTAACCCATTCTGAAGTAAATGAAATCTCTAATAACACAATCATTGAAGCTAGAGATGCAGTATACTTTGAGGATATTTTTCCCTTCAAGGATAAAAACCCTTCATCTTCCTCTAACCCTTCTCTTACTCCGTCTACTAGTTCTCATGACCAAATGCCTAGTTCACAATCTGAACAAGTCATAGAACCTAGAAGGAGTAAAAGAGAAAGGATTGAAAAGAATTTAGGAGAGGGATTCTTCACATTTTTGATAGAAGGTGAACCCTCAACTTATGAAGAAGTCATATCCTCTCCTGATGCCCCTTTCTGGAAAGAAGCTATTAACAATGAGTACAACTCCATCATGGAGAACAATACTTGGTTTTTAGCAGACCTTCCTTTAGACAGCAAACCAATATGTTGTAAGTGGATCTTTAAGAAGAAACTTAGAGCCGATGGTACCATAGAAAAATATAAGGCTAGATCAGTGGCCAAAGGATTTACCCAGAAGAAAGGATTAGATTATTTTGATACCTATTTTCCTGTAGCTAGAATTTCTTCTATTAGAACCCTTCTAGCTCTAGCATCCATTCATGATATGCTGATCCATCAAATGGATGTAAAGACAGCATTTCTAAATGGAGATTTAGAAGAAGAGATCTATATGGAGCAACCTGAAGGTTTTATTGCTAAAGGTCAAGAAAAGAAGGTTTGTAGATTAGTAAAATCTCTTTATGGCCTAAAGCAAGCTCCCAAGCAATGGCACAACAAATTTGATAAAGTCATTATAGAATTTGGTTTTGTGCCAAATGAATATGACAAATGTTTGTATTCTAAAAATACAAATGAAAGTTGTGTTATTTTATGCTTGTATGTTGATGATATCCTTATTCTAGGATCTTCACTGGAACTGATAAATAACACTAAGAATTATTTATCTAACCAGTTTGATATGAAAGACTTAGGTGAGGCAAATCTGATCTGAGAAAATGCTAAGGAAGTTTGAGTATTTTGACAAGAAACCTGCCCTTACCCCTTATGACAGTAATGTTGTTCTCAAGAAGAATGAAGGATCACCTATAGAACAACATTGATATTCACAAATGATTGGGTCCCTTATGTACATAACAAATAGGACCAGACCTGATATTGCATTTGCTATTGGGAGACTAAGTAGATATACTAGTAACCCAAATCAGTCACATTGAACTGCATTAGACAGAGTATTTAGATATCTTAAGGGTACTCTAGATTATAAACTTCATTATACTAGACACCCTGATATCATAGAAGGTTACTCCGATGCAAATTGGGTAACTGATTCACATGATGTGAAATCCACTACTGGATATATTTTTACCCTAGCAGGAGCTGCAATCTCCTGGGGATCATGTAAACAAACTATCATAGCCAGAAGTACAATGGATTCTGAAATGATAGCTTTGGATACTACATGTACAGAAGCCGAATGGCTGAGAAATTTTATTATGCATATACCTGTTTCTGTTCATCCTATTCCTGCAATTTCTATAAATTGTGATAATAAGTCTGTTATTGAACTACTAAAGCATGATTCTGTGAATGCTAAGATGAACAGGCACCTGCAGCTGCGCTTCAAGTCAATAAAGAGCTTATTGGGCAAATATGTGGTTCTTGACTATATAAAGTCAGAAAAGAACCTTGCAGACCACTTGACGAAGGGTCTGTCTAGGACATTGATCCTAGAATCATCGAGGGGGATGGGGTTAAGCCCATAGTATAGTCACCAGCAGTGGCAACCCAACCGAGTCTGACTGGAGATCCCAAGAAGCCAGTTCAATGGGTAGAAACAAGCTGGACTAGGTGACTATTATGGAACACTGACCTGAGATTAAATTTTCTTTAAAATTAAAGCCCAGGAGGCTGTACATGTGTACATTCATACCCCATCCCTATGGTGACAGTGTTCCTTTTGTGATATGGATAGGTTGAGTTTAAACTCTTAATAAGTCCAAGCATAAAATGCAGGGTTGATTCCTATCACCAACCCTTAAGGACTTACCTATATGAGAGGTCGTGAGGGCCGCGACTATAGGACAGGGCGATCCTAGACAACTCTCATGAATGTGTAAAAGTGCGCATGGCCAACCAAACGTGCCACCCGATAGACCCAAGTACCTCTAGCGTACTATGTGTGCTATTATCTGAGTTTGGTTCAAGAAGACTGATTCAAGGCGTAGTCCATCAAGCTCTTCTTCAGACAAAGACAATAGTCACTACGTAAGATTCAAGGCTGTAGTCCATCTCATTTATGCATAGTATACAACTGTCCAGAAATTCTTTTATCTTATTCTTCTTCTTTATATTATCTTGGAACTTGACCTTTTGGGGGGGATTGTTAGCTGCTGCTCGCTGCTCCATGAGCAAAAGCTCAAGTTTGAGCATTTTAGTCCCACATCGGACAAAAAGCTCTAATCCACTGTACATATATTACTTTATTTCTTTTTGCTTCATTAAGAGTTGTGTGTGGGAGCTCCATGGGCCACACGCGCGCGCCGCCGCCGCCATCCGGCCCGGCTCGGCTCGGTTCGGTTCGGCGCGCGTAACGGGTGCGGGTACGTGCCCACATCTGCGGGCGCCGAATGCCGATCCGATTTCCACTTGGAGTTCGGGCCGAGACCCTAAAAGTTTTTTGCTCCTCTCCAAAAATTTTGACCGTTACAAATCTTTTTAAATTCAGTAACGTTTGGATTTTGAATTCCGTCCAGATACAATGTATCACATTTGTAACATTCGAATTTAATTGCTGTCATTTAACATCAGAATTAAAATCTTAATTAATATTCTGTCTATTGGAGAAGCTTGCTACAGCCTATATATTGACCTCCTTTTTCTTCATTCGGCACACAGAAAAAATTAATCTTCTCGAAACTCTCTACAATTCTCGTCTCCTTCGTTTTATCGATGCTATTCTTCATTTTGTTGCTCAGGGCAGAGCTAAGTCGGGGTCACTCTCTCCGAGTCGTGTGCGGCAAAGAGATTCCGGTGGAGCGGGGATTTTACCACTAGGAGAGTTCGGATACGGTCTGCACATAGACCCGAGCTAACTCTTAGGGCAGTGCTACGTGCACGACTTCCTCGGAGGCCGGTAATATTTAATCATTTTATTTTCTTGCAGTTTTAAAATCGAAGAATTCTGAAGAATTTCTAACAACGGGAACGTACAAAAGGTAGCAGGGATAAGGTTGTTCGGCTAGCAGGAACAAACAAATATAGAAAGGATGCCAAGGTTATTCGGCTAGCGGAAACGGACTAAGGTGGAAATTGTTATATTGTATCTCGTTTCCGGTTGAGCCCTCAAAAAGGGTGACAATGGAGTTGATAATATAATCACACATCGAGTAGGTGATGAGATCATGAGGTGTAGATAATTGAAATTGGTTCAGGCCTTATATGAGAATTCTCTTTTAAGATATATGGATCCAATTCAATATCGCACATATCGGCCAACTCCAGTTTGGCGTTCCCAACATGAGCTTCACTTATTGTCCCTGCATATATTAGGCTAATTTATTAACACTATTGCTAGTTCTCAGTACTCTTCTTTTTGTAACTTCCTGAGCTAGATGCTCATTTGCTTTCTTTTCAATGTTTTCTAGAGTTTCTTCATGTCAAACCTGGCATAATGGCAACTTTCGTGAGGACAAAAATGTGCAATTATATTACTGGTAACACAGTTGAAAAAACTTTTCGAGCTGGAAGTACGGTAATTCGGAGTTCAAACCAAAAACTATACTGGGATGACCCCTTTTTATGATTATTAGGTGGATCACATTTATTTCGATTGGAATACTAGATCACATTTCCCCTTATTCCTATTAATTAGAAGTTGATAAAACAAATCCCCAAGAAAATCAATTAGCTCATGAGAGGTCACCCAAACTAAATGTGACAACACCTGATGAAATATAACTGTATAAATCGCAACAGTGTGTCCCAGCTTCAAGATTCGTTAGAAGTCCTGATAATAGAAAGGGAATTGTAATTGCCAAGGAACCATTTACAATATCCAAGAATTTTCAAGATAGATTACCAATGCTATCCACAATTTATTACAATTTTTAAAAATAAAATTTATAGTTTCCCTTATGAATCAAGGATAATTTTGATAATCCATCTTAAAAAATCTTTGGATGTTTAAAAGTCTCAGCAATTGCAACTTCCTAATAGAAATCATATTTGTAAACTTTTCTTGGATTGGAACTTTACATCTTCATGATTTGGTATTTTAGGTTTTAAGTGGTCCATCCAAACACCTTACTTGGAACTTGTAGAAGTTCTTTTCAAACTAACCATTATCACAAATGATTAAATGTACTGTTTATCTAAATGAAGCATGCAGTAGTGATAAGAATTAGACAAAAGATTTTTATTCCACTTGGTGTGAGTTGAGATTGTAATCACTACTACACTTTTTCCAAAATAGTTTTTAATCACATTGTAATCATAGTTCGCAGTATCAGGCGATATCGATCCGATACGGCCGATAACGATACGGTTTGGTATGTCTCTATCCGATACTGACCGATATCCGATACTGATCGATATCAGCATTGGCGGTTTCTTTTTCAGTTAATTCGGCAAAGAAAATTGAACGAAAAAGACCAATAAAGAGTTTGTGGAGGGTGTAATTCTTCTATTCCATTAGTGGAGGCTTCTTAGGGTTGGACTCCGATCGTCCCGTGGTTTTTCCCGTAAGGGTTTTCCACGTCAAAAATTCTCTGTGTCTGCGTGGATTGTTTTGTGTGTTTGTTTTTGGGTTCGTGCGTTGTATTGCTCGGTCCTCTCGCAGGTACTCTCCGGTTTGGGAAAAGATTTCCGCGTTTCTTTTCCAACATAGTGGTATCAGAGCTTTGGGTTTAAAGGGTGTCAGGAGTTGACAGAGGAACCAGAGAGGAGAGATGGACGCGAAGCCGGTGCGCATGGTGAATCTGAACGGCACAAACTATCATTATTGGCGGAGCAAGATGAAGGATTTGCTGTTCGTCAAGAAGCTGCATCTGCCCGTATTTGCATCCGAGAAGCCCAGTGATAAATCCGAGGAGGACTGGAAATTCGAGCATATACAGGTGTGCGGATACATCAGGCAGTTCGTTGACGAGAACGTGTACAACCACGTTGCCAATATTGAGCACGCGAAGACGTTATGGGATAAGCTGGAATCTTTGTACGCGAAGAAGACCGGGGTAAACAAGTTGTTCCTGATCCGGACGATGATGGGTCTGCGGTACAAAGATGGAGCGTCTATTACGGATCACTTGAGTGATTTCCAGGGCGTGGTTGACCAGCTATCTTCTATGGGAGTCAAGTTTGACGACGAAGTTCAGGGACTGTGGCTGCTGTGTACATTGCCAGACTCGTGGGAGACCGTACGAGTATCTATGATCGCTTCTGCTCCAGAGGGCGTGGTCAGTCTGGAGTTTGCCAAGAGCGGGGTGTTGAATGAAGAGATGCGGAGACGTTCTCAGGGCACTTCATCCACATCCCACCACTCAGAGGCACTTGTTTCAGAGAGCCGCGGAAGGGGCAAAAGCAGGGGTCCAGGTGGTGGCAGAGACAAGAGCAGGGGGAAGTCCAAGGGTCGTTACGAGGACTCAGAGTGTTACCATTGCGGTAAGAAGGGCCATATCAAGCGGAATTGTTTCGCTTGGAAGAGAGAGAAGAAGGGCGACAAGGGGAAGCAAGAAGAGAACACTACAGCGGCGGCCTCGGTGCATGGAGGCGATGTGATCGTCGTAGGTGATGAGGTCATTACTAACCTCGCCTGCGACGACAATTCTTGGCTGGTGGACTCAGGGGCTTCAGCACATGTATCTCACAATAGGGCACTGTTTGCCACTTACACGACAGGAGACTGCGGCGTGTTGAAGATGGGCAACGGAGATGTGTCGAAGGCGGTTGCCGTTGGAGATGTGCATTTGAGAACGAAGACGGGTGCGGTTCTTGTTCTCAAGGATGTTCGTCATGTCCCTGATATCCGTTTCAACCTGGTGTCGGTTGGAAGGTTGGATGACGAGGGATTCTTCAGTCTCTTCGGGAACAGTCAGTGGAAGCTTTCCAGAGGTTCGATGGTGATTGCCAGAGGAAGCAAGAAGTCCGGTCTCTATTATATGGAGGGGAGCGCAGAGGGGGCACAGGAGGTGAACGAAGTCAGTGATGCGTCTACCGAGTTATGGCACAGGCGGCTCGGCCATATCAGCGAGAAGGGGATGAGCTACTTGGTGAACAGGAAGGTGATTCCGGGGCTCAAGTCTACAAAGTTGGAGAAGTGCACGCACTGTTTAGCTGGGAAGCAAAATAGGGTGTCTTTCCAAAGTCACCCAAGTTCGAGGAAGCCGGCGTTGCTCGAGTTGATTCACTCGGATGTCTGCGGTCCTATGAAGGTAAAATCTCTTGGTGATGCTTCTTACTTTGTGACCTTTATTGATGACTGTTCCAGGAAGGTTTGGGTCTATGCCTTAACGACCAAGGATCAGGTGCTGCCTACTTTCAAGGAGTTTCAGGCCTCTGTTGAAAGGGAGACGGGCAAGAAGTTGTTGTGTGTTCGGTCCGACAATGGCGGCGAATACATCGGTCCCTTTGATGCGTATTGCAGAGAGCAAGGGATACGACACCAGAAGACTCCGCCAAAGACACCTCAGCTCAATGGTGTAGCGGAGCGCATGAACAGGACACTGATGGAGAGGGTGCGGTATTTGCTGTCAGAAGCAAACTTGCCGGGCAGTTATTGGGGTGAGGCTCTTCTCACAGCTGCTTATATTATTAATTTGTCTCCTAGTGCTCCTTTGCAGGGTGATGTGCCTGATAAAGTATGGTACGGCAAAGAGCCGTCATACAATCACCTGCGGGCGTTTGGTTGTAAAGCCTTCGTGCATGTACCGAAGGACGAGAGGACCAAACTTGAGCCGAAGACGAGGTGATGCGTCTTTGTCGGCTACGGTCGGGATGAGTTTGGCTATAGACTCTACGACCCAGTAGAAGGAAAGCTCTACAGAAGCAGGGACGTGGTGTTCGTCGAGGATCAGACCATGACCAATACTCAGGATTCCGAGACGCCTTCTGAGGCTGAGGAATTGCCTGAGTTAGAGTCATTTCACTTCGAGCAGTTTTCAGAGGACATCGCAGAGGATCCAGTTATGGGGGAGCCGGTACATGGAGTTGCTCTCAACCTTGATCATCAGCCTGCTGATGGTGGTCAGGGTGTCCCTCAGGAGGATGAGCATGCCGGAGAGGTAGTTCCTGAAGGGGCAGAGGCTGTCGGTATACAGCCAGCACCAGTGGCTCCACTGAGAAGGAGTGACAGGGATCGTCGACCATCTACGAGATACTCACTGGATGAGTATGTGCTATTGACTGACGGGGAGGAGCCCGAAAGTTTCGCAGAGGCTATGGAAGACGAACACAGGCAGGAGTGGATGGTGGCTATGCAAGAGGAGATGAGTTCCTTGCACACAAATTCCACTTATGATCTGGTGCGGTTGCCAAAGGGCAAGAAGGCTTTGAAGAATCGATGGGTGTTCAGAGTGAAGCAGACGGATGATGCTACTCGTCCTCGATACAAAGCGAGGCTGGTAGTCAAAGGCTACGGTCAGCGGAAAGGCGTGGATTATGATGAGATCTTTTCGCCTGTCGTCAAGCATTCGTCTATCCGGGTGGTGCTAGCATTAGCAGCCAGTTTCGACTTGGAGGTCGAGCAGATGGACGTGAAGACGGCATTCCTCCACGGTGATCTTGAGGAGGAGTTGTTCATGGAGCAGCCAGAGGGATTCTGTGAGAAGGGCAAGTCACATTTGGTCTGCCGGTTGAGGAAGAGCTTGTATGGTCTGAAGCAGGCTCCGAGACAGTGGTACAGGAAGTTCGAGTCGTTTATGGGGGAGCATGGTTATGCACGGACGACGTCGGATCATTGTGCATTTGTGAGGTATTTTGCCGATGATGATTTTATCATCTTATTGCTCTATGTTGATGATATGCTATTAGTGGGTCGGAATGCCACTAGGATAGCGGAGTTGAAGCGCCAACTGGGTGCGGCCTTCTCTATGAAGGATTTGGGCGCAGCGAAGACTATTCTTGGGATGGAGATCAGCCGAGAGAGAGAGTCCAAGCTGCTACACTTGTCACGCCCCGATTCCGTAGAATCGATAGTCGTCCCCCGGGCGTGATACCGTGCAAGCCTAAGTTGCGCTCGCACAAGGCATAGTCATAAGGTTATCCGAAACACAACAACAAGAGAATGCGCAGAGTAAATTGAACACACATTATAGAGAAGGAAACATAAGCTTTATTAATAATGAACATCATTTTTACAGACTCGATACAAGGGCGCCGTGCGGGCTTTTTACAAACTGACTCCTTTACAAAGTGAACGTCGATGAGATAGCCATTACATACATTCATCCTTTGATTATACAACCAAAATTACAAAACCACCTGGGATGGTGGAAAGGCACTCCATCTGTCTTCGATCTTCAACAGCGGAGTCTTCAAAGGTTTGATCCAAGCTTCGATGCACGGACGAAGCTTCAAAACACACGAGCGTTGCCTCCCTTCACGTAGCACGCTCCTCCCGATCTGTCGCACCTGTAGAGAGAGCGAGGATTAGTACAATCAACATGTACTGGCGAGGGCTAATTAATTTTCAGGCTCTCATTTGGTTCAAGAATTTAGATAAAATCATACAACTTGTTTGAGTGGTCTTTCTAGCCATCCTAGATGTTTTCATAGAAGCATTGAGTTATACCAAGATTTCCTTCGGCAGAGCGCACCGTGCGACATAAAACTTACCATCACTTTCTTTGTTTGTTGATAACAATTTATATCAAGGGTTTGATATGGAGGTCACTTGGCATTAACTAGCCATTTGGACATAGCCTGGTAATACGGGACCCTTGCAACGCAAGTAGCGAGCTCCGATGCAAGTCCCCGTCTTACCGATTGCTTCATACCCAGCTCGGCTATAATCTGTTTCTTCCTAGGCCGAGTCGGTCCCGTGGCCCCGGGTTGCCGCTCGAAGAAACCATCGCCCTTGTCGACAAGTTGTCCAAGACCATGATAAGTTAACATACAATTCATTTACTTGTTCGTTTTGCAGGCCTAAAATAATTCTATCTCTTTTCTACACAATTCATCTTTTCTCTACTCAAACATAGGACTTGTGTTTTCCAAGCGAATCATTCCATTTCATTACCATTTCCCAAGTTCTCATTTTTGAAATAGAGGGTCGAGATGAAGGAGGTCAGCCACTCACCTTGAGTTTTTACTTGAGGCGAGAAACTGGTTGGCCGCGCTAGACGTTGCCTACGCGATCACCTGAAATCGCACAAGCAACCGATTAGAACACTGTGTTATTCAAGGAAATTCGATGCAAATGCGAAGTTCGAAACGTAAGCCAGAAAAACCATCGAAAACATTCACGAAAACGCATTCAGAAAACAAAGCCAAAACCAACGCAAGCGGCGTGAAAAGCAGAGCAACGGGAGGTCTCTCCCGACTCAGCCGCAGAGTCAATCCTTGAGGCGCAGCCCGCTGAATATGGGACTTGGTTCCGAAGAAGCCATTCCATAACGGGGAATGGGTCTTAATTCAACCGTTCTCGTTCGATCGATTCGATCGATCCCGACCTATCGGTCCCGACCGAGTCGATAGCGACAGTGTTCCTTTCTCGCGCACCCCATGGACGAACAACGGGGCACGATGTAGGGACGGGGCACTACACCATAACCAACTAAGAAAAAGTTTCGTCCTCGAAACTTAAGAACAAAACCTACCTCTACGAAAACAATGAAGGAAACTTCTCCTTCATCTCTGACTCGAGTTTCCATATCGACTCTTCTGCCGCATGGTTCCTCCAGAGTACGCGGACGAGAGGGATCGCCCTATTCCGCAACAGCTTATCCTTGCGTTCTAAGATTTGAACGGGCTCTTCAACGTAGGATAAGTCGGACTTTAGCTCCAGCTGGCCAAAATCCACCACGTGGCTAGGGTCGTGCACGTACTTCCGCAGTTGGGAGACGTGGAAGACATTGTGCACACCTTCGAGCGCCGGCGGTAGGGCAATTTTATAGGCCACTGGGGCGACCCGCTCGAGTATTTCGAACGGCCCAACGAATCTCGGACTCAGCTTCCCCTTCGCGCCGAACCGAGTAACTCCTCGCATGGGCGACACCTTCAGGAACACATGATCGCCCACCTGGAACTCAAGCGGTCTTCGATGGGTATCGGCGTAGCTCTTTTGCCGACTCTGTGCAATCTTCAGTCTTTCCCGAATGAGCTTGACCTTTTCCACAGTCTGTTCTACCAGCTCCGGGCCGAGTATCTGCCGTTCCCCGACTTCATCCCAGCAAATGGGCGATCTGCACTTCCGGCCGTACAAAGCTTCATACGGCGCCATTTGGATGCTGGACTGATAGCTATTGTTGTATGCAAATTCCGCCAACGGTAGGTGGACGTCCCAGCTTGATTTGAAGTCAATTGCGCAGAGCCGTAGCATGTCTTCGAGAATCTGATTAACGCGCTCCGTTTGGCCGTCGGTCTGAGGATGGTAAGCTGAGCTGAACTGCAACTTGGTACCCAGCGCCGACTGAAGGCTACTCCAGAATCGCGACATGAACCGTGAATCCCGATCAGAGACGATGGATACTGGAACTCCGTGCAGCCGTACTATCTCGTCAAGATACATCTGCGCCAGGCGATCAACGCTCCAAGTAACTTTGATGGCGATAAAGTGCGCTGACTTGGTTAATCGATCGACGATGACCCAGATGGCGTCGTTCCCCCGTGGTGTCTTCGGCAGGCCAACAATAAAATCTATAGTGACATGATCCCATTTCCACTCGGGAATAGCGAGGTTCTGCATCTCCCCGCCCGGTCGCTGATGCTCAGCTTTCACCTGCTGACAGGCCATGCATTGCGACACGAAGAGCGCCACATCTCTCTTCATCCCGTGCCACCAGAAGGTCGTGCGGAGGTCCTTATACATCTTGGTACTGCCTGGATGCAAGGTATATTTCGCATGATGCGCCTCCGACATTATCTCCTTTCGTAGTTCTGAATCATCCGGAACACATAGTCGGCCATTCAATCTCAGCACGCCGGTCTTGTCTTCCGCAAAGTCGGTCGCACTACCTGTCGAAATTCGCTCGCGCACTATCTTCAGGTACGGATCATCCTTCTGAGCGGCCATGATCTTTTCCAGCAAACTCGGCTCTAACTGCAGCTGCGCCAACCGTATATCCCTGAATCGAACCCGGAGCTCGATACCCATTTCTTCTAGATCTTGTAGTAGTCTGCGGTTGATGGATAGCGAGGCAAGATATTTTCGACTCAGAGCGTCCGCCACAACATTTTCCTTGCCCGGAGTGTAGTCGATCGTCAAGTCATAGTCTTTGATCAGTTCGAGCCAGCGCCTCTGTCGCAAGTTCAATTCCTTCTGGGTGAAGAGATACTTGAGGCTCTTGTGGTCGGTATAGATCGTGCACGCCACGCCATATAGATAGTGATGCCACAATTTCAACGCGAACACAATTGCCGCTAACTCCAAGTCGTGCGTAGGATAGTTCTTCTCGTGCGGCTTTAACTGTCTGGAGGCGAAGGATATCACCTTGTTTTGCTGCATGAGCACACATCCC
Source organism: Iris pallida (assembly GCA_029216955.1). Classification (NCBI taxonomy): domain Eukaryota; kingdom Viridiplantae; phylum Streptophyta; class Magnoliopsida; order Asparagales; family Iridaceae; genus Iris; species Iris pallida. The sequence goes on along the minus strand of JANAVB010020598.1, from coordinate 1,178,959 downwards.
AAGCCCTGGCCTGAAGCATCGCTGAATATCTGAAAACCCTCTGGCCTATCCGGAAGTGCGAGTATAGGTGCCGAAATTAGTCGCTGCTTCAGCTCCTGGAATGAAGCTTCACAGTCATCCGACCACTCATACACGACTCCCTTTTGAGTGAGGCGAGTCAGTGGCGATGCAATCTTCGCGAAGTCTTTCACGAAGCGTCGATAGTATCCCGCCAAACCAAGAAAGCTTCGAATCTCACTAGCAGACGCAGGCCGCTTCCAATCAGCAACAACTTCCACTTTCTTCGGGTCGACTGCAATGCCTTCGGACGAAATGATGTGACCAAGAAAGGATACGCTGCTTAGCCAAAATTCGCACTTACTCTGCTTCGCGTACAACTCATGTTCTCGAAGTGTCTGGAGCACGGCCCGTAGATGTTCTGCATGCTGTGCCCTGTCTTTCGAGTAGACAAGAATATCATCAATAAAGACTACCACAAATTTATCAAGGAAGGGTCGAAATACCCGATTCATCATATCCATGAAGGCGGCAGGAGCGTTTGTCAGGCCGAATGGCATCACCAAAAACTCGTAGTGGCCGTATCGAGTGCGAAAGGCGGACTTTTGCACGTCGTCTGACTTGATCTTGAGTTGATGATAGCCTGAGCGGAGATCAATCTTCGAAAATACCGAGGCGCCTTGCAGTTGATCGAATAAGTCGTCTATACGGGGCAATGGGTACTTGTTCCGGATGGTGGCCTTGTTAAGCTCTCGGTAATCGACGCACAGACGCATGGACCCATCCTTCTTCTTCACGAACAAAACGGGCGCTCCCCACGGCGAAACACTAGGTCGAATAAACCCTTTATCGAGTAACTCTTGTAGCTGGACCTTGAGTTCCTTCAGCTTGGCGGGAGCCATTCTGTACGGGGCCTTGGAAATCGGTCGAGTATCGAGAAATGTATCGATGCTGAATTCGATTTCTCGATCGGGGGGCATGCCGGGTAGCTCGTCCGGGAACACATCGGGGAATTCTGCCACAACGTCGGTCTGACCCGCGTTTGCACCATCCTGTCGCATGTCTCGGACGGACGCCAAATAGCCTTCACACCCAAAATACAGCATCCTCCGAGCAGAAATTGCCGAAATCAACATGCAGGTCGACGACCCCTCACCACACGAAAAGCAGAATTCAGGCACCCCTGGAATACGGAAGGTGACCGTCTTTCTGGCGCAGTCTATGGTTGCGTTGCACGGTCCGAGCCAATCCATTCCCAGAATGATATCGAAGTCCTTCATATCTAGGACCATCACGTCAAGACCGATCTTTTGACCGCCGATACAGATAATCCCGTCGGCGCAAGCTAAATTAGTGAGTATTGGTGTGCCCGAAGGTGTGCTTACGCTAAGGTCGAGGTCTAACGATATCATCGGAAATTTGTGCTCGGCGACAAAGTCCGCCGATATAAAACTATGCGAAGCACCTGAATCAAATAGTACACGAGCAGGCACATTATTGAAACTAAGTATACCTGTCACGACCGTATCTGACGCAAGTACTTCATCTCGAGTCATGGCGTAGACGCGGCCCTGGGCATTGGGGCGACGGTCTTGGCCATTTTGCGGTGCAGGTTGATGGGCTCGAGGCGCTGGGACTTGATTCCCTGGACGGTGCTGCTGGGGCGCCATTGGACGGTGATGTTGGGGCGCCGTTGGGTTCGACCTTGTCGGACATTCAGCACGAACGTGGCCCATCTTGCCACAGTGCCAGCATCCATCCACTGGTATCTGGCAATCGATGATTGTGTGACCGGATCGGCGACAACGGATACAGTAAGGCCATGGATTACGCCTTTGATACCCGCCTCGTTGCCCATTGTTCGGACGCTTAGTCACATTGTTTCCTCCTACGTGGCTAGGGCGTTTGTGACTGGATGTATGCACAGCGCCGGCAGCACCTGGAGGATATTGGCATTCAAGACGGAGGGCGTAGTTGAGAGACTCCCCCATCGTTTTGTATTGCGGGACGGACACATGGGCGGAAATAGATGGCCGTAGGCCCACTTCGAACCGTCGTGCACGACTCGCCATGGAAGGCAGGTATTGTCCAGCAAACTTGGCTAACTTGTTGAACTCTGCTGCATACTGCCGCACCGTCATATTCCCTTGCCTTAGCTGCATGAATTCATTTTCCTTCTCTTGTCGAACGGCTTTGGGGAGGTCCTCGATCTCGAACGCCTCGCGGAAGGTGGCCCAAGAAATTGTCGCTGTCTCGTCGTCGCGTCTGATCGCTCGCTTTTGCACGCCCCACCAGTCGTGCGCGTTTGACCGGAGTAGAAGTTGAGCGCATGCGACTTTCTTGGACTCTTCGACGTCTAGCAGCTCGAACTTGTCTTCCAGTTCCTCTAACCAGTCGATCGCCAAGGAGGGATCTTCCGTGCCGTAGAAGGAAGTACGACAACTTTTTGTGAATTTTGACACGTCGAAGTTAGAACTTCTCGGTGTTGCATATGTAGGCTCGGGTGCCTCCGGATCGACATCACTTTGTCTGGCCGTAGGCTCGGTCACGGCAGGAGTTGTCGTAGAGTTGTTGTTATTGGCCACCACCGTCTGTACTATCTGCTGAAGAGTATCAAGCTGCTTCTGCTGCAACTTGAATTGTGCATCGAATCGGGCCTCGAACTGGGTCTGGCGTGCCTCTACCTCCCGTCGATGTGCCTCAGTCTCCCGTCGATGTTGCTCATTCAGGCGTTGATTCTCCAGAGCTTGTTGTTGTTGCGCTTCCAGCATACGCAACATCCGTCCCATGGCATCGTTTGAGGGTCCGGGCCTCGAGCTACTCGAGCCGCTCGAAGTACTTTCTTCGTTCGCCACATTCACCGTCGCACCCTCTGGGATTTTGAAGGTAAAAATGCATTAGTAACCAAACTTATTACGGACTCCCTTTTATGGAACGACATATCTCATCGACACGAGACCAACGATTTGAGACTGAAAACTCGACACTAGAGGCCAAGGACGTAAAGCCGTGCTCTGATACCATTAATGTCACGCCCCGATTCCGTAGAATCGATAGTCGTCCCCCGGGCGTGATGCCGTGCAAGCCTAAGTTGTGCTCGCACAAGGCATAGTCATAAGGTTATCCGAAACACAACAACAAGAGAATGCGCAGAGTAAATTGAACACACATTATAGAGAAGGAAACATAAGCTTTATTAATAATGAACATCATTTTTACAGACTCGATACAAGGGCACCGCGCGGGCTTTTTACAAACTGACTCCTTTACAAAGTGAACGTCGATGAGATAGCCATTACATACATTCATCCTTTGATTATACAACCAAAATTACAAAACCACCTGGGATGGTGGAAAGGCGCTCCATCTGTCTTCGATCTTCAACAGCGGAGTCTTCAAAGGTTTGATCCAAGCTTCGATGCACGGACGAAGCTTCAAAACACACGAGCGTTGCCTCCCTTCACGTAGCACGCTCCTCCCGATCTGTCGCACCTGTAGAGAGAGCGAGGATCAGTACAATCAACATGTACTGGCGAGGGCTAATTAATTTCCAGGCTCTCATTTGGTTCAAGAATTTAGATAAAATCATACAACTTGTTTGAGTGGTCTTTCTAGCCATCCTAGATGTTTTCATAGAAGCATTGAGTTATACCAAGATTTCCTTCGGCAGAGCGCACCGTGCGACATAAAACTTACCATCACTTTCTTTGTTTGTTGATAACAATTTATATCAAGGGTTTGATATGGAGGTCACTTGGCATTAACTAGCCATTTGGACATAGCCTGGTAATACGGGACCCTTGCAACGCAAGTAGCGAGCTCCGATGCAAGTCCCCGTCTTACCGATTGCTTCATACCCAGCTCGGCTATAATCTGTTTCTTCCTAGGCCGAGTCGGTCCCGTGGCCCCGGGTTGCCGCTCGAAGAAACCATCGCCCTTGTCGACAAGTTGTCCAAGACCATGATAAGTTAACATACAATTCATTTACTTGTTCGTTTTGCAGGCCTAAAATAATTCTATCTCTTTTCTACACAATTCATCTTTTCTCTACTCAAACATAGGACTTGTGTTTTCCAAGCGAATCATTCCATTTCATTACCATTTCCCAAGTTCTCATTTTTGAAATAGAGGGTCGAGATGAAGGAGGTCAGCCACTCACCTTGAGTTTTTACTTGAGGCGAGAAACTGGTTGGCCGCGCTAGACGTTGCCTACGCGATCACCTGAAATCGCACAAGCAACCGATTAGAACACTGTGTTATTCAAGAAAATTCGATGCGAATGCGAAGTTCGAAACGTAAGCCATGAAAACCATCGAAAACATTCACGAAAATGCATTCAGAAAATAAAGCCAAAACCAACACAAGCGGCGTGAAAAGCAGAGCAACGGGAGGTCTCTCCCGACTCAGCCGCAGAGTCAATCCTTGAGGCGCAGCCCGCTGAATATGGGATTTGGTTCCGAAGAAGCCATTCCATAACGGGGAATGGGTCTTAATTCAACCGTTCTCGTTCGATGATTCGATCGATCCCGACCTATCGGTCCCGACCGAGTCGATAGCGACAATGTTCCTTTTTCGCGCACCCCGTGGACGAACAACGGGGCACGATGTAGGGACGGGGCACTACAACACTTGTCCCAAAAGAAGTACATTTACCGGGTACTTCAGCGTTTCGGGATGGACGGGTCGAAGAAAGTGAGTTCCCCCCTCGCGGCTCACTTTAAGCTCACTGAGGAACAGTATCCATCTACCGAGGACGAAAAGGAAGATATGGAGCGGGTTACATATGCCTCAGCTGTGGGAAACCTGATGTATGCTATGGTGTGTACGAGGCCAGATATTGCTCATACAGTTGGTACGGTTAGCAGGTATCTTTCAAATCCTGGAAGGGTACATTGGAGTGCGGTCAAGTGGATTCTACGTTATCTTCAGGGCACTGCTGGTTGGAGACTTTCCTTTGGTGGTGACGAGCCGAAGCTGGTTGGGTATACCGACGCTGATATGGCTGGAGATGTAGACACGAGGCGATCGACTTCGGGGGAGGAGCAGTATCGTGGCAGTCGCGGTTGCAGAAGTGTGTTGCCTTGTCGACGACAGAGGCAGAGTACATTGCGGCGACGGAGGCTTGCAAGGAGCTGTTGTGGATGAAGAAGCTACTGCAGGAAATGGGACTGAAGCAAGAGCAGTATACTTTACTTTGCGACAGTCAGAGTGCGATCCACCTTGTGAAGAATCAGACGTTTCATAGCCGGTCCAAGCACATCGAGACCCGGTATCATTGGATACGGGATGTGGTTGAGAAGAAGGACGCGGAGCTTGAGAAGGTGCATACAGACGACAACGGAGCTGATATGTTCACGAAGATTCTACCAAGGGGAAAGTTTGAGTACTGCAGGCAGGTCGTCGGGATGACGACATCCTCCCCATAGTTGTGAAGGGGGAGATTTGTTGGAGTGGGTGGGGTTCCCAACCTATGTGGAGAAGACCCCGGAGTGCGACGAACGCCGTCCGATGTCGGAGAAGCTCGGGAAGTAGGCGACGGAGTTGCTGCTGCTGCTGCTGGAGCTGCTGGAAGCAGGGGATCCGAGTTCGGGCCGAACTCGGTCCCAGGCCGAGTTCTGGCCGAACTCGGTCTGGCCGTTCCAGGGTTTGGCCAGTAGGTGCTGGTTGCCCCACACAGAGTTCTGGCCGAACTCTGTGTCGTCGGAGGCTGAAGCGGGATTCTGGATGAGTTTTCATCATTGGATCTAATCCAACGGTTCAGGTTGGTTACGGGAATAGGGAGTTAAGTTGAGTTTTCTCAACCCTAATTCATAATCGTATGATCACAACGGATTGGACAACACAAGTTTGAGAGAGGGAAGGAGGCAAGAGTGCCATTACAACTTCGGAGAAGAAGACGGAGGATTGAAGGTCGTTGTTCGAAGGAGATCGTGTTCGGGTAATCTCTACTCGTCGTTCTCGCTCTTCGTAGCCTTGTAATCATTGTTCTTATCTCTGAGTGTTGTGGGGATCCGATTTGGATCGGGAGGAGTTTGTAGAGGGTGTAATTCTTCTATTCCATTAGTGGAGGCTTCTCAGGGTTGGACTCCGATCGTCCCGTGGTTTTTCCCGCAAGGGTTTTCCACGTCAAAAATTCTCTGTGTCTGTGTGGATTGTTTTGTGTGTTTGTTTTTGGGTTCGTGCGTTGTATTGCTCGGTCCTCTCGCAGGTACTCTCCGGTTTGGGGAAAGGTTTCCGCATTTTTTTCCCAACATAAACAAGGGTGTAAAAACATAGTAAGGTTGTAAAAACGTGTAAAAGAAAAAACTTATCTATCGCATGTAAACAATCGACAACGGTGACTACTATTTTCATTCAATTTCAAAACTACTAAGAAATAACACTTAAAATACTTAAAATTATGCCTAAATATATAAAATATATTTTCTAAAATGTTAATAATTTATTAATAATTATTTGTTTTCCGATATTAAAAAATCCAATACTCCGATCTGAAACCACCGATATTGATGATACCGCCATCCCGATATTTAGAGGAATGGTCCGATACCGATATTGCAAACCTTGATTGTAATAGTACATACAAAGAAATAACTTTGGAATATTTTAAGGATAGAGTATGATACTGTAATCACTATGTAACTGAAGTTACTTGAACTTTGAAAAATAGGAACCTTTACCAAGACTTCTCGTGGTACGACCCGAGAACAAATAGTTTTGCTTCAATTATCAGTCACTAATTTAGTCAGGACGAAAATATTTGGAATACAGTTATGTAACTGATCTATGATTGTGGACCGAAGTAAAACTTGATCAGAAAGACGTGAGCTGAACAGAAGTGAAACTTGAAGTACAGAATGATTCTCAAGTAACCTCACAGCTGATTTGGTGATTGTCACGACCCGATTTCAATATAATGGGTCTACTCGGATCATGTCCAACCTGCACCGTTGTGAGACGGCTGCAGTAAGCTGTATCAAGCAGTGAAACACAACAGATAAAATATCTAACGGAAATAAAACATTTTTATTTAAACTGAAACTGGTCTGAAATAGAAATAAGACAACAACACAATTCATTTATTACAAATGTTCTGATAAAACAAAGAAAGGAAAGAAACTATGCCAACATCTATGGTTCTGGGATTCCTGGTTCTGGTTCAGCTAAATCTGTAGGACCCAAGTTAGGCCCGTAGAAAGAACAGTAAGCTAGCTCATCCTCATCGCAATCACCTAAAAATGTTGGGTCTGACAAACTTTCCTCCTTAAAAAATTTCGTCCTCGAAATTTAATGATAGAGATAGGGTACAATCAAATCCCAACAAGCAAGGGCATTACACTCTTAACTACCTCAAACGAAACTATGTTAGCTGTCCCATAGCAAATCTATGTATTGCAATATCTTCATCAATCTATCCACTATTCTCAAATAACATTCTTCCCTCCTTAGAATCATAGTCACTATCCACAATTATGAATTTCTGCTTTCATCCCTGAATTGTCAATCACCGTCATAACCTTAGAAAACTTGTCTTCTCACCTTTTCTAAACACATATAATATTTTTCGCAATATGTTTTTGTATTTCCTTCAGCTTGCTAATATGTATCCAAAATTTAACTCTATGTCATATCACTACATGTGTTCTAATCACGTTCTTATACATCTTATTCGTACCTGACCAAAATATTATAATTCGGTACACTCTATCTTGTATTTATACTCTAGTATCAAGTCTCAGTAAACCAATATCACCTTTAAAATCCAACATCATGTTTCAATACTCCAATTTGTAATGATCCGTGAAATTTTTATCATTCCTTGCTTATCTATTGTACTCATATGTGATCACTTTGTAATTTATTTAGACGTCCATTTTCATCAACATATATATCTTGATTCCAAATCCTCATTTACATATTTGATCTCGAATTCTCAATAAAATTTAATTATCTGTTTAAGCTCCAATCCTTCATCTTGATTTCACTGTATCTTTTTGACCAAACTTTTCTCTGTTAAAAATATCTTATTTCATCTCCCAACCTTGTATTATTTACAAACCTTATATCTCTGGTTTCTGATTTGTAATCTTTTGCACCCTTCAATTCATACGATTGCCATCCTTAATTAGTCACACCTTAAGTTCAAAATTTCTTGTTTCGGTCGTCCTTTATATATCTTCTGATTCATCATGCATCTTCCTATAGTGCATCTTCATGCTTATCATTTAACAACCTCTAATCTACAATGTCAATTTTCTTGGTATTCACATCATTAATTATTCCTTCCTTGATTCAAATCACAAGTGCTTATGTTTATCTGATCTTTATCCCAAAACTCATGTATTCTATAAATCCTTACTATAAATCATTCCAGATTTAAATCATCAGACACGAACGGATTCTAGGCATGATCACAAATTACAATGATAAAATATAGGCACGATCAGAATTACCTAGATATGATCTGAGATAGAGTTAAAATATTGTTGTGATCAAAATTATTTTAGGCACGAGAAAAATCTATGTACGATTAAAATATGATCATAAAATAGAAAAAAAATTAAATGAGGTCTCGTGAAACAGAAAAGGCAAGAAAGAAACGAACGTGAATAGTTTATTGAAAAGGCATAAAATAATGGATTCTTCTGAGATGAGGGACAAAAATTCCAAATCAAATTGGAATGGGGTATAAGTATTTGTGACTCAGAGAAAAAAAAATCAACAAGTTTTATGATAGTAGGATAGCGAGGATAATTAGAATAGTATAGTTATGATAGGAATGCAATCGGAACAGATATTTCCAATGAGGACCGAGTGATGATAAAAGGGAATAGAAAGGATTTCATATTACTATTTCAAGGGTCAAAAGATAGATATACAGAAAAATAACTTACAAGATAACCATCTTATTAATACTCATGCAAAAAAATCCAATCTCTAACTCGCTAAACTAGCTGAACTTCCAGTATCTACAGAAAAATAAAGCAGCTAGCTGCCAAGGTATTAAAACTAACTCTATTTAGAATCATAAATCATCTAAATCAAATTTTCATCCGTCGTTGTATGTAACTCGTATGTCAAATGTATTTCAAATTTCAAGTATTTCTCTCGATAAAATCATTTTACAGACATCAATTTTCTATTGTCAGTCATTCTTCCAAAACTGACTACATCAAAGTCACATAGAGTAAATCCTTAGAAAGTTGATCCATGATCTATATTCGAAAATTTCCAATTCTTGAAATCAATTGACCAAATTATAATCACTAATCAAATTTTAATATTTAACCATACACCTAACAATCGTTCTCATCCAAACACATTAGCAAAATATCACAAAATCTCAATCATTCTTACCATAACTAATATGAGTCTCCAATGTTTGGTAGAAATTTTAAACCCAATTGTCCCTTTCCAAAGTTACATGCCAATGGTCTTATCTCAATTCCTCACTGCTTATTCACTATCATTTCATTACTCGTGATATTCTTCCATGGTTATAGCCGTCCCTTCTGAGTACAGTAGTCATCTGATCATAAAAGTCCATCCTCGTCAAGTGTTCATTTACTTGATCATCATATTCTCATGTTTATATATATTATCCAAATTCACTTCCTCTTTGGAAAAATCCTAGACTTTCCTTGCTAACTCTACCTATGTTTTCCTCTATCTTCTATAACTCTTCCTTTTAATCATAAAATTCAAAATCGTCAATTATATCCATTTGTTCAAATCCAATACCCAAGCACTAGTAATATTTCTATCCTAAATGAACTACAATTTATAATTCTCTCCAGACTAACTTGCTTACAATGTGCCTTGTCATTCTACCCTTAGCGATCTAATCTCATTGGAAAAAATATCGATCCTCTAAGGGTGCTCTCACCGGAATAATATAATGAGGTTGCTAGGTAACTATCTAAGTTTTTCCTGCATATAACTGTCAACTAACTATATGTATATATATAGCTACAAAATATATAACTATCCACAAAACATATGCAATACACTAAAATTGGACCTTGAAAGAGATTGAGCCAATAGAGATTAACATCATCATAATAAGTTCTAAGAAAATCAAGTAGAATTCCATAGGAAATCCATTCTTTCTGGCTGTGATAAAAGATTTCTGAAAATGGAGACAACCGCTAAAAATGTAAATCCTCTAATCGGACAAAAATCAGAATAATTTGATGGTGCTAAAGAGACAACCATGGTATGGATATAGTCATAATAATATTCGAAAACCAAATATATCCGAAGTCACTTTGTCTCAAATTCATGCCTCGCCAGAGTGCACCTGACTGCAGTGAATTTTTGGCTCCATAACTTGAATAATGATAGGTTACCGAGTAGTCTATCAACTTTATTCATTTCTTGGCTGAACAACATGTCACGACCCGCACCCTAGAGTAAGGACACGAGAAGTGGGTACGTCCAGCCTACGCCGCAGTATCGGCGGTAGAACGCTGTCCTAGGTCAATCATCTAACAATATATAAGGTACCTGTACAGTATATACACTCCGAATGGAGGTGACATAGCAGAATACAGTCTCAATCACATCTAAGGCAGAATGGTAAGATAGATAGATAGATAGATAGATATGAAATGAAATAAAATCCACAGAGATACAACCCGATAGAAGTCTAAGTGTCTAAGATATCATCAATCCAGATAACATCTCAATCTCAATATACAGTAATCGATAGAGTAACATAATGAAAAGACATCCTAGGCTAAGGGTGTGTCATCCTCTGCTAAGAGGTCCTACTGTTGGTCCAGGTCACAGCAGTCCTCTAGGGTAGTTCCGTAATATGTAGGACAGCACGCCTCGTCCTCGTCCTCTGTAATATTTTCAACAGGTACAGTCAGGACAGGAGCGAGCACAATACATCTCAACAAATCATAACAGGTTAGGAAATATAAACATGCTAGAGAGTAAGATACATGAAACTGAAGAAGATCATAATGTAAAAGAGAGACTGTAAGTAAATATCTACAATATATAAGAGAGATAAACAGTGCTAGTGATTCAGAGTACAAGATGGACATGTGAACAGCTGGAGGGTGATTCATGACTATACTAAAGAGGTGATTTATGACTATTCTACTTTGGAATTATTCACATGCTCAGTTTCTACTCCCCTATCCCCAATCAATACACAAGGATCCAGTCAAGTTACGTTAAGATTCATGACTATACTACTTTGCCCATAGAGGGTGATTCAAGAGTGATTCATGAATAGATTCGTGAAGGCTCTGTGATTCATGAGAGTACAGGAATCACAAGCTGATACATGAAGATTCATGATAATAGAAGCATGAGATACATGATGTAAGTGAAACACACGAGACAAGAGTATCTGATGCTCCCGAGGGGGATAATATCTCATGAAGGAATCCATATAGTGCTAATCCGTGTTACCAACGTGTCAGCATCAAGTAAAGTAATCCACTACTAAAATCTGTCAAATCAGCGACGCCTCAATGCGTCGCTAAATAGGGAAAATACGTCGCTAATTCCTATTAGCGACGTATTTAGCGACGTATGCACGTAGTCACGATTAACCTAGTCGCTAAACAAGAAAATGTCGTAATACGTCGCTATTGCGACGAGCTTTAGCGACGCTGCTACGTCGCTAATTCAGCGACTGCCAGCGACGTAAAACGTCATCATTTACCGACGTATACTAGCGACGTTAAGCGACTTGACATGCATCGATACTGACCTGGCTTGAGAGCCATATGGCGACGTTCTGCGACTTTTCTACGTCGCTACAGTACCGACGTTTAGTGACGATCAGCGACGGTTTTCCTCACAGTTAGCGACGTTGATAGCGACGTTGTTGTCGTCGCTGAACGTCGAAAATCGTCGATGAACGTCGCTAATATTAAAAAAATAAAAAAATACAGCATTTGCAGCATTTCCTGCAGCATTTGCAGCATCCCCCACACCATTTGTTACAGCAACAACGGTGTGTATCACGAACACAGTATCAAACAACACAGATACACACAATCACGAACACGTTTGAAACACAATCTCATCAATCAACACAGATATATGAAAATTTGTAACAACAATGTTAAACATAATGGTCCACAACTTAATTGCCAAGTATGGGAACGAATGGCTCAGAACACAACCTAAAATTCATTCTAGCATACATTAGTGTGAATCATCTATGTTCTGTACATATGGTGTAGTATATGTTCTTATCGTATGTAGTATCTGAAGAATGTAACAGAATCAAGATGAACTCACATAATGTAATACTAAGACATCATCTACTACTATATATATAAGATATAGTGATAGGTTGTCGTATCATCATTGCCGAGGGATGAGGGTCGGAGGACAGTCAACTTTATCTACGGCTACATAGTTTCTGCCTCGTCAGTCTAATGGCTGCAGGGACTATGTCCTGATCACGATGTCGTACCGTAGATTAATGTAAATGGAGCTGGAGCCAAAATACAGAAACCAAAATATGATATCCACCTCAAGTGTAGAGTCGGGGGAGAAGAACTTTTCCACCCTCTCCCTCTCTCACGCTATCAACGTCACAACTTTTCCACCTCAAGTTCTGATCAAGCATCTTCCTTCTCCTCTCCTCCACCATAGCTCTGAACCCATCTGCTCCTCCCTACTTCCCTTCTTCTTATTTGACTCTCTCAGCCACATATGATATCCAGCTCAAGTGTAGAGTCGGAGGAGAAGAAGTGGACAGGAAGAGGAGGGGGAAGCAGTACAGCCGGCGGCATGACCCGGAGGAAGTACAGAGGTTTTCTTCAACATACGTAGGAGAACTATAAGGATATATCTTTTCACAATATATCACCTTGTCAAAGATCCTTAATGTGACATCCATGTTACCGCGGTGTCGGAAGACTAACATGTCATAATTTTCTAAGCCGTGTGTTTTGACATAATCCTCCAACCGGATTTCAGTTCTATGTAATAATGCAAGATTACTACATAGGAGGAAAGAGTTGGGAGGATTATGTCAAAACACACGGCTTAGAAAATTATGACATGTTAGTCTTCCGACACCGCGGTAACATGGTTGTCACATTAAGGGTCTTTGACAAGATGATATATTGTTAAAAGATATATCCTTATAGTTCTCCTACGGATTTGAAGAAAACATCTGTACTTCCTCCGGGTCATGCCGCCGGCTGTACTGCTTCCCCCTCTTCTTTCTGTCCACTTCTTCTCCCCCGACTCTACACTTGAGCTGGATATCATATGCGGCTGAGAGAGTCAAATAAGAAGAAGGGAAGTAGGGAGGAGCAGATGGGTTCAGAGCCATGGTGGAGGAGAGGAGAAGGAAGATGCTTGATCAGAACGGATGGCTCAGAACACAACCCAAAATTTATTCTAGCATACATTAGTGTGAATCATCTATGTTCTGTACATATGGTGTAGTATATGTTCTTATCGAATGTAGTATCTGAAGAATGTAACAGAATCAAGATGAACTCACATAATATAATACTAAAACGTCATTTACTACTATATAAGATATAGTGATAGGTTGTCGTATCATCATTGCCGAGGAGGAGCCACTTTCCCCGGCTCTACAGAATCAATGCCATCCAAGGAAGGCAAAACTGAATCAGCATTGTCTTCCGGATCGTCCTCATCAAGGCATAACGGGTTGCTCAGCGTGCCCAGCTTCTTCAACTTCTCGCTGGCTGCAGAGTCGAAATGGGAACGGGTCCTCTTTGCTGGCCTGGAGCTCTGACTCGCACTCGTCGCCTCGCTACCGGTTTTCTCTCCTCCTCTGACGCGGGTCATAAGAAAAGAAATTTCGTACCTCTTCTTCACATAAACATCATTGCCGCCTTGTACTCGAGCCTCCTCGTCTGTGACGCTATCCAACTTCTCGGTGTCTACATTGTCACTCGAATCTTCCCTTCGACTCGTATCGTCCTCTTATTCGCCTGTCTTTTCGCTCCCTGTCTTACAATCATCTGCTATCACCGCCGACTCATTCGACTCATTCTCCGAGTCTTTCTCCTCATCGGAGTCTTCGAAGAAGGAGTCGAATGAGACGGCGGTGATAGCAGATGATTGCAAGACAGAGAGCGAAAAGACAGGCGAATAAGAGGACGATACGAGTCGAAGGGAAGATTCGAGTGACAATGTAGGCACCGAGAAGTTGGATAGCGTCACAGACGAGGAGGCTCGAGTACAAGGCGGCAATGATGTTTATGTGAAAAAGAGGTACGGAATTTCTTTTCTTATGACCCGCGTCAGAGGAGGAGAGGAAACCGGTAGCGAGGCGACGAGTGCGAGTCAGAGCTCCGGGCCGGCAAAGAGGACCCATTCCCATTTCGACTCTGCAGCCAGCGAGAAGTTGAAGAAGCTGGGCACGCTGAGCAGCCCGTTATGCCTTGATGAGGATGATCCAGAAGACAATGCTGATTCAGTTTTGCCTTCCTCGGATGGCATTGATTCTGTAGAGCCGTGTATAAAGAGGAAGAGATTGGGAGTAGAGTGGACCCGGGGGAAAATGAGAGATGAAGGATGGCTCAGGGAAGGGGGCAGATGAAGGATGGCTCAGAACACAACCTAAAATTCATTCTAGCATACATTAGTGTGAATCATCTATGTTCTGTACATATGGTGTAGTATATGTTCTTATCGTATGTAGTATCTGAAGAATGTAACAGAATCAAGATGAACTCACATAATGTAATACTAAGACATCATCTACTACTATATATATATAAGATATAGTGATAGGTTGTCGTATCATCATTGTCGAGGGATGAGGGTCGGAGGACAGTCAACTTTATCTACGGCTACATAGTTTCTGCCTCGCCAGTCGAATGGCTGCAGGGACCATGTCGTACCGTAGATTAATTCAAATGGAGCTGGAGCCAAAATACAGAAACCAAAATACAAAATACAGAATCAAATCCCTGGTTTCCCCGAAAATACAAAACACAGTTCTAATTAATATGTATTTTAAGTGTGAGAACGGATGGCTCAGAACACAACCCAACCGGAGAGGATACTCTGCAGATCCATCTGAGTAGGACGTATACTCTGAGAGATCACCTTTACAAGAATGATATCAGTAGTGGGATTGAGTGTGTACGTCCTACTCAGATGGGTCTCTCACCGTTACTATTTTTTCTGACAGCATGGTGGATGTGCTCCGTCAACAGATTCTTGCTCCGAGCCAAAACTTTGCCCCGGAGCTCAAGTGGACATCCTTGGTGTAGAGCTCGGGTGAGAGGTTCCTGACAGCATGGTGGTCTCCTTTGTTAAAGTATCCGTGCTCGTCCCACAACCAATGTGTGATGAGCACGGATACTTTGACAAAGGAGACCACCATGCTGTCAGGAACCTCTCACTCGAGCTCTACACCAAGGATGTCCACTTGAGCTCTGGGACAAAGTTTTGGCTCGGAGCAAGAATCTGTTGACGGAGCACATCCACCATGCTGTAAGAAAAAAATAGTAACAGTGAGAGACCCATCTGAGTAGGACGTACACACTCAATCCCACTACTGATATCTTACTTGTAAAGGTGATCTCTCAGAGTATACGTCCTACTCAGATGGATCTCTCAGAGTATCCTCTCTGGTTGGTTGTCGTATCATCATTGCCTAGGGATGAGGGTCGTAGTACCAATACAATCCAGAGATTGACATAGTACTAATTCATATATGTAGTCCAATACAAATAGTCTAATACAAAAATAACCCAATACAAATAGTCCAATACAAATAAGTACTAATAGCTAATGAGAACCACGCTGCTCATGCAAACGCTCAGTGATACGTTCACGCAACCACCTCGAAAAAGCGAGATTTTTGGCGCGAGGAGAGATGTCGTCCCTTGCAAGGACTGTATGAAGAGAACTCTCGGTCTCACTAGCTACCGGTGCTGGATGAATAGAACTCCCGGTCTCACTAGCAACCGATGCCACTTCCTCCTTAACTGTAGGAGGAGCCACCTCAGCATTCACTGTTTCCCTCAAACGACGTGCCGCTCCTCGGGTCATGGGTGCCATCTGGTAAGCAAGCTAATATAATTGTAACATAAGCAAGCTAACTAAAGGAACCATCATATAATTTGAGTACATTTTCGAAAGCATATAAAGTACAATAAATTCGATTTTTTGCCAAGTAGCAGAACGGATGGCTCAGAACACAACCCTAAAATTCATTCTAGCATACATTAGTGTGAATCATCTATGTTCTGTACATATGGTGTAGTATATGTTCTTATCGTATGTAGTATCTGAAGAATGTAACAGAATCAAGATGAACTCACATAATGTAATACTAAGACATCATCTACTACTATATATAAGATATAGTGATAGGTTGTCGTATCATCATTGCCGAGGGATAAGGGTCGGAGGACAGTCAACTTTATCTACGGCTACATAGTTTCTGCCTCGCCAGTCGAATGGCTGCAGGGACTATGTCCTGATTACGATGTCGTACCGTAGATTTAGGATTTAAAATATGGTATTCAGGTCAACTTAATTCAGTCAAAGGGTACTGAACAGAAAGTCTAATTATTCCATATTTCAGTAATGTCAGTGAGCTAAATCATACTCAAGTGTCGAAAATACTTAGGAGAAAACTCATTCACAGGATTAGTATCCATCCTTCGTGACATAGCTGAAATTTTATAGGACTCGATAATAATTATTAGTCAATTTATTCATCATTTCAAAATCCTGAAAATGTCAAAAAAAACTCCCAGTATCAGTAAATAGGCTCGAACCCTAAATTAGAATTCGAATCCAAGCAAAACATCAAATTGACAGTTGATATGCCCAAAAAATAAGATTTTTCAGTATATAGGTGTCACACTGTAAATCTCGTGTCCACACAGTGGGACACGACGTGTCCAAACCAACAAAATAGGTTTCACACGAACTAGAAGCGAGTCCACGCTCTCGTGTCCCCCACAGCGAGTCCACTGTTAGTCTCGTGTCCCCCGCAGCGAGTCCACGCTCTCGTGGACACGAACTAGAAGCGAGAGAGAGAGCTAGAAGACGAAGAGAAACTGGAAAGGAGCTACCAGAGGAAGGAGGAGGAGGAGAAGGAGGAGCTACCTGAGGAAGGAGGAGGAGGAGAAGGAGGAGGCCGGAGGAGGGAGATCGCCGGAGGAGCGCCGCGGAGGAGGAGGCCGGAGGAGGGAAATCGCCGGAGGAGCGTCGCGGAGGAGGAGCGCGCCCAAAATTGGGAGGGAAAAAATTGTGAATGATCGAAAAGGAAACCCCCGCTGGCTATATGAAACGACTAGCGACGTCCTTATAGGACGTCGCTAAACGTCGCTGATATATAATAAACGACGACGCAACTTAAAATGCATCGGTACACGTCGCTATATCAGCGACGGGTACCGACGAACTTGCGACGCACTACCCCATTTAACAAAATGTAGCCGCTAGACGTCGCTATTAGTCGCTGTTGGCGACAAACAGCGACGTCTTTTATTAACGTCGCTAAAACCCCAAAAATTAGCGATAAAATTTCACGGAGTCGCTAAATACGTCGCTGATATGACTTATTTTGGTAGTAATCTAAAGCAGGAAATATAATCCTAAACAAGATATGAAATGATCAGAGAATGTACTCGCTTGGTGTCCTAAATATCTGAAGAGAATATACTGTCCGAAGAGTGGTGTCTGTCTCCTATAGAACAGTACAAGTCACTACATGTCTAAAATAATAAAATAGACTGCTACAATGCATCTACATAATGTTTGGGGTCAATCTAGGCTAAAGTCAACCCTTGGTCAACTCTAGTCAAACTAGGTCAACTAGGTCAAACCTAGCCCAACAAGTCTCACTAAGTCTAGCCAGCCTATTCTAGCAAGCACATACCATACACAAGTCACACTAGTCAAACAATACACTAAACTCAAGTGTACACTCTCCACATGCCATAGGCTATACTACCAAGGCTATGAGCCATCATCACATATTAGACAACACACACATATCTATTTCCATGTATCTATATACACATTATTTATATATCAATCAGCAATATCTATTTTGTATTACATATATCACATTAGGTTATCTATATTATAAATATACATGTAGATAGATAGGGAAATCATGCATGTGTGTGTCTGTCATGTGGTATATGTGTTCTCAGGAAAGCATGGGATTGTAGGTGTGTGTGTTTCTGTGTCATAGATGTGTGTGTGTGTAGATACATAGGAAAACAGTGTATCATTCCTAGGTTAACAGGATAGATAGGTTTGTGTGTGTACCATTGTGTGTGGGATATAATCATGTGTGTGTTACAGTGTAATATGTAACAGGAATGAATCAATGCAATGTGTGTCAAAGTGACAGGAATAGCTACTAGGGTGTCCATGTGTGTAGTGTCAACTGTAATAGGAACTGTAGGGTGCAGGAATGTGTGGTAGTGTGTATACATGAAGGTGTAATAGGAAAATATAAATGACAATGAATCAGTGGAATGATGTGGGTAGCAGCTACTAGGTGTTCTTAGGAATTAAGTTCTCAGATTCAGTTTGAATGTGTGTAACATATGAGTCACTGTTAGGAAAAACAGTGTGTGTGTTTATAGGACTGAAATCAGTAAGTAATCTCAGGATTTCCAAGTTCAAGACTGTCACTCCCCGTTCCCAGAATACGTATTTTTATATATGTACTATTTGAATGTATTTATTTAATATTTATCATGTATTATCCTGTATTTAAATTCCTTTAATTCACGCTAATTAATTTTTCTGCATTTTACTTTCTGCTTTTATTCTCTGCTTTAGCTTTGTTTTAGGTTCGGCCTAGGTTGGTTTATTTTCGGGTTCATGGTGGTTCATCATGAACCGAACCCAATCCTCAACCCAACACCCCCATTTAAAGCCCCATCCCCTTTCTCTCTCTTCATTACTCTCCTTCACCATTACTCTTCTTCTTCTTCCTCATCACTCTCTCCACCTACCAACCGTAGGCAAGTACATCTTGCTCCACATGAGAACCCCCATTTTTATGGTTCATTTATCTCCCTTTCGTGATCCTAAGAGAGTTTAGAACTTGGCATTTTTTATTTTGAAGTCCTATTTTTAGTAGATCTAGAAATTACTATTTTTCCGAATTTTAGTGGTTTTGATCTGTCAACTTTCTTATTTCCAAGTTTTGTTCATTCCAGATTTGTTGAGGTTGTGTTATACGCCATTCTGACCCATGGGAACCCCATTTCTGGCTTGGAACGAAGGTTTCATGGAATTAGAGTTCGGAAGGAACTTTACGCTCACGTTATACGTGCCAGCGTAATAGTGAGTTTTTACGCCCACGTTGTTACGTGTTAGCGTAATATTGAGTTTTTACGCCCACGTTGTTACGTGTTAGCGTAATATTGAGTCTTTACGCTCACGTTATACGTGCCAGCGTAATATTGAGTTTTTACGCAAGTCTACTTGACTTGGCGTAATCGTTTTACGCACAACGTTTCAGGCGTAAAACTTGACTCTTTACACGAGCAACTTTTACGCGTGGCTCGATCCTTTATGCATGTAATGTTTTACGCGCACAGTGCCTCAGGCGTAGACTCTAATCTTTTACGCGTACTCCTTGGCCCGGCGTAAAACGAGTTTTACGCTCAACCTTGTTCCTTTATTTGAGTGTACTTCCTTTACGCGTAACTTTATGTTTTACGCGTACTCTTCTAAGTTTGGCGTAAGACAAGTTTTACGCCCGACTCTATTTTACGCAGGCAGGCTTCTACGCAGGCAGGCTTTTTACGCGCGTATTGTTGCCTGAGCGTAAAGCTTGGGCGTAGACTAGTCATGGCATAGATCAGCCTTGGCATAATCTAACCTTGGTGTTCCTATTGCTCTATAATTTATTCGCTTTATGTTGGCATGATAATTCTTCTATTATATCCTTACGCCTTTTTGCATGAACTCGATAATCATGGCATGTTAATATTTTAATACATATGGTTGTGTAGAATGTGTCCTGTGTCTTGATTGGTTTATGGATATTCAGTATGACTGGAATTAAACCCTGAGAGTTGTAGACTCGACCCCACTGAATACTAGTTGACTTTCATGCCTTGTCACCATTGATAATGATTGTGACCTTGACTAATAATTGATCATGCGTTCCTAGTTGGAACTAAGAGACTGGCTAGTCGTCTTATTGAATTGAATGAATGAGACACGTTCATATTAAACTAGGAACTATTGCAATCGATTAGCCGATCCCGAATATTGGCATACAAGCATGTGCAGGCTTCAATTTATTTTTCTACAAAAGCAGCATGTGTACTTTATGGTCAAAGCATGATTATTCTGTGGTTAGTTTTGATTGTTGCATTACGCTATGTAAGACCTACAACCTAACCGCACGGGTATCGTTGTAGAGTTGTGCATACCGTACCCCGTACAAAGGTACTCATTCTGAATGACCATGATCCACGGCATAGGATTTCACTTAACATAAAGGCTACTAAGTTAAATAAAATAATGATTGCATAGAGAGAATGGATTCCCGAGTTCTTACATGGCAGCCCTCTTTGGGACTATTAGTGCCCGACAGGCCGGCTGGTTCCCACAGATACTGCAAATCTGTCACACGGACAAGGAGCGGTATCTGCTTATATTATATTATTTATTGTATATTGATGACGGGCGTCCCGCTGGGACTCGTCTAATTCATGATTGGCGCAATTGATTGACTGGATAGACTAGCCTTGCTTGCTCATAGTAAGAACTGAGGAATCCTTATTGCATATTTCCAGGGTAACTTGGAACTTACAGTAGCAAGCCGTAGTAGTTGAATGGCCGTTTAAATTGATTTGTTTGTGTACTGTATCTACTCTGTTAACTAACTGAGAGGATCAGAATGTCAGGACATGACGGATCAACTTCTGTCCTTGTTTGGTTGGGAAGTTGGTTTGAAGTGTCGTGATATTATGTGAATCCTAGTAGCAAGCGGAGACCTATTTATCATATCCTTAACTCTTATCACTGGTTTTAGTTCTCATGTCGTGCTTCCTTGTGGTACTTGCTATTAGAGGTCTAACCTCTCTGGTTTTGCATGGCCAGATTTAGAGCCGGTTCCCGAGGACTCAGCTTACTTCTACCTCCAAGATGGTCAATACTAGAGGGATGATCGCAGGAGGACTCGAGTGGGTTCCTTACTTCCCCGCTCGTTCTGTTATTTTACCTTATACCTTGTCGTTTGGCCCGACATGTTAGTCGGATCGTTTTGTACTTACTTTTACATAATTGTAACTAAAGTCAGACTGCAGCTGAAAATAGTTGTGTATACCTTGCTACATCATCTGGCTATGTTTTGTAAAGCCAGATCTCAAGAACATTTTGACTGAGCGTTTGGGACGCCTTACTGCTTTATCTTACATGTTCTCTATTACTGTTTCTTGTTTGAATGATTGATACAATAGATGTCGTGTAACCCTAGTGAGACTTTCATGTAGTATGCACTCCCTCGTCTTTTGGACAGCATTGATCGTATTATACGGTATTCATCTACCCGTAATACGTAGCTGGCTGAGTCATTCTCCCGCTCTCCAGTATTCTGGTTCTGGGGCGTGACAAAGACAGTTTACATTAGCAGCTAAACAATGCCAAAACCTCATTCGAAATCCTATAATCCTTCACCAACATGAAATCTAACATGTGACCAAGATTCAGACATAGGGGAATCAATAATGTTGCAATTTAATCATGGGAAATTAGTTTAGAAACTCATTAATTTTAGTAAACCCAACAGTGAACATGTATCAGTTTTTAATAGTCCATTCCAAATAACCCAATGCAATTTCGAAACTACATTCCTATGCTAATCACAAACGCTAACATGTTAGCTACTTCCAGATGCATATGGGTGACAAAACAGCATAACTTGGTCATAAAAACATGTCAACACATTCGATTTCTCAGGAATAAGTGACAGTCTACATGTATCAGGGATATAGGAAATTCAGAATTCGAATCTAATTTAACAACTAAAATACAATTCAGAGGGTTGGTAATTAATGACACATATGGGATAGTGTCAGGGGGTGTCTTCGTGTCCAAGAACTGGACATGAATCGTGTCCAAACAACCACACGATACACAGACACAAAACTGTGCACTGCTACGTCGTGCACGCGTGCACATGTGTCCAACGTACGACACAGACCACGTGGAGACACGTGGCCGTGCACACATGTAGAGGGGGTCTAGGGCTAGGGTTAGGTCACTCTGAGTCGTGTCCAGGACGTGTCCATGTGAGACACGAACACAGTATCAGTCGCCTATGGCCGACTGTGCACTGTCAATGTCAAATTCGTGCGGGCCAAATTTATCCCTAACCACTCGATAAGGTCCCACAAAATTTTAGGGGCTTGGTGTCAGTCACCTAGTGAAGGTTCACACCAATTTTGGTGTCAAGAAGTGTTGTGTCCGACGAGAACTCGGACACGGGCAGCAGGGCACCCGACCGAGCCCCCGTGCTGCGTGTCCAGCACCAAATCCGACACGAAAACTGACACAAACACAATTCAGTCTTCACAAATATTAAAGTACACATGTAGATCTATGCATCCATGTAATTAGTTCTACAGAAATCAAAAATAAATTCCTAAGTGACATTTAATCAAACACCTTCCTATACACTATGACACGTGTCCGATACAGACACCAAATGGACACGAAATTAACCCAAACTTTAGGGACAGCTAGGTGACACCTAGATCTAGCCCTAAATACAAAGAAAATAGAATATAAATAGAATTAGAGGGGTTTACCTATATATTGCAAGGATAAAAAAAAAGTCCCAAATCAAACAATTCCCGTTGCTATCCAAATCTTTCAAATTGTTCTAAAACTGAAATTGCTCCTCAAAATCAGCAAGTATAGGTTGATTAGAATCATATGTGTCACTACCACATTTCTAGTTTGAGGGTATTTTTGTCATTTTTGGGGTTATTTAAATTTATTTTATTTTATTTGAATTTATGGGAATTTTTAGAATTTATTTTGGAATTGTTTGAATGAGGGTTGACTATGTTGACTTTGACTAGCAATGACCATGGTAGACTAACCTAGGAGCTAACCCTAGTTGAGTTTAGACTTGGTTAGGTTATGCAACCCTAGTTAGACTAGAATTGACCCATGGTATGGTTATTTGACTTAAGTTAGACTTTTAAGTCATAAGCCATGACTTGTGATTAACCATTAAATCAATAACTAGCCGTAGAGGCCCAAAGCCCATTAACTAGTGCCTAACCCTAACCCTAACTTTATTGTCCAGCCACTACACCCATTGGGAAAGGGCTAGCCTCTTTAGGAAAGAGCAAGTTTAGAAAGAGGTATTTTTCCCAACTCCAAAAATCCCTAGAAAATCTATTTTAACTCCTTTTTAATCCAAACAAATTGCAATAGGTTCTAATTTATGTTTTCTTGCTGTTGGAATTGGTTATTCTCAGTTTTCTACCAATTTGAAGGAGTTTGGTGGCTTTTGGGAATCCTCATTCAAAGGGGTTTTTGTGTTGGAGAACACCATAGGTAAAATCCTAATCCACCTATTTAAATTAAGTTTTAATTGCATGGATGTCTAGCCCTAAGTATCCTGACCTTGTAGGAATAGGATTTGTAGGAACTTGTATCGTGTTTGTGTCGTGTCGTTTGGACACTCGTGCACACGTTTTGGACACGCGCGCGCGCTGCTACAGTTCTTCCCTGCTACTCGGGGGCTGTAGCGGACACGACACTTGATGATTCGACACGAAATTTGGTGGACACTAGGGGGCATGCACTGACATCATGCCCCCAAAGTTTCATTGGGTTTCGTGGTCGGGTTGGAGAGAAATCGATCGTGCACGGGTTTTACACTGTTCTGCACACAGTGTGTTATTAGCCACTGATACGGCTCGACACAGCGGACACGGCGAAACGAGGACATGATTCAGGGTGACACACACCTAGGTCTACCCTAGGCGCACCCACTGACACGTGCACGTGACCCAGTTCGCGTCGTGTCGAGTGCACGACACGCGTGAACCTGTGCACGACGCACTGTCTGTGTAATGTGTCTCAGTGCACTGTTTCGAGCATTTTTCGTTTTGGACACGGCTGTGTCCTCGTGGTGGACACTTGACACTTCCAGAGACACCTTCACACATAGTATTAACATTACAAACCATTTAATTATCATTTTAATTTGATTTTGTAGATCAATTCTTCAAATACCCAGTTTCCTGATATCCTACATTAACTGTCCATTTTTTACTGTTTCCAGAATTTCAAATTCGAGTTTTAGCAATCAATTTAACCTACTTAAATGCAATAGTTCACATGTTTAAGTGCCTAGTATGTTACACCTATATGTGTTTTACTTATGTGATGAATTTGGTTTGAATTGATGAATGTTTGGGTTTGAATTGGGGTTGAAATATGTGGACTGTTTTAAAGGGTTTCTAAAATAACTGATTTCATGAGTTCACTGTTATTATGAACTCAAAATCTGGGTTCATTAATACCTGAGATTGATGGGGGTTTGATGTATTGAATTCCTTTCTTTCTTTCTAAAATTTATATATTAAAAATCTGAGTTGTTTGGGATTGGAGTGTTGTACATACCTGGGATGTTTGATTTCAGTTTTATTTATTGTCCTTGCATTCACTGTTTTGGGATCTGAGTTTGAGGTACACATGTGTGGGCAGTCCCCCTCACCTCTCTCACCCACATTTCACTCTCACACACTCCCTGTTTTCCTGTCACTTGGTTGGATTGAAACCTAAGTCTAACACACACATGTAGACACCCCATCACACACACACACACTCACAACCAGTTATGCACACACACACACCCAGTTCCTGTCACACAGGGACAGCCCACCCTCCCCCCCCCCTTCACTCACAGTTCACACTTTCATTCACTCACTCTTCGCACTTTCTATTTTCTATCCCTCTCTATTGTATATAGATGTGTGTGTCTAAGGATTTAGATGTATAATGTAATGTATACATTAATATGTGAATCTATATATGTAATATAAGTTTGTGTATTATATATAGGTATCTAAAATAGATACTTGAAATGGGTGTATAGGGTATGTATATATATATTAGTATCCTATATTATGTGTATGTGTGTTTACTAAATGTATGTATTCTACATATATATGTGTTATGTTTTAGATTACATAAATCAAGAGTGTATTGTTTAGATATAGAATTGGCATGGTGTATGTGTTGGGTTGGCCTATAGGCATGATATAGCCTATGGCCTGTGTATGCCTGTTTGACTAATAGGCCTAGATTGGGCTTGTATAGCTTTATTAGACCTAGAATAGACTTGCTAGACTAGTGTAGACTAGTTTGACCATAGTTGACCTAGTTTGACCATAGTTGACCTAGTTTGACTTCTAGGGTTGACCAGAGTTGACCAAGAGTTGACTTTGGTCTAGATTGACCTAGTTTCATGTAAAATGCTTTGTAGTGTTTCATTTTACCATTCTGGACTTGTTGTGACTTGTGCTGTTCTAAATAGGAGCCAGACACCACTCCTCGGACAGTACTTTTCAGTTGGACATTCAGATACCGGACGAGTACATTCTCTGATCATTTCATAACCTGTTTAGAATTATTTTCCTGCATTAAATTACTTTACTTGATACTGTCACGTTGGTCACACGGATTAGTACTATATGGATCCCTTCTTGAGATGTTATCCCTTCAGGGAGCATCGGGTACTCTATGTTCTGTGCGTTTCACTTACATGGCGTATCACTATGCTTCTTTGGTTCTTTGATCACTTGTGACATATACTCTTATGATCACAGAGTCTTCTTTGAATCCTTATCCCATTTATTAGGTTTCCCAGAATCCCCATTTATGGGACTACTATGTACCACCCTTCGGGGGCCGTTACATAGAATCATAACATAACCTGGTTAGATCCTTGTGTATTAATTGGGGGTACGGGAGAGTAGAAGTAGACATGTGAATAATATCCAAGTAGTGTAGCATCAGAATCCTTCCATAGTGTAGCATCAGAATTATCCTATGCCATTTACATGTCTATATTATACTCTGACTCACTAGCCACTGTTAGTTCTTTACTTATAGTAGATATTTCTATTACAGTTCTCTCTCTCTCTGTTTACATACTGCACTTCTTTCAGTACTTATATCTTACTTTACTGCATGATTATATTTTCTAACCTGCTATGAACTGTTGAGATGTACTGTACTCGCCCCTGTCCTGACTGGACCTGTTGAAAATATTACAGATGACGAGGAGGAGGCCTGTGTGGATACCTTCTACGGGGCAGCCCTAGACGACACTTGCGAGCTGGACTCTCAGGAGGACCCAGCTCTAGCTGAGGACATCACCCCCATTGCCTAGACTAGTTTAGTTAGGCTTATCTTATTTTATGTTGCCTTGAGACATGTTTAGCTAGACTTATTTTCTGTTCAGAGTTTCTGAGTTGTATATATTCTTTCATTCTGTAGCTGAGTTTGTACTCTGGATTTTTGCTGGGATTATCTTAGACTACTTTATCATCTATTTTTTCTTGAGTCCTATTTCATATCGTGCTATCTCTTCCTTAGTTGTGATTGAGTTCATTTACCGCTATGTCACCCCCATTCGGGGAGTATAAACTGTTTAGAGATGTATTGCTAGATGTATGTTGACCTAGGACAGCGTTCTACCGTCGACACTGCGGCGTAGGCTGGACGTGCCCACGTCTCGTGCCCTTACTCTAGGATGCGGGTCGTGACACGTTTTTAGTGGTGGTCCATGCAGGTCTAGACTAGAAGTATAGTGGTATTCGAACTAGAGTATCACTACAGCCTGCAGTAGGATATATGACATTAATTTTTAAGGTACTCAATCACATTAAGAAAAATTCTTTTATTGCCATCTAAATCCTTATTGTCAGCTGATCCTTTTGAATTTTAATTGTCCGCCTTTGTTATATCGCTTCTTTCTCAGAAATTGATACTTTTGTTTGGTCTATCTTCAGGATGGTAGAGACTCGTCAGCAGCGTACCATTCATGGAGATGCTATAGAGGGATCTGCTTTCTCTCAGCCAGTTCAGCAGAGACAGGAGACTGCAGCTCTTGCCACCTCTGTTCGTATTGAGGCTCCAGCAGCAGCAGCAGGGGGTATGCCTCCACCGTCTCGGAGGCAGGACCCAGTCATCGCAGAGGAGCCCTTCCAGCAGCAGCCACCTGCGGGGACAGTTGACGCCGTTCAGCTGTTGGCCTTCTTCCGGCAGTACGTGGAGGGTCAGCAGCATCAGCAGCAGAGGCACACGGCAGAGCTCACTCGAGGCATTGAGCTGGCAGTGACCGCAGTGGAGAGAGTCATAGCTCAGCCAGCAGCAGCCCCGCAGTCGCACCAGACACGGGAGAAGGGCATCCAAGACTTCCAGAAGATGCACCCGAGGGACTTCCGAGGGACAGAGGGGATCTTGTATGCCGATGAGTGGATCGAGCATATGGAGGAGATTTTCAGATTGGCTGAGATCCCGACGAGGCTCCAGATAGAGGCAGCAGCCAGCATGATGCAGGATCTGGCCCGTACATGGTACCAGACCGACCCGAGGGTTGGCACAGCAGGACAGACTTGGGCAGCATTCAAGAAGCTGCTCAAGGAGAAGTTCTTTCCAGACGCAGTGCTGGGAGCCCTCGAGACCCAGTTCGAGGCCCTAGTCCAGGGGAGCCAGTCCGTGGAGGAGTACGCAGGAGAGTTCTGCCGCCTGAGCAGATTTATGGAGGACTTGTCAGAGACGACGAAGGCCCGGAGGTTCCGGAAGGGCTTGGTAAAGGAGGTCAAGTCCTACACCAAGAACGCCCGCAGCGCTACATTTGAGGAGATCCTGGTGGACGCACTAGCTGCAGAGGATGATCTTGAGCTTAGGCTCAAGAGAGGGCGAGACCCAGTTGGGGGTAGCAGCAGCAGCGGAGGCCAGGCCAAGAGGCCTCACTTTCAGTTCCAGCAGCTGAGGCAGTTCCAGCCGCAGCCGATTCAACAGAGGCCAGTTCACCAGCAGTAGCAGCCGAGGCAGCACCAGCAGGGCCAGAGGCAGGTTGTCACTTGTGCCTACTGCAAGAAGCCCGGGCATATCGCCAATGAGTGCCGGAAGAGGCTAGGCCAGTGCTTAGTGTGTGGTTCAGCAGACCACCAGATGAGGGAGTGCCGTATGGGACGAGCAGCCCAGGGAGCAGCAGTCAGAGCTCCAGCTGGCCAGCAAAGGGGACCAGCCCTGCCGACGCAGCAGCAGAGATTTGTTCAGCATCAGCAGCTGGCCAGGGGAGGCCAGCAGGGACGAGCTTTCGCCATGGCAGCTGGGGATGCAGAGGTGATAAGAGAGCTGATCGTAGGTTCGATTCTTCTCGACTCCAGTCCAGCTTTTGCATTATTCGATTCCGGTGCTTCGTATAGCTTCATATCAGTATCTTTTGCGATTAGACATGGTATCATAGCTGAATCGTTGCCTAGGACTTACAAGATCACGACCGGGGGTGGCATTATCCTCGTGAGTGATGTTTGTAAGGGTCGGAGAGTAGTTTTGGGAGGCCGTGAGTTGGAGGTGAGCCTGCTCGTAATGCCATTGCCGAACTACGATATAGTACTAGGCATGGATTGGTTGAGCAGGCACTACGCCAGCATTGATTGCAGAGAGGGTAGAGTTCTCTTCAGAGCGCCGGGGGAGCCAGAGTTCGAGTACTCCAGACGTCAGGCAGAGCAGAGCAGCGGAGTCTTCTGTGGAGTCTCGGTCGAGGAGGAGGCGATTCCACACCCCTTGATAGCAGAGTATATGGATGTTTTCCCAGAGGAGTTGCCAGGATTGCCACCAGACAGAGACATAGAGTTCTCGATAGACTTGGTTCCAGGAGCGGAACCCATCTCTCAGCATGTCTATCGGGTGAACAACAGTGAGCTGGTGGAGCTGAAGAAGCAAGTGGATGAGCTGCAGGATAAGGGCTTCATCCGCTCGAGTTCGTCGCCATGGGGTGCACCAGTGTTGTTTGTGCCGAAGAAGGATGGGTCAGTACGAATGTGTATTGACTAGGGCACTCAACAACCTCACGATCAAGAATAAATACCCACTGCCGCGGATCGACGATCTTTTTGACCAGTTGAGCGGAGCTCGGGTATTTTCCAAGATTGGTCTGAGGTCGGGATATCACCAAGTGAAGGTGAAGAGGGAAGATATTCCCAAGACCGCTTTCAGGACGCGGTACGGGCAGTTTGAGTTTTTGGTTATGCTGTTTGGGCTAACCAATGCACCAGCAGTGTTTATGAACCTAATGAACAAGGTGTTCCACCAGTACCTGGATCAGTTTGTGGTGGTGTTGATTGACGACATCTTGGTGTATTCCAAGAATGAGGAGGAGCACGAGGAGTATCTGCGGATAGTGCTGGAGACTCTCAGGAGGGAGCAGCTTTATGGAAAACTCTCCAAGTGTGAGTTTTTCTTGGACCGGATGGACTTCTTGGGGCACGTTGTGACTGGAGATGGTATCTCAGTTGACCCCAAGAAGATTGTAGCAGTTGAGGCATGGGCAGCGCCGACTTCAGTTGCAGAGATCAGGAGTTTTCTGGGGCTGGCGGGATATTATCGGAGATTTGTGCAGGATTTCTCCCGGGTTGCAGAGCCGTTGACTCAGTTGACCCGGAAGGATACTGAGTTTGTTTGGTCAGAGGAGTGTCAGGCAGCTTTTGATGAGCTGAAGAAGCGGCTTACGACAGCTCCGATTCTGACATTGCCTTCAGGATCAGGTGGGTTCACTATTTATAGTGACGCTTCAGGGAAGGGGCTGGGTTGCGTCTTGCAGCAGCATGGGAAGGTGATTGCCTATGCTTCCAGGCAATTACGTCCCCATGAGAAGAACTACCCTACCCATGACCTGGAGCTGGCAGCGGTGATATTTGCTTTGAAGTTGTGGAAGCACTACCTGTATGGAGAGAGGGTGGAGATCTTCACAGATCACAAGAGCTTAAAGTATGTGTTCACTCAGAAGGAGTTGAACATGAGACAGCGCAGATGGCTAGAGTTGATGAAGGACTTTGACATCCTACTTTAGTATCACCCAGGAAAGGCCAACGTGGTTGCCGATGCCTTGAGTAGGTATCCGACAACCATGTGTTTGACCATGGATCGGCATTTTCTTGCAGACTTGGAGAGCCTTAGGATTGAGGTGATCGTGCCCGGGGTACAGATGCAGTTATGGGGGATGCAGATTCAGTCGAACTTGGTGGAGAGGATCAAGTCGACACAGTTTGAGGACGTTGCTCTACGGTGTCTCCGAGAGCAGGTTCGAGCAGGATTGCTGGAGGATGAGTTTTCTCTTGCAGATGATGGTGCCTTGAGGCACGGTTCCAGATTATGTGTGCCCAGCGGAGAGCTCAGGGAGCAGGTTATACAGGAGGCCCACAGATCTCAGTACTCTATACACCCTGGTGCCAACAAGATGTACCGAGATCTGAGGGAGCATGTTTGGTGGTCCGGGATGAAGCGGGAGGTGGCTCGTTTCGTAGCTAGGTGCTTGGTCTGTCAGCAGGTCAAGGCGGAGAGGCAGAGGCCCGGTGGATTATTGCAGCCGCTGCCCATTCCCGAGTGGAAATGGGAGCATATCACTATGGACTTCGTATCAGGATTGTCGCGTACACCTGGAGGGAAAGACGCGATTTGGGTCATCGTTGACAGGTTGACCAAATCGACCCACTTCTTGCCATTCAAGGTGGGTACGTCTACAGAGTGGCTGGCGGAGATGTATATGCGGCAGATAGTCAGGATTCACGGAGTTCCGGTCAGCATCATCTCAGATCGGGATAGTCGCTTTACTTCCCATTTTTGGAGGAGTCTGCAGATTAGCTTGGGCACTCAACTGAAGTTTAGTACTGCATACCACCCCCAGACGGACGGACAGTCAGAGAGGACTATTCAGACACTTGAGGATATGCTGCGGACGTGCGTCCTGGACTTTGGAGGTTCCTGGGAGAATCATCTTCATTTGGTGGAGTTTGCTTACAACAACAGTATCCTGGCCAGCATTGAGATGTCACCTTTCGAGGCTCTGTACGGGCGTAGGTGCCGTACACCCTTATCTTGGGATGATGTTGGTGAGCGAGCTTTACTGGGGCCAGAGATGATTGTTGACGCAGCCGAGAAGGTGAAGCTCATCAGGGACAGACTTCGCATGGCGCAGGACAGACATCGGCACTGGGCCGATAGCCACCGGAGGCCCTTGGAGTTTGAGGTACAGATTAGAGTAGGATTAGATTTAGGTTTGATTGTTTGTGTTTATTAATCATGTTTGTTTATTATAATTAATTGAGACCTTGCTTGTGTTTAGGTCGGAGACCAGGTTTTCTTGAGGATATCTCTGACTCGTGGTACGATACGTTTTGGTGGAGACGGGAAGCTTAGCCCGCGCTTCATCGGCCCTTTCGTTATCAGCGGGAGAGTCGGTGACGTGGCATACAGGCTAGACTTGCCACCTGTACTTGTGGGGGTCCACAACGTATTCCATGTATCACAGTTGAGACGGTACGTGGCTGACCCTAGCCATGTGCTCGATCATTCAGAGATTGAGGTTGGGCCTTCTCTCAGCTATCCAGAGTAGCCAGTGGAGATTCTGGATCGACGGAAGAAGGTTCTGAGAAACCAGGTGATACCCTTGGTACGCGTCGTATGGAGGCATCATTCTCCAGGAGAGTCTACCTGGGAGCGGGAGGATGAGATGCGCGAGCGATACCCTTATCTTTTTGGACCTTGAGGTATACTTTCTATCCTTCTCATCAGTTGTATTTCGTCTTTCAATTTCGAGGACGAAATTCTTTTAAGGAGGGTAGATTTGTCACTACCACATTTCTAGTTTGAGGATATTTTTGTCATTTTTGGGGTTATTTAAATTTATTATAATTTATTTGAATTTATGGGAATTTTTAGAATTTATTTTGAAATTGTTTGAATGAGGGTTGACTATGTTGACTTTGACTAGCAATGACCATGGTAGACTAACCTAGGAGCTAATCCTAGTTGAGTTTAGACTTGGTTAGGTTATGCAACCCTAGTTAGACTAGAATTGACCCATGGTATGGTTATTTGACTTAAGTTAGACTTTTAAGTCATAAGCCATGACTTGTGATTAACCATTAAATCAATAACTAGCCATAGAGGCCCAAAGCCCATTAACTAGTGCCTAACCCTAACCCTAACTTTATTGTCCAGCCACTACACCCATTGGGAACCCCCCTATAAGTATTCTCTTCCATTTAGGGCTAGCCTCTTTAGGAAAGAGCAAGTTTAGAAAGAGGTATTTTTTCCAACTCCAAAAATCCCTAGAAAATCTATTTTAACTCCTTTTTAATCCAAACAAATTGCAATAGGTTCTAATTGATGTTTTCTTGCTGTTGGAATTGGTTATTCTCAGTTTTCTACCAATTTGAAGGAGTTTGGTGGCTTTTGGGAATCCTCATTCAAAGGGGTTTTTGTGTTGGAGAACACCATAGGTAAAATCCTAATCCACCTATTTAAATTTGGTTTTAATTGCATGGATGTCTAGCCCTAAGTATCCTGACCATGTAGGAATAGGATTTGTAGGAATTTGTGTCCTGTACGTGTCCGTATCGGACACGTATCAGTGACAGCCATAGGTGTTTAACGAAATGTCTCAATGGACATTTCGTTCTATTTTTGTAAAACTTTTTGAATAGGAAAATGTATTTTAGTGTCGCTAACTCATTTCCATTGCTCTGAACTTGTATCGTATTTGTGTCGTGTCGTTTGGACACTCGTGCACACGTTTTGGACACGCGCGCGCGCTGCTACATTTCTTCCCTGCTACTCGGGGGCTGTAGCGGACACGACACTTGATGATTCGACACGAAATTTGGTTGACACTAGGGGGCATGCACTGACATCATGCCTCCAAAGTTTTATTGGGTTTCGTGGTCGGGTTGGAGAGAAATCGATCGTGCACGGGTTTTACACTGTTCTGCGCACAGTGTGTTATTAGCCACTGATACGGCTCGACACAGCGGACACGGCGACACGAGGACACGATTCAGGGTGACACACACCTAGGTCTACCCTAGGCGCACCCACTGACACGTGCACGTGACCCAGTTCGTGTCGTGTCGAGTGCACGACACGCGTGCACTTGTGCACGACGCACTGTCTGTGTAATGTGTCTCAGTGCACTGTTTCGAGCATTTTTCGTTTTGGACACGGCTGTGTCCTCGTGGTGGACACTTGACACTTCCAGAGACACCTTCATACATAGTATTAACACTACCAACCATTTAATTATCATTTTAATTTGATTTTGTAGATCAATTCTCCAAATACCCAGTTTCCTGATATCCTGCATTAACTGTCCATTTTTCACTGTTTCCAGAATTTCAAATTCGAGTTTTAGCAATCAATTTAACCTACTTAAATGCAATAGTTCACATGTTTAAGTGCCTAGTATGTTACACCTATATGTGTTTTACTTATGTGATGAATTTGGTTTGAATTGGTGAATGTTTGGGTTTGAATTGGGGTTGAAATATGTGGACTGTTTTAAAGGGTTTCTAAAATAACTGATTTTATGAGTTCACTGTTATTATGAACTCAAAATCTGGGTTCATTAATACCTGAGATTGATGGGGGTTTGATGTATTGAATTCCTTTCTTTCTTTCTAAAATTTATATATTAAAAATCTGAGTTGTTTGGGATTGGAGTGTTGTACATACCTAGGATATTTGATTTCCGTTTTAGTTATTGTCCTTGCATTCACTGTTTTGGGATCTGAGTTTGAGGTACACATGTGTGGGCAGTCCCCCTCACCTCTCTCACCCACATTTCACTCTCACACACTCCCTGTTTTCATGTCACTTGGTTGGATTGAAACCTAAGTCTAACACACACATGTAGACACCCCATCACACACACACTCACAACCAGTTATGCACACACACACCCAGTTCCTGTCACACAGGGATAGCCCCCCCTCCCCTCACTCACAGTTCACTCTTTCATTCACTCACTCTTCACACTCTCTATTTTCTATCCCTCTCTATTGTATATAGATATGTGTGTCTAAGGATTTAGATGTATAATGTAATGTATACATTAATATGTGAATCTATATATGTAATATAAGTTTGTGTATTATATATAGGTATCTAAAATAGATACTTGAAATGGGTGTATAGGGTATGTATATATATATATTAGTATCCTATATTATGTGTATGTGTGTTTACTAAATGTATGTATTCTACATATATATGTGTTATGTTTTAGATTACATAAATCAAGAGTGTATTGTTTAGATATAGAATTGGCATGGTGTATGTGTTGGGTTGGCCTATAGGCATGATATAGCCTATGGCCTGTGTATGCCTGTTTGACTAATAGGCCTAGATTGGGCTTGTATAGCTTTATTAGACCTAGAATAGACTTGCTAGACTAGTGTAGACTAGTTTGACCATAGTTGACCTAGTTTGACTTCTAGGGTTGACCAGAGTTGACCAAGAGTTGACTTTGGCCTAGATTGACCTAGTTTCATGTAAAATGTATTGTAGTGTTTCATTTTACCATTCTGGACTTGTTGTGACTTGTGCTGTTCTAAATAGGAGCCAGATACCACTCTTCGGACAGTACTTTTCAGTTGGACATTCAGATACCAGGCGAGTACATTCTCTGATCATTTCATATCCTGTTTAGAATTATTTTTCTGCATTAAATTACTTTACTTGATACTGTCACGTTGGTCACACGGATTAGTACTATATGGATCCCTTCTTGAGATGTTATCCTTTCAGGGAGCATCGGGTACTCTATGTTCTGTACGTTTCACTTACATGACGTATCACTATGCTTCTTTGGTTCTTTGATCACTTGTGACATATACTCTTATGATCACAGAGTCTTCTTTGAATCCTTATCCCATTTATTGGGTTTTCCAGAATCCCCATTTATGGGACTACTATGTACCACCCTTCGGGGGCCGTTACATAGAATCATAACATAACCTGGTTGGATCCTTGTGTATTAATTGGGGGTACGGGAGAGTAGAAGTAGACATGTGAATAATATCCAAGTAGTGTAGCATCAGAATCTTTCCATAGTGTAGCATCAGAATCATCCTATGCCATTTACATGTCTATATTATACTCTGACTCACTAGCCACTGTTAGTTCTTTACTTATAGTAGATATTTCTATTACAGTTCTCTCTCTCTCTCTCTGTTTACATACTGTACTTCTTTCAGTACTTGTATCTTACTTTACTGCATGATTATATTTTCTAACCTGCTATGAACTGTTGAGATGTACTGTACTCGCTCATGTCCTGACTGGACCTGTTGAAAATATTACAGAGGACGAGGAGGAGGCCTGTGTGGATACCTTCTACGGGGCAGCCCTAGACGACACTTGCGAGCTGGACTCTCAGGAGGACCCAGCTCTAGCTGAGGACATCACCCCCATTGCCTAGACTAGTTTAGTTAGGCTTATTTTATTTTATGTTGCCTTGAGACATGTTTAGCTAGACTTATTTTCTGTTCAGAGTTTCTGAGTTGTATATATTCTTTCATTCTGTAGCTGAGTTTGTACTCTGGATTTTTGCTGGGATTATCTTAGACTACTTTATCATCTATTTTTCCTTGAGTCCTATTTCATATCGTGCTATCTCTTTCTTAGTTGTGATTGAGTTCATTTACTGCTATGTCACCCCCATTTGGGGAGTATAAACTGTTTAGAGATATATTGCTAGATGTATGTTGACCTAGGACAGCGTTCTACCGCCGACACTGCGGCGTAGGCTGGACGTGCCCACGTCTCGTGCCCTTACTCTAGGATGTGGGTCGTGACAATATGCAGAAGATTTGGGTCAAAATGATTAAAAATAAATTTACTAGAAATTTAGGAAAGTGGGGATTTACCTTTCTTTCTAAAACTTGGTTGAGCACAAAAGAGACAAGAACAAGTGGAAGAGACATTAAATAGGAGTGGGAAACGGTGGGTTTAGTTAGGGTTTGGGCTCAAGTCATGGTCTATGGGCTTAAGTCACAAGTCATGAAATGAAAAATCACAAGTCATGAAATCATTTTCCTATTCTTAATTCTTCCTATTGAAACTAAATTCTAGTGACTAAAAATATGTTAACTTAAACTAGACTAGGGTCACACCATAGCTAGGGTTAACTTCTAGGCTAGTCTATAATGTCCCAATAAGTCAAAGTCAAAGATATCAATCACCAATTTAATAAATTAAATTAAATTCAAAAAAATACCAAATGACCAAAATACCCTCTATCTAAAATGTGGTAGTGACACAACATAGGAGACAAGTGACCAAAATGTCCAGCCTGCACCGTTGTGGGACGGCGACAGTAAGCTGTATCAAGTAGTGAAACACAACATTCAAAATATCTAACGGAAATAAAATATTTTTATTTAAACTGAAACTGATCTGAAATGGAAATAAGACAACAACACAATTCATTTATTACAAATGTTCTGATAAAACATGGAAAGGAAAGAAACTATGCCAACATCTATGGTTCTGGGATTCCTGATTCTGGTTCAGCTAAATCTGTAGGACCCAAGTCAGACCCGTAGAAAGAACAGTAAGCTAGCTCCTCCTCATCGCAATCACCTAAAAATGTTGGATCTGACAGTGATTGATAGTTATTTCTAAAAAATAAAGAAACAAGCATACAACTTAATCAGAAAGTGCATTTTGCCATACTGTGTTCTGTGCAAACTAGGGAATCTAACACATTCCCATACTACGCATTCATCTCGAGAGAAAGTTGACAATTTAACACAAAGAAGGACAAATCTGTTGGATGTAGCTTCCCATCTTCCCTTATCGTTATTTCTATGGCGTAATAGTATCTAAGGTACAACAGTACTTCTAACAAAAGCGATGAATTCTAGCTGATTGTTCTGATTTTCCTCCAGAGTTTGTACCTTGTATTTTTTTTTCCCTCTTTGTTCTTCGTGGACCGGGTACGTTAATAGTATGTTGCTGCTTCATTATGCTGTGAAGCATATTTCTTGATCTTGTTCTGTATGCTAAGTTTTTTTTTTTTTTTTTTTTTTTTTTTTTTTTTCTTTCGTGAGTCTTTCTCGTTTTCAAGATTGTTGGAGTCTAATCTGGATTTGGTAATAGTATATTTATGGAGTCCAAATCTGATTAAATATTTGATTTGATTTGATTTGGATGTCCATAATTAGTGCTGGGCTATTTTAGATATAATATGATTCTTATTTGAGGGTTTTTCTATATAAGAGATCCTATTATAATCTAAAATAGAATGTTGATGGACTATTTTAGGTGTGGTAGGATTCTTATCTATTTAAGAAATCCTATTATAACCTAAAATAGGTTTTTCTCATCCTATATATATGGGGTGAGGGTGGAGGCACAAAGCACTCCACAAAAGTGGAGATTCGAGGTGCTCGTCCGCAGGAAATCTAAGAGAAAGTTTCGCTGGACTTCGCCATTCAAGACAGAAGGAAGAAGAGATCTAATCGAGAGGTCGTCAACTTCAGTTAGGGAGATTGCTACTGTTGGTGAGCGATTTCAATTGTAATATCTTTCTTTTCTTCTTGTGTGGTGAGGGACAAATGGTTCAATATTAGTTTTTGTCAATCTTGTAATTTCATCTGAGTTAGTGCTTTCTTTATCTGTGTTTGGTGTCCGTTAAACGGGAGGTTGGTTATTTCAGGTGGGTTAGCCTAAGTTTTCGCTGCGGCAACGTCTCAGACATGGTATCGAAACGCAGGAGGGCGTATCCGATTCCCAACAATGGATTCATGGACACTCTCATAACTTAGAAACCCTCTAAAAAAAAACTTTCCATACCAAAAATTAGTAGCTCTTCCAACATCTACTTTTCGATCCAGAGTTCAAATTATGTCCATTTACAGTCTAGTTATGAAGAAGTCCGTCTAGGTGACAAAGAAGTTGGTGACAAGAAGAAATGGTTAAAAGAGGGAGTGGACTGTGTACTATTTTGCTGCTGTGCAACGGAAGGGTTACCTTTCTTTTTTCACTATTGCTCAACTTAGTTTGCTTCCCCTTCTGTTCTATTGAACACTAAGCTATTTCGGAAAAAAGCTTGCAGGTTATTGATTTCGACCTTCCCATCACTGTTAAGCTCACTGCACAAGGTTATGTTTTATGGGCTTCCAGAATAATGATCATTTACATTAGCTTTCTCGCACTCTGCAACCAGGAAGCAGAAGCATGAACATTCCAAAAATGTGGGCCGTCGTGCCTTGTCGAACACGTATTGGACTCAACTAGTACACTCCAGCATACGCTAGGACACACCAAAATAGATGCAGCGTCCTTACCGTGTTGTGTGATTTGTGTCGTGTCCATGTCAAGTGCATATAGCTTTGCAACTATTTTAACGGGCATACTTAACTATTTTCGAACTGATTTTTTTTTCCTCTCTTTCTGGAACTGGTTCTCATTCTCTCAATTCGACCCTATAGAATTCTCGCGAAAATGTATATGTATATGTGCATTTTTTTTTTTTTTTTTTTTTTTTTTTGTTGAGGGTGTCCACTTCTTAATGGTGCTTGGAGGCATGCCTCCAAGGGGGCTCGAACCCGCGCCACTGCGCCGGGGTGCTCCACCGTTCCCAATGGGCTACGGCCACGGGGACTATATGTGCATATGAATCACAAAAAACATTTGAAGTACAAGTACTAAAAGAATGTACAAAGGTACTGCTTAAACTACTTGATTGGACTGATACTTCTAACATTCAATGAACTTTTTTGCGCTATTCTCATTTACATTCTTGAAGATTTGCTCAAGGCTTTCCAGACCGGATGGTCCACCGGCCGACTCGGTCCAGTTCCCTCCCTCCTCTTACCGAAGAAGACCGACGACACGAAGGCCTCGAGCAATCTCTTCAAGGCCCTCACTAGCTTCGAAGGCTTCCTCTCCCCCCTCGGTTGCGGCGGCTGTGGCAGCTCCGTTCCGGCGGGGGCAGAAACTTGCAGGACTGGGTTCTTCGCCCAGTCCGCGAACCGGACCGGGCTAGGCTCGGAGAAGCTTCTCCGGAGGATAGTCCTCTTGAGGTGAGCCTCGAAGGCGAGGCGCTCGAACTCGTCCAGCAGCGTGCTCTGGTGATCACCGAAGCAGACTTCAAGGCTGCTTCTTCTTCCTTCTGCTACTGCTTCTGCTTCTTCCATGACAATTTCTACAATGGTGGTATGGAATGGAAAAGCTAATTAGTATTTATTGAAGGTTTGACGTGCATGGGAGGCCAAGCATCGGGTGAGTGATTAATTATCACTTATGAATAAGATTTAAGTGGCTATTAATATGCTCTGATTAGTTTTTGTTGTTTGATGCAATGATAAGAGTCTACTTAAGATTGTGATTACATATTGGTATGTTTGGATCACTCTATAGTGATGATAGTGGGAAAAATTAATATGAATATGATTAGAGTGCAGTCTCTAGACTTGAAACTATGGGCAGTGCTACGTTGCCTGCAGATTTGGACTGCAGTCCTAGCCCGTAGGCCACGTGTTGTCTTCTGATTGGACGGAGGGAGGGTGGATCGGAAGTTAGCAGGAGGCCAGTCGGGTGGCGACACGTGACATGCGGACACCGATTGCGGTCCAAGTTCGCGAAGCATTTTCTTGAAACTAATTATAAGTTTGGTTGTAATCAAGAAATTTGGATTATTTAGAAGAATATGAAGAAGAAAAATTAAGGTACGATTTGTCATATTGTGTTCATATTGTGTTTTAAACTTTATGGTTTTCTTGCCATTTTAGAATAAAAACTTTAAAGAGCAAGAAGGAACATTAAGAATAAAGGAAAAAAAAGTCGCAATTTCTTTCTTGGGTTTTAAACTTTAAATTTTTTTTCTTTTCTTTTCTTTCTGTCCTCCTTCAAGAGCAAGAAGGTACATGAATGAAAGATAAGAATCAAGAAGAAAAGTCATCTTCAAGTATTTGAGTATTTGTTTTATTCTATTCCCTTTTCCTCATTGTTGTCACGTGTTATATTTGTAGCAAAAAAAAGTTAACGCTATATTCGCGGAGGGTGTCAAGTTTAAAAATAATTGGAAGAGGGTATTAAGTTAGTACCTAACAAGGTTGAGGATATTAAGTTGAAAAAACGTGAATAGTTGATGTGTCAAATAGTAATTTAGCCTAAAATCAATAAAGAATTAAAATTTCTTCAATGAAAGATATGGATTTTGTTTGCATTATATATGACTATCTTCAGGTACGTTGCACGTATCAAAAAAAATTTAATGATAGTATTAATAAAGTATATAACTTTTTTTAAATAATATTAGAATATTTTAAATATCATTTCAATATATTTTAATATGATTTGTTATGATTATTTTTTAAATTATGGATATGTGTTTAATTAGATAATATTATATAGTTAGTTCAAACATAATTTTAATTTTAAATATATTCTAGTATTGGGTGGTTTTTAATTTTTTTATGTGAGGAAAGGGTTCGGTTATCACACAAGAGATAAGAAAAGTAGTTAATTTTAATATATATTTTTAAAAAAAAAAAAATGGTTGATGATATACACGACTTAGACGGCTCAAGATTGAACCGTTTTGAAGTCCCTTTATAATAGTAGAGATAGAACACAATGGAAGAACAGGATTCGAACAACATACCATAAAAATTTGGAACAAAAACTTTGTTTTTGTTGTTAAAAGAATTATTATTTTGTGTTATTGTTGAAAGAATTATTATTTTGTACAACATTAGTAGTCTAAAAACTCTATAAGCAGAAGTACCCAACAAAAAAACATTGACCGATGCATGTCTTGAACCTGCGACCTTTAATTAATTTAAAACATCTTAAAATTATAAAGCCCTTATCAAATGTTAAACTAGCTAGCTAATGTCAGCAACAATTGTAACAGGCTAATAGCTGAGACTAAACTACTGTATTGTCATTCCGATTAAATAACACGTGCTTGTAATTATCATTTATTATTATGGGTCATTATACATATCCAAATCTGCAGCAATTTCAGCTCCGCCAGTTTTTTTTCCCCATTCGTATCAGATTATACATTATACATATTCAAATCTATAATTGAACCAGAACACAAATATTTGCTTGAGCATGCTGGAAGCTCAGGAAGCATAAGCTCTTTGAGCAGCTAGAAACGAGAATTCACACAGAACTCTATAATTTCTACTTGACTCGTCCAAACCTCCAACAGTATCACAAAAAAAAGCTATTGCTCAGCAAGTAAAAGTGAATGTTGCTAGTATGTGAAATGGATCCATACAAACAATTAATGTCTTCCCTTCAGCAACTTTATAACCAAACACTTCCTAGAGAACAAGAGCTTCTCCCATGTACACACTCCAACAGGGGATTTCAGTGCGAAACAATTAGTTCGGCCGCAGGAATTATCCAGATGAGAGCGACCAAGAGAAGTGCACAGTTAGCGATATGAAGCCACGGAAGTGCACTTCTTTCTGCTTCAGTTTCAACCCTTGGTGCTTCACTCATCCTTGTCGGCTGCAGCAGTAGATAATGAACTATGCAGGTAAGTAAGCAGTCTTGAATATGTATGCATGATCTCGAGAATATTGTTAGTTTAGATTTCTAACTTTGTACTTTTCAAACTGAGAATAAAATTTAAATAATATAAATAAATAATCTAATCGAGATCGAGGTTTGAACTTAGTTCAATATCTTTAAGATAATATTCGTGCTGCACTGGTGCTTATGGTTTTATGGCTATTAGTCTCCAGGATACAACGATTCTTCTCCTAGCAGCACTCCACACCGCAGGAACTGCACGAAACAATGGAAGTAAACTCTCTCTCTTTTGGAATAAATGATTTAATGAGTGAATGTGTTCGGATTACATGAATTCAATCAAACACTCGTAAGACTATCATTTTATAAGGGATCAAAAGAAAAAATATAAAGCGACACATT
Source organism: Iris pallida (assembly GCA_029216955.1). Lineage (NCBI taxonomy): Eukaryota > Viridiplantae > Streptophyta > Magnoliopsida > Asparagales > Iridaceae > Iris > Iris pallida. The sequence continues at coordinate 1,136,995 of JANAVB010020598.1, read as the reverse complement.
TTTTGCAAGGGATATACCATTTCGAACAGACACCAGGGCCGGCCCTGGCCAAGGGCGGCCAGGGCGACCGCCCAGGGCCCCATAAAATTTGGGGGCCCAAAAAAATTAATTTAAATGTATATATATATTAGTAATCTTATATTGAAAAGAAAACTAATATATAATATGATCCTTTTTAACCATAAAACATTTGTGGTGTAGTGGTAATTTGTTTTACATGTACACAAGAGGTCCTAGGTTCTAGCCTTGGTTGTATCATTTTTTAGTTCAATTTTTTTATATTATATATGGGCCCCATTTTAAAAATTTGCCTAGGATCCCCATTAACTCAGGACCGACCCTGACAGACACAATATTTGAAAGGGACACAAGCTTCCCAATAAACACCTATTGGGTTTGCAACCCCACTTATATTCCTAATTTCTCCACCACTCCATTTCGAAATTCTCACAGCAGACTCTGCCATCCTTCTATTCTCTCCTTGACTCAACCGGCCAGAGCTCGTTGTCGCGACCGGCCAAAGCTCCTCCGTCCTTGAATTGACATTCTCGGCGGCTTCATTTCCAGCTCGACGGCCACCACCAGAAACGGAGGTCGATAGATCCCTCCTATGTGACTTCAGCGCCGACTGTCGCTGATCTCGTCGCTCTCCTCGGCGCAGACGGGACCACCATAAACTCCTCCTCAAACTACGCATTTGCTCGGAGTTGTGGCAGGTGGTGACGACGGTAGTGGTCCGGCTGACCGAGCTATTAAATTTTGGGCAGTTCCTAAAGAGACAAATAGCCCACAATTCTTAAACATGTGGATACATTTTCTGAGGATCTATGCTAGTTAGGGGTGAGCTTTAGTCATATCAGTCGGTATTTGGACTTTTATTGGTTCGGATTAAATGACATTCAGTCGAATTTTGTTCGGTGATAATATTTTACTAATTAACATTCGATTACTCAACACACTTACATTATGAGTCTCTTCGCCTAGAAATACTTTTTTTACTCTCTTTTTTTGTGAAGCAATAAATTACAAAGGCAAGCCTCTGCCAACCATGCAAATACTCAAATTTATTAGAGCAATACATAACAAGTCGCAAACACCTATCTAAAAATTTCGACACAGTTAGTAAATTCAATTATTAACATAAGTTCAAGTATACTAAAATCCATTTGTAAGTTCTAAGAAAACACAAAAAAACATAAGCTCAAAATATCAAAAACTCAATTCTTAGCATTCCTAGAATAGTTAGTGTTATAACTGTTTATTTTTTATCTTAAGGTAGAGGTACCCCGTGTAATAAATATAAAATATGGGAATGGTAAGTGTAATTAGTTTAAAAGTAGGGGTACCCTATGTTATAAACCCAAAACTTAAGGATAGTTAGTGTAGATAACCCAATTATTATATATATATATATATATATATATATATATATATATATATATATATATATATATATATATATGTAAAAAAAAAAAAAAAAAAAAATATATATATATATATATATATATATATATATATATATATATATATATATATAACCCAAAACTTAAGGATAGTTATATATATATATATATATATATATATATATATATATATATATATATATATATATATATATATATATATATATATATATATATATATATATATAATATATATATATATATAAAACCCAAAACTTAAGGATAGTTAGTGTAGATAACCCAATTATATATATATATATATATATATATATATATATATATATATATATATATATATATATATATATATATAAGTTTTGGGTTATATATATATATATATATATATATATATATATATATATATATATATATATATATATATATATTGAAGCAAGGTAATTTTATTAAAAAGAAACAGTTACAATTACAAAACCATATGAAGGCGAAGCCCCCATCTCTCACTGGTCAAAACCTATGTATCTAATATCACTTCTTATGTTGTTAATGATTCCCGAGATGGAAATTGATTGCCCTTCGAATATCCTCCTGTTTCTCTCTCGCCAAACGTGCCATACAGCTGATAGCAACTTGATCGTTCCTTTTTCGAACTCTTCTGCCCCCTTCGCTTTAAGAGCCCGCACCTCATCGAGTGTAGCAATGAGCCCTCCTCTATAATTTGAGCTCCCGGCTATTGGTGTCTGTAGGTGCTGCCAAATGAATCCTGTGAACTGGCAACTAAAAAATAGATGATCTCTCGACTCAATTTCCTTCTCACAAAAAACACATGTGTTGTTCGGAAGCTGAACTCCGAACCTGCCCAGCCGATCTTTGGTGAGAAGCCTATCGCGGACTGCCTTGTATAGACACAATTGCATCTTGGTGGCAGCGCCCTTAGCCCACACCATGTCCGCCCATGCCACCGTCGGGATACTTGGCCGCTCCATATCATAAGTTATACGAAAATTGAAGTCCCCATCTGGGGCGTCCTTCCAGACCCAACGGTCTGCTCCGATCTCATTACCAAGACCGAGAGCTTCTATCTCCTCTTTGAACCAATTTGTTACCTGCCTTTCCTCCGCCCGCCACTCACCATTATGAGTGATGACCTGCACCACTTCATCGCTGCCGATAACTTCGTATGTAGGCCAGCCTAACTTGTCCACAAAGCTTTCGTGGGGAAGCCATGGGTCAAACCACAGGCTAGTCGTACTCCCGTCATGTATGGATCTCACTAAATACTTCTTCAGTTTGCCCCGGAGTCGAAGTATATTCTTAAAAGTTACTGAAAAGTTGTTGTCAATTTCTTGGATCCAGAAATTATTGGATCGGAGATATCTCCCCCTCATCCACTTAGCCCAGATAGAATCACCTTCTATGCATTTCCATGCCAGTTTGAGCATGGATACTTCACGCAAAATGCTGAGAGAACGCAGGCCAACCCCTCATTCTTCCTTCGGCATACACAGTTCTTCCCATGATATGGCGTGTAGTCCTCCCCTCCAAACGAAATTAGCGCAAAGTTGTTCTATCCGCTTTATGGTTTTGTTTGGGATGTACAGTGCTTGCATCCAGTATGAAGCTATAGCAGTGACCACCGCCCTCACCAACTCAATTCTGCCTCCGAACGATAAGATTTGAGCCTGCCAACCTTCCAGCCGAGCGCTAATATATTGCACCAGCCCATTGCAATCCACGTCCTTCACATACGTCACAGATAACGGTAGCCCCAGATATTTCACTGGGAGTTCACCCAGATCAATTTGGAGTTTTTCCGACCACCTCTCCTTGTGCAAGCAGCTTTTGTTGACATATAATCGACTCTTCCCTCTGTTTAGCTGTAAACCCGATACTTGTTTGAAGTCCGCCAGAATGGCTAAAAGCGAACTGATGCCCCTTTCCGATGGTTCGATGAACACAAGAAGGTCATCAGCGTATATAAGATGCAAAACACTGGGGGATATGTGATGATAAAGTGGCCGAATATGCCCCTGCAACACTGCCAGGTCCATCTTGCACGTAAATTGCTCCATCACAATAGTGAATAGGTACGGTGAGAGAGGGTCCCCTTGTCGAAGTCCTCGAGTACTCTGTAAGTAGCCCATAGGTTGCCCGTTGATGATGATCGAGAAGGAAGGCGTTGATATGCACTCTCTGATTCTGTCGACCCACCATCCAGCAAATCCCATGCTATGCATTACCTCGCATACGAACTCCCTGTTCACCATATTGTAAGCTTTCTGCAGGTCCAGTTTGATATACCCCTTGCGTCCTCCTGGTTTATTAAACTCACGAACCAGTTCATGGGCTAATAGGCAGTTTTCAGCAATTGATCTCCCTTTTATAAAGGCCGATTGATTCATCGAGATTAGTTCCTGCATAAGACTTTGCATTCTAGATACCATAATGTTAGCAATAATTTTGTATAGAAAATTGCAGCAGGCTATCGGACGAAAATTGCCCAGGGAACTTGCCCCCTCCTTCTTTGGAATAAGAGTCAGAAAGGTGTGATTAATTTCCTTGAGCAGGCGCCATGTGTGGAAGAAATCCCGTACCATATGAAGTAGTTGGTATTTCAGCAGGTCCCAGTGCTGCTTGTAGAATCCTGCACCGAACCCATCAGGTCCCGGGGCTCTGTTGGAGTCGGCGTTCTTTACGATAAGTTCAATCTCCTCCAAGGTGACTTCTCTGTTCAAAAGCTCATTTCCTTCAGCTGTAATAATTCGTTTACTAACTATCTCGGGGAAGGATAGACTGTAATCAGTTTGATTATACAAGTCCGTGTAAAACTTGACCGCTTCATCGCCCACTTTGTCGCTCTCGGCAATGACCTGTCCAGAGGCGTCCATGAGCGTCCCAATGTAGTTCTTGTTTTGACGAGCGCGAATGGTGGAATGGAAGAATTTCGAGCAGCGATCTCCCTCCTTAAGCCACCTACACTTGGCTTGTTGTTGCAGTTTGATTTCTTCTTGATGCCGAAGTGTCCAGACTGCCTCCTGCAGTAGATGCTCCCTCTCTGCAAGATCGGCATCCATCGGGACGGATTGGAGGTTGTCCTGTATGGCATTCAGTTCCGCCTCTTTGGATTTTAGTTCGTTGCTCGGCCGGTTTATATTCCAGCGCTTGAGTTCCTTCTTCGTCTGTTTCAGCTTTTGTACGAGCTGATATTGAGTATTGCCCATGGACTCATAATGCAACCCACGCTCCACCACTTGGCTGTAGCCTTCAATCAGCGGCCATGCGTTGCAGTAACGAAACGGCCTTCTTCATCGGATTTCATCTTCTCTAAGCCGCACAAGTATGGGGGAGTGATCACTAGTGCCGCTCTGGAGTCCTTCGGCTTGGGTATTCGGGAATGTCGTCATCCAATGATTGTTACACAGAGATCTGTCTAATTGACAAACCACCCGAGCCGTGGTAGAGCTGTTGTTCCAAGACCAGATGTGTCCCGAGCGATTGAGACAGTGAAGCCCCGAGTTGAGTATGCATGATTGAAAGTCGTCGAGGATGGCCGCTGGAACCTGACGGCCACCTAACTTTTCACTATCATACATTATGGCATTGAAGTCCCCACTTATAATGAGAGGGAGACTATCTCCAATTTCCGTAGCCAGCCTGATGATGTCTCTCCATAACTCGAACCGGCGACGTCGATCATTATGACCGTAGACAGCCCCCACCACAAGTTTTAAACCACCTTTATTAGTAAAATTAATAATGATGAGTTGCTCGGATAGGAATCTAACCTGACCTGTCCATTCCTCAGTGTTCCATATCACCCATATACGTGCCAT
>JANAVB010020598.1:921741-1126741 GCA_029216955.1 Iris pallida | reverse complement strand
GGTTCAGCTTTTCTACTTTTACAATAAAACGTCGTTCTTATGTTTTCCGCCAAGGCAATTCTGTTGATTGTGAGATTTTTGTAATTGCATTTATGAAAGACCGATGTAGTCTAGACTACCGTTCCCTCAATGTAAGTCTGAAAATATGTCGTCAAAAACTTACACTTTTTAGAGCAATATTTTTGAAGTTATGTTTGTTATATGCAGTTTGATGCGGGAATGGAAAGACGCAAAGCTGCTGAATGGATTACAACTTCAGAGCACAATGAAGAGCTAAAAGAAGTCCAATCCGAAATGATTGAATATGGAAGACGATGATTTTTTTTCTTCTTCTTTTATATCTAATGTATGGAAACCCCTAATGTTTTATGTTCAATTGTTTTGTTGAGTTGTAATGACATTTTTGCCAAACAGTTTCGATTCTTTTTGATTAAGCAGAATCATTTTTGCCCTTCAAATTAATATAATTAAGCAGAAATGAGTCTTTTACCCTTCCATCGAATGACATTTTTGCCCTTCTAATTAATTCAAAACACCCCCGAACCCTTTTATTACAAAAAAAAGAAGAAAACCGTTTCGATTCTTCCTCTTCTTTCATACTCCACTCTGTACTCAAACCTAGGTCATTCTCCTCCAAAATCTTCAAACCTTTCTCCCCATTCGCAATCTTCACACCATGTCGGCATCAGCGGCAGAATCATCACCGGCAGCATCACCAATTAGAAAAGATGTACCAGTTACAGAAAATCCAAAAGGAAAAGATGGAGAACAACCGAAACCCTATTCTAAGAAAGTTTCACAGAAGAAAAAGGGAAAAGTTGCTAAACAAAAAGAAGTGCAAGAAGAAGTACAAACAGAAGGTATAACTTTGAGTTTATGTTCGCAAATTCTGTATATATTACACGGAGAATGACATTCTCCGTCATAAAACGCATTTGAATGTCATTCTCCATGTTATTTGAAACGGAGAATGACATTCTCCTTGTCATTTGAAACGGAGAATGACATTCTCTGTGTTAGTTTACACGAAGAATGTCATTCCCAGTGTTAAAACCCATAAGAATGGCCATTCTCCGACCTAATTTGTTTTTTTGTAGAAAAAAAATCTGTCAGGAATAAGGATTCAAGACTTTTCTGTTCTACCTTCAAGCCAATGCTAAATCTTATGGAGGAGGTCAATCAAGATGTTGGCCGTTTACCTGAGCCAGTTATTGATTCCTTGAAGAATACCGGTTTCTGGAATTTTGTCGAGATTTTCTACCAAAACAGAGTCCACGTCTCCGAATTGGTCAAGGTAACGGAAGGGCTTGAGAATTTAATTGCAAGTTACACAGAAGAAGAATATGACGTCGGGTGCTTTGAATTGAGCACCACTGTTAAAATCGCGCCAAGCGTCGACGATATGGTAGTCATCTTCGGTCTACCGCTGAATGAAGAAAGCGATAATGATATTTTTTACAGAAGATTGATAAAGAAAAAACAACAGCAGCCCACACCACCAGCATCAATGAGCCTGTGTAGAGATCACTTCACAAGATTGCTGGCTAATTCTAAGGGCAAACACGCAGAAGTCACGAATAAGGAAGTGAGAGACAAGTTCTTTGAATTGTTACGACGGCTTCGTGGCGGAGATAACGCTGTTAATCCAGATGATTTGGCCAAGCTAATAATCTTTCACTTGTGCCAAACAGTATTCTTCACAAAGTCTGGCGGTTCAAATTTGCCGTACAGATTCTTGGCCTTGGTAGACAGTGTGAACGTCATCAACAATATATGCTGGCCAAGGTTAATCCTGGCATATGTAATGGATAGCATAAAGAGGAGTAGAAGCAAAACTGAACAGGAGGATTACTCAATGGCTTTCCATAAATTGGAAGGTTGCACAATATACTTCCTCTATTGGTTTGCAGAACATAGTAAATTTGTGGAAAGGAAGTTTGCCCCAATTCCTGATTACCCAAGATTTTTCACATGGAATGGGTACAAAATCTCAAACTTCCTCAAGGCCGAATATCACAACAAAATAAGATCGAAGATGATATTGGAAGATCTGATTATACCTGTTGGGGAAGAAGAAGGGCACAAAGAAGATGAGCTACATATAGAATAAGTTGAAAAAGAGGGAGAGGAAGAACACCAAGAAGCAGATGGAGATAATTTTGATGAACAACGGATACCACAGCATCATGAAATGGGTGCTGTGATGGACGACTCAGCAAAGGAATTAGAGGATTTGAGAAAACATCATTCTGATATTCTTGCACAGAATGAAGAACTCAAAGAAAAGTTAAAAGAGGTGGAGGCACAAGAAGCGCAGTTACGTGCAGCCAACCTTGAGAATGCCATACTCAAAGAAAAGCTGAAAGAGCTCGAGGCAGAAGAAGCGCAACAACGTGCAGTCAACGTTGTGATGGAGGGCTCTGTGCATGAACTGGAGGATTTGAGAAGATATTATTCTGATATTCTTACGCAGAATGAAGAACTCAAAGAAAAGTTAAAAGAGATGGAGGCACAAGGAGCACAGTTACGTGCAGCCAATCTTGAGAATGCCATACTCAAAGAAAAGCTGAAAGAGCTCGAGGCAGAAGAAGCGCAACAACGTGCAGTCAACGTTGTGATGGAGGGCTTTGTGCATGAACTGGAGGATTTGAGAAAGCAGAATTCTGTTCTTATTGCAGATCTACATACACAAGGTAAAATCTTTTCTATTTCAAATTTATGATTTGTAATCTTCCAGGAGAATGGCTATTCTCCATGGATTATAACACGGAGAATGGCATTCTCCGTGTTATTTGAAACGGATAATTGCTATTCTCTATCATTTTGATACTGGAAGGTTATTCTCCGTGTAATTCCAAACAGAGAATGCTATTCTCCGTATTATATTATACGGAGAATGTCATTCTCCGTGTTAGATTCACATCATACATTTCATTGTTGTTTGTTTTGTTTCAGTACGAACAACCGAGCAACTCAGAAAAACAAATAAAAGGCTCGTTGAGGAGAAAATAGAGCTTCAAAATAAAGTTGAATCGTTCAATATTGAAGCCACTAAAAAGGATGGGAAAATCGTTAATCTCGAAGCCATGGTTGTAGCATTACAGCGTCAGGAGATTGAAGCAGCTGCTGAACTTGCTGCTCCAAAAGAAGCCAAAAGAAGAGGAGGATCGGGGGAAAAGAGGTTCAGAAAACCATCAGCGCCATTAGCCATTGAAGATGTTACTCCCTTGGAAAAGAATACAGTTGGAGAGGCTAATAAAAAGCGGAAGATTGATGCCGCTCCAAAATCCGGAGGAGACGCCAAAATGGCTAAATTAAAGAAGAACCGTGTCATACTAAGGGAATGCGATGAACTCTTACTTTGGAAAGATGCGGATGAAGAGCTGAAGAAGCAATACATCGACATCGTAATTCCTAAAAAGAAGTGTCCAGAGTATGTATTCTGAACCATTTTTTTTCTTTTATTTTTTCTAGACTTTTTTCACAATTATGTAATGAGAATCTATCTTTATTAATTTAATATAAACTAAATTTATGTGCAGTGATATTGTATACTTATTTTCATCGGAAGAGGGTGAAAATGGAGTTTCAGTCCAGCTGTCGGCAATAGACCTGCAAGACATACTCAACTATGAAGACATGGAGGCTGGCATACTGAACCTAATAATAAGGAAGCTGAGAGAAATTTAAGGCATTAAAAGAAGGTGTGCCCCGTTTAGTTCAAAGGACGTTGTTTGCCATTGATTGTAAAAGAACAGAACAATTATCGGAGGACTGAACTTAGACTCACAATACAAACTCGCTCGTACAAAGAAAGCCTAGGGACGAAAACCTAGGTACAGCAGACTAAGTACGATTGTTTATTTTTGATTCTGGGGGGTGACGATAGAGGCTCGGGAAAGCGACGGCCGCTCTGCCTTACTCCTTGGACGATCGGTATGTAGCCTTGGCTCGGGGAAGATCTGCTCGGCGTTGACGAAGAAAGGCTCTTCTTACTCTCCTCGGGTTGCTCTCCTGGCTTCTCTCTCTCTGTGAATATCAAGAAAAGGGGGAGCTCTCTCTGTGTATATCTCTCTCTTCTTCTCTTTTTTTTTATTCTTTTGTTGCCGACCTTTTTTACATGGGAATGATGCTGGCTATTTATAAGAGTGGGGTGGGATCATTAGGGTTTGCTAATGATTATCTATTTGGAATGTCGACGCTCCTTCATTCTATCTGGGCCCTTGATCCTGATCATAATGAATCTCGGCCACTAATGCGGATAGCACCAAATCTTATGAGCAGTTAATGCTGACTGCTTTAAATCTTTGTGATTGATTAGGCCAATATTTGATTGCTCGCCACGTGTCCTATTGGCTTGATGATGAATGATATGCCCTGATCTCGGCAATTATGATGATGATGTCGAATATTCTCGTTGGGATTCTGTTGCATCTTCAGTGCCACGTTTTTTAAATTGAAGATCCTGCCAGGGCCGCATAGGGTGACCAACACTTGAACCGCAGGGGGATACTACTCGTGAGCCGCATGAGTCAATGCCTCATCGAGCCGCAGGGGATGAACTTTCCGTGAGCCGCATATGCATAGTTTCTGTAGGCCGCATGAATTAGCGTGGTGTTGAGCCGCATAGACCGGGCTATGGGTGGACCGCATATGGCGGATTTTTGTTAATCATATTAGAGTGACTCCTCAATGAGCCGCATGAAGCTGTTCTCTATCCGAGCCGCATGAGACTTTTGCCACGCGGCAATCTAGGATTTTTTGTCAGATCGGGTCAGAGATTTTTTTCTTTTCCCGAAGAGTCTATCATTATGGCAGAGCCACTATGATACTTTATGTCAGAGACAGCCGTCGAGTCGTGTCAGAGCATTAAATGAGGCCATTACTCCAGTGGCCAACTGTGGGGGAAGGGTCACACGTGTCGTCAATTGAGCTGCATATTCCTGCTGAACCGCATTCATCCCCGAGCCGCATGAGTCTGAGGGTCTTCTTTTGGGCCGCATAGGGCAACTCCAGTATGAGCCACATAGACTTGCTACCCAAAACCGCATGGGCCATTTATGCCTTTATTCTAATATTTTCCATGCTTCTACAGGACCCCCTCAAAGTTTTCAATTTGTAAAATTGAAACACTTTGAATAAGAAGCATGGCCCCGTTCATGCCGCATAGGATGTTCTGTTTACCTGAGCTTCCTGGCCGCATTAGCATCTCGGCCGCATAGATTCTTCTGGCCGCATAAGCTCTTTGCCACGCGCCCTGACCACGTGAGCAAATCTTCATTAATTGCCTTCGATTTGATTTGACGCCGCCTTTTGGGGGAGGATCCCAAGGGTCGGTTTTGCCTTGACCGAAGCGTTCTCGCCTTTATTTCTGGAGGCGGCGCGTAATCCGAGGCGTCTTTTTATGGATCGCCTATAAATAGGAGTTTTTCAGCTCTTGGGGATTTCTTTACCTCCTTTCTTTGTTTGAATTCCCTGTTGCCAACTTCGCTCTTCGTTTTCCTTCTTCATCCATCGACCATGGCTCCCAAGAGATCTGCTGCATCGAAGGCCGCGAAGGGCAAGGCAGTTGCTGCTACGGGGACTGCGGCGACGAAAGTAGTCGCTCCTCCGTCGGCTGCTGTAGGCGCTGTCCATCCTGATGTTCACCCGCCCATCGCTGGTAAGGGGGTCACTCCGAAGAAACCCTAACTGCTGCCATGGCTCTGTTGCATACTTTATGCACAAGCCACATATACGAGACGTATCGATGTGACCGCATAAGCAATTTGCCCATTATGGCCGCATGAGCTTGTCATATTCGATCAGTGCCGCATGTGTGTTTTCGACTTGGGCCGCATAAGCGTTGCTCACTTTTGAACCGTATGAACTTGATGGTTTGTAGCCGCAGCGGTTTGTATGAGTCTGGCTTAGCCGCATGAATCTATAAACCCTTCTCAATCTGAGTTGTACGGACTTGGTTAATTCAGGGCCGCATGGGGCTATGACGCGCAGAGCCACATGGACCTATCTGCTGATGAGCCGCATGAGGCTGTGGCAACCTGAGCCGCATAGACCCCAATAACCTTTCAAATGCTTCTGTTTTTTGTCTATCTTCTGACCTTGTTTCTTTTGCCTGTCTTCAGTGACTCTGCCCGTGAATCCTGCTGGAGAACTTATGGTAGGCTCGCGTCAGTTTGCCTCGGGCGTTCATCGGGATGACTTAGTTCGTCAAGTGTCCGAACAGCTACTTGTTGATGAACCTTTGGAACGACTAAATGTCATCAGGGTTCAATCCTTTCAGTTCCTTGTTGATATGATAAGCTCTGGGCAGTCTGACGGGAAGTATCTGAAACCGGTCTTCCTCTTTGGGGATGCATTGGTTGTAGAAAACTCCCGAATGTTGGATGTTTCGGAGAGTTGGGATTTTGACCTGGACGGGATGCCGATTCACATCCCTATTATGAAGCGCCATTTCCCTTTTGAGTGGTTCAATATGATCGTTCTGGATAGGCAAATGCCGGACACCCTCACTCCAACCAGACCGGGGATGTTTGTTGGTAATATCCGTTATAACAGAGCCACTGGGTCAGTGCGCGCAGTCAAAGATCCAGCCAGTCGGTCCGTGATGGGGTTAGTTCCAGGTACCTTCATCAATACCCCTGGTCCTAATTTTTCATTCTTCCAGGCTGATACCTTCCTGAGTCAGCTAGCTCGCAAAGGGTCCTATCCTATTGGTAGGTTGGTCCTGCCGAGCTGGGTACACCCCATTCCTCCGTGGGCTAATCTGTCCTCATGGATCCTACGAAAGTATGAAGAGTTTTTGCGGGGAGTCAACCTTTATGAAGCTATACGGGGTACCAGCCACGGGTTGCCCGTTAATAAGCCACTGTTCATGGCCCTTTTGGAGATGTACAATCATCGAACGGGGACCTTTTTTACCCCTGTTGGAGAATTAGGGCTCGCTCTTCACGAGATGTATGCTGTCTCCAAGCTCCCCTGGGGGGATGAACCCTTCGAAGTATATACGCCGACGAATGAGGAGCTCCAAAATTTGGATCAGCGATTCCCCGGTTTCGTCACCGTGTATCAAGAATTATTATGCCATCATAGCACCTGTCACCGGTCGACTATCCAAAAAAAATGATAGCTCGGAGGGGGACTCTCCCCATACTAAATCTTGGGTTGCATACCTTTTCAAATTTAGCGCGGCTGGCCGAGTTACTTCCCGAGATCGTTTAACTCCTAAAGAAGTGGAGGTCTTGATGTCGACTGCCCGGAGGTCGAAGTCTCAAAGTGACAGGTTCGGGAGCCAGATTGACTCCTTTAGCTACTTTCGTTATGGCACTCGACGGTTGTCCGAGAAGGCACTCTTGGCCGGGTTTTTAATGGTGTGGCTGCGCAATTGCGTGGTCTCAGGAGGGGCAGGCTCTATTGAGAGGATCAGTCGCCACTTCATTCTTCCTGCCGTGAAGTTGGCCTTTGGGGTCAGGCTGGCCCTCCTTCCTGCCATGGTGTACAGTATTCAACATGGTCTTCGCGCCTTCTCGTCCAAGGTCATTGCTCGTGACGTGGCAATGGATTTTGAACGTGTAGAATTACCTTACCATTACTTACTGGGATGGCTATTGCTGCATTATCAATCCTTGATGAGACCTGGGACGGGAGATGGCGTTACAGGTGATGACGCGTTTCTTTTCAAGTATCACCACCAGCCTTGGGAATGTAGTACCATGCCGGCGTGTCGGAGGATGCTGGCGAGGGTGGATGGGTACAATTTCTTCGTATCCGTTCCTTGTTTCACTGATCAAGAGGTGAGGAGTGTTCATGTTGATGGGGTCGGACCTCCTCATTTCTTGCCTGAAAAGATGCGTTTCTGGCTGCGCAACATTCGCCCGGCGCATCTAGTTTACCGGAATCGCACCACTGTGTATTTGGAGCCCTACTTGCCTAGTAGGTTTGCCCGTCAATTTGGGTATAGTCAGCTATTCCTCGGGCGCCCCAGTTCTCACCTGGGATTTGAAGGCAACATTCTTGACGGTATCAGAGCATGGAGCTACTATGACACCTGTCATACTCGGACTAGCTTCTTGGTCCCTGCCGCAAATGTGACGGATGAAATCCTGCATATGGCAGCCCTGTATCATGTCACGGCGAATCCTCCTCCCCTCAATTTTGACTTAAGGACTAGCTTTATTGTGGGCACTCGCCTAGCGGAGAAGGCTATGACGTCGAGAGCAAAGAAGAAAAGGATGAATAGGGTTCCCTCGCCCGATTCCGAATCCTTTGACACAATTGAGGAAAATAATGAACGGGACGGCGAAGACTCCTTTTCTTCGGGTGATGGGATAATGGCGGGTCAGCCTCCCGTTATGGCGGCTGAGATGGCGAGGAACAACCATCGGCCGTATTTGACGAAGCAGTGGACCCGTTACCGTCTACGTCGGAGGAGGTACGGGTAGATCTATCGCCCGCCATGCCTGGTCCTTCGCGTAAGCGAGGCAGGCACGAGCCTACCGGCGGAGAAGTAATTTTTTCTGTAAAGAGAGCGGCTGTCGGTCCCCGTAGGCTGCTTATTACGGAGAAGGGTGAGGGTGTAGACGATGTTCCGGAGGTAAGTCCAAGTCGAAGTTCTATCTTTATTGTAGCTTTCTTTCCTCTCGGGGATATGACTTGGTCATTTTTTCTTCGTAGGTGTCTGACGAACCAGGCTCTCCTGAACCATCTGCTGCTTCAGTAGTTGATCCGGCCCTTGCCGTTTTGATTAGCGACATGTGTGCCGCGGTCCTCTCTGCGGGGGCTCTCCCAGCGGCGACTAAGGACTCCCAAGCTGCTGAGGCCCCAGCCCAGGGTGACGAAATTTCTGAATTTCAACGAGATGACACCATCCTCGGTGCATCCCCTCCCGAGGATGCAAGGGCAGATGAGTCTTTTATTCCTGACTCGGAGGCTGTTGGTGAAGAGGTTGTGATGGCTGTAGGCGAACCTCAGCCTCCACATTCCTCAACTGGTAAGCTGAGCCACATATTGACCACCGAGGGGGCTTATTTGCTCTATCAACATATCCTTCGGATCAAGTCGATTTATGGTTGCCTTGGCCCTGCAGGTCCTGACCCTTTACCTCCCGCCGCGGATGTCTTCGGGGAAGGCCCGGTCTGCCGTGATCTGGACGAAAGGAGCATTTTCTCTCCTTCGCCATCGCATGTTGAGGGACATCCTGCCAGCTCTGGGCAGATGGGGATGGAGTTGGTGCTGGCCCCGTCCTCGTCTTCAGCTGCTTATACGGCACCGGAGATCGACTTCTCGACTCTGCCGAGCATCCAAATTCTGCGGGCCGCTGAAGAGGAATTGACCGATGTTCAAGCGTCTTTCCGTGCGGAGTTGGTTTCTCTTGTGGCGGGAGCGGCAGATTCCGTCGCGTCTTCTTCCGTGCTACCAGCCACACTCCCGCTGACACCGGTTTCCTCGGAGGCTCTGGACGAGGTGACGCAGGATGTGGTTGACAGCTTTTATCGCCACTTAGGGAGGGGTATAAACGCTGCCGTGGAATGGGGGGTCCCTTTTTCTCTGCCTCTTCGGGGAGCTCGGGGCCAAATTGACACTCTGAAGGGTCTTCCTGGCGGGCTGGGGTTAGCAGCGTTCCTGGAGCCTAAGCTGACAGAGGCTGACCAGCTTGTGACCCAACTGCTGGCAATACGGCAGGCTGGTTTGCCTGCTGCGATCGAACGAGAGCGGGGCTTCCTGGTTGCTGCTCGGGACAGGATCAAGCTCGCTCGAGAAACTGTCGGGCCGGCTGTGCAGGGAGATCTTGACAAGTTCTCCGTCTCCTATGACCGACTGGGTCGTCGGAGTCAGGCTTGTAGGGCCCGGGAAGAATCTGCCTCTCGTGGAATAGCTGACACGAAGGAGCGGATTCTCGCACTCCAGGAGGAGTTGGCCTTCTTAGAGTCAGAGCGGGAGGCTGCTCATGCAGAACAGGAGTCGATTGCTCGGGAGGCCGAGCAGATTTCTCGAACTTCTGCCAACCTGGAGCGATCTTTTAAGAAGTTCGAGGACAACTGGCAGGCCCACGTTCATCTGGAGGACCCGGCGGTGTTGAACCAGGAAGCTGAGCGTCGAGCCAAACAGAGGTTTGAGCGATCGGTCGCCTTGATAAAGGACCGCCTCACGGTGTTATGTGCCCCGGAACAGTGATCTGCCATCTGTCTTCTTCTGCTTCTCTTTTTTTTTTTTCTTTCATATGTGTATATTTTTATCTGCAAGGGATGTGATCCCCACTGATGTAGCTCCTTTGAATTTTGAAATAAATGAGCGTGTTTTAACTCATTTTCTCTTTCTTATTCTTGTGGTGTTCATGGAATTGGACTTCCTGGGGGGTTATTTGTGGACTTGTTACCCTGGGCGTACCTTGGTTTTAGGTACGGATAACAAGTTTGATCAGGATGTCCGGGACAGCCACGACAAAATGGTCATGGATGTTCTCGGTACTGGGGAAAGGAATGCCGTAGAGCAGCTGGGCTCCCGGGGTATGGTAGGATGGTGGATTTATGCTTAAGAAGCTTAGCAAGGGATATTTGTGGACCTATTATCCTTGGCGTACCCTGGTTCAGGATACGGATAATAAGGTGGGAGGAAGCCAGTCATATTTGCTCCGAGATTATGAGGACGTAGCAAACATGAGAGTTTTACCGTGGAATCTTCCTACTCAGAGGTAATGAGAACATGGTAGGGGGAGACTTCACGGAAGACTTTTCTATAATCAATAGTGGTCAACAGAGGACGTTTGTGGTCAACAGAGGACATTTGTGGTCAACAGAGGACATTTATGGTCAACAGAGGACGTTTGTGGTCAACAGAGGACATTTGTGGTCAACAGAGGACATTTGTGGACCTATTATCCTTGTCGCACTCCGGTTGTGGGTACGGATAATAGGTTGAAAGGGAACCAACATACTTGCTCAGAGGTAATATGGACATGGCAAATATGGTGATTTCTTCGACGGAGCCTTCCCACTCAGAGGTAATGAGGACATGGCAGGAGTGGGCTCAATGAAGAAGGGGTGCATAGAACTACTCAGAGGTAGGAGGACATGGAAGTTCTATGCGAGGGGGCGGTTTGTTTTTGGTGGAAGTGAAAACGACTCAGAGGTAATGAGGATATGGTCGTTTCGGAAATTAGTGGATCGATTACCCTTTTTGTGCACTGGGAGCGCGGGTAGTGGATCATGAGGGAGGATCTCTTTCAGGAAGAAAGTTCAGAGGTATGATTATACGTGACTTACTATCTGAGAGAGTGACCGGAATGTAAGTACATAATTTGGATTTTCTAGAATATTGAGAAGATGAGAGTTCAGTGGCACCAGCGGGTGCATGGCTCGGTAATCTGAAATGTTGTGGATGTGGGTTCAGTGGTATCAATGGATACATGACTCGATAATTTGGAAAATGGTGGGTGCGAGTTCAGGGGTACTAAGAGGGTACATGACTCGATAATCAGGAGAACGTTGTCTAAACATAGTATTTCTTTAGAAACTTGCCGTTGACGGGCAACATAAGCAAGTCCCCATTCTGCTTGGCGAGGCGGTAGGCGCCGTTGGAGAACACGGCCTCGATGACAAATGGACCTTCCCATTTTGGCTGGAACTTGCCTGCGGTCTTGTGAGTCATGACCATTGGTCTCCGGACTGCCAGAACGAGATCGCCCACTTGGAATGTTCTGATTTTGACCTTCTTGTTGAAGGCTCCTGATATACGTGCTTGGTATAGCTCGATCCTTTGCTGGGCTAGGAGGCGCTTTTCGTCTAAGGCCTCCAACTCTTGTAATCGGCGTCGATAGTTATCATCCGTTGTCAATTGATAAGTGAGGGCGACGTGGAGTGAGGGAATCTGAGTTTTCAGTGGGAGGACTGCCTCACTCCCGTATACTAAAGAGAATGGTGTATTCCCAGTAGCTGTTCGAACCGTGGTGCGATAAGCCCATAAGCATTCGCCGAGCTTCTCGTTCCATCGCGTTTGTTGGAGGAGACAAACTTCTTGAGGAGTTTGATGATTGTTTTATTGAATGCCTCTGCCAACCCGTTTGCTGCCGGGTTATATGGTGTCGAAGCGACATTCTGAATGCGGTGTTTGTCGCAGAATCGATAGAATGCATGGCTTGCAAACTGTGGACCATTATCATGGATGATCCTCCGCGGCAGTCCTAAGCGGTAGATGACATGATGCTTAAGGAAGCTGATCACGTTTGAAGTCTTAACTTCTGCGAGTGGGACGGCTTCCGCCCATTTGGAGAAGTAGTCGGTGATCGCAAGTATGAAGCGATGTCCTCGGGAGGAAGGTGGGGTGATTGGACCAATGATATCCATTTTCCATGCTTCGAATGGCCAGGATGCCACCGTTGGATGTAGAAACTCGGATGGTTGGTGAATGAAGTCCGCGTGGACTTGGCAAGCCTTGCATTTTCTGGCATAGTCTATTGCGTCTGCCACCATCGTGGGCCAGTAGTAGCCCATACGGCGAAGGCGGTCCTGTAGCTTAGGGCCAGGCTGATGGGCCCCACAGACACCGTCATGAGCTTCTCGTACAGCTTCTTTGGCTTCTGCGTTTGACAAGCACCGGAGTAATAATCCGTCGTAGGATCGTCGGTACAGCATCTTTGTCTCTGTGTCGTAGAAGAATCTGAGAGAACGCCGTCTGATGGAGGTGGCTTCCCTTGGATTCTCCGGAAGGATATCGTATACGACGAAGTCAATGAACGGCTGTCTCCAGTCTGGTGTTTCGTCGACCGTCTGGGCGAAATAGCTCGCCACAAATTGAATATTGTTCTTGGGACAGACCAGTTCGTGGCCTATCACCTCAACCGAGTGATGCGCTTGGTTCGGTACTGCTAAGGAAGCGGCAAGGCCTGCTAGGGCATCGGCTTCGATATTTTGAAGTCTGGGGACGTGTTCGATGAAGAATCCCTCGAATGAGGAGATAATGTTGATTGCTATTTGGTGGTAGGGGATCATATCTTCATGGCGGACTTCGTACGACCCCCGAATCTGATTGACGATTAATTGTGAATCGCCGTATGCTTCGAGATATTCTACACCCAGCTCCTTTGCAAGTTGGAGGCCAACGACCAAAGCGTTGTACTCGGCCACATTGTTGGAACAGGGTTCCGTGAGAGAGTAGGCGCGATTGATCACTAGCCCGGTAGAAGAGATCAATATTACTCCGACCCCGACGACGATATTTCCCTTGGGTCCGGTTCTTGAAGCGCCATCGAAGAACATCCTCCATATGTTGTCGTGGGTGGTTGTATTAGAATCGGCGACCACATCTGGGATTTCCTCGTATATTCTGGATGACCCCGATCCTGGCTGGGCCGCCAAAAAGTCTGCCAGGGCTTGGCCTTAGACAGCCTTCTGTGGGACGAAGATCATATGATATGGGGATAGCAGTATTGCCCATGTAGCGAGGCGAGAGCTGAGCGCCCCTGGTTTAGTCATGAGGACCCTGAGGGATTTACCCGTGAGATCACATGTATGGTTTGTCCTGTAACATAATGCCGCGTCTTTTGAATGGCGAATACCAAGGCGAGGCATTCTTTCTCCACGGCAGTGTATCGGTGTTCAGGCCCGACCATCATTCGGCTGAGGTAGTATATGGCCTGTTCGTGTCCTGCGTCGTTATTTTGTGCCAGCAGGGCACCGAGGGAGTGTTCCATTGCTCGTACATAGAGCAAGAATGGTTTTCCAGGGACCGGGGCCACCAGGACTGGAGGATTTGACAAATATTCTTTGATGTCGTCAAAAGCGCGTTGGCATTCTTCGTCCCATACGAATGAGACTCCCTTCTTCATGAGGTGTGTGAACGGCCGGCATCGTCCGAAGAGATTGGAAATGAACCTTCTGATATAGGCTAGCCTCCCTTGGAGGCCTCTAAGTTCGCGGAGATTTTTCGGGGGACCCATCTCCATTATTGCCTTGGTTTTCTCAGGGTCTACATGGATACCCCGTGCAGTGATGATGAAACCTAAGAACTTCCCGCTGGATACGCCCAAGAACGACTTTGTAGGGTTCATCTTCAGGTTGTGGGCTCGCATCAGGTCGAATACCGTTCTCAGATCTTGCAGATGATCCTCCTTGCGGCGACTCTTGACAGCGATGTCGTCGACGTAGCATTCCACTATTTTGCGCAAATGTTCTCTGAAAATGATACTCATAGCCCGCTGATATGTGGCACCAGCGTTCTTTAGACCGAATGGCATGACTGTGTAACAGTATGTACCGATCGGTGTTCTAAATGATGTGTGCTTCTCATCGTCGGGGGACATCTTGATTTGATTGTATCCCGAGAATCCATCCATGAATGACATTCGTTCGAAGCCGCATGTGTTGTCAATCATGATGTCCGTGATCGGGAGGGGGAATTCGTCTTTCGGACA
The DNA here is from genome assembly GCA_029216955.1 of Iris pallida. Taxonomy (NCBI): domain Eukaryota; kingdom Viridiplantae; phylum Streptophyta; class Magnoliopsida; order Asparagales; family Iridaceae; genus Iris; species Iris pallida. Next base: position 1,112,334 of record JANAVB010020598.1, on the reverse strand, counting down.
TGCCTCATTTAGATTACGGAAGTCGATGCAGATTCGGATCTTTTCGTTCTTCTTAAGGACCGGGACTATATTGGCGACCCAGTCAGGGTGTTGCTCCTCACGGATGAAGCCGCTGGCTATCAGTTTGTTGACTTCGGCTTCGATCGCGTCCATGACGCCCGGGCGGAAGCGTCGTTGCTGCTGCTTGACTGGCTTTGCATCCGGCCGTATATTGAGTTTATGGAGAGCAATATCGGGATCTAATCCCGGCATGTCTTCGTAACTCCATGCAAATACGTCAATGTATTCTCTGATGAGTTCCAGCAGTGATTCTCGTTCCTCGTCTGTTAGGCTTTTACTGACGAAGATTGGCTTTGGAGAGGATTCGGTGCCGAGGTTGACCTGCATAACTTCATCCTCTGTAGGAGGTTCTCTTAGCTCGAACCGCTTTTTCCATTGTGCGTCTAACTGTTGGGCCCACGGCTCAAGCTCGAGAATTTCAGGAATGTCCTCATCTTCTTCGTAAGCGTCGGCAAATGCCATGTTGACTGATAGGACTTGTCTGAATATGTCCCCAATGCTTGTGTCTGAGTCGGAAGTTGGTGACCCGGTTGAGTGTAACTGCCAATCACATTCTTCATCTGAACTCTCTGGAGTCGTTGTGGGAGTTACATACCCTAGTCCACATCGAGTTTTGCTATAGTAGTCCCGTGGTTTACCAGACGGTACTGGGGGCTTCAAAGGTAGTCGCCGTCCGGTACCGTAATTCAAGCCTTGTGTAGTTTTTAGATCATATCCTTGTTTCTGCATGAGGTATTTGGACTGGGGACTATAAAGGTATAGAGGCAATCTCCCGGCATCTGACCCAAGATCGACTTCTTTTATGGTGAAGGGGTACGGATCGTCTTTCCGGCCGAAGATAATCGGGTGGTCCCCTCCATCGACTATTCGGTAAGCGTCTTCTGCCGGAGTGAGCTGGATTGTGGTATATACATTTGTCACTTGTGTGTGTAGGTGAGTGCCTATACCGTGGTCCATAGCATACATTGTACATAGCTTGTTGAGCTCGATGTAATTCAAAGATAGCCCTTTATTGATAAAATAAGGTATCTTCTCGAGAGGGATTACATCATCCGCGGAAGGGGTATCGGAGTGGGCAGCCACATACTTGGCTAATTCTGGTTCTTCTTCGGCCACCCCCTGTATAAGTGAAGACTGGGAGAGCGACCTAGTCAGCTTGATCTTCAGAGGCTCGACCGGGGGAGCAGGTCGTGGAGTTGTTGGTAGACTAGCAACCCCCAGCTTGGCATCTGACGTGGGGCGAGGAGTGGCTGGTTCGCTGGAAGTGTCAGACCTCGCGTCGGGGTGACGGCCCTTTTTAGGAAGACGTATTGTGAGCGGTCTGTCGGAGGGATTGAGTTTCTCCGCTTGGAGCTGACCGACTCTCGGTAGTCTGATGGTAAAAGGCCCTGGTGTGGGTCTCGGTACTTGGCCAGACCTCGGCAGCCGAATTCTCATCTGCTCTTCTTGCGCCGATAGACTGATTGCGTCCTTACGCAAAGTAGCCGTAAGGGGTGCAGAACTGCCCGGTTTGCGAGCGTGGAGGTGGATCGTCAGGGGTTCTTCTGATCTTGTGGTGGTCTTGGTGTGAGCTTGCACCTCCTCTTCGACCCGATGCTTCTTTGATTTTTCTTACAGACAGGAGTCTGAGTAATAAGATTCGACCCCTTTGAAGGGATCGATATCAGCAAACTCTGTCCTCACGAAGCCGTGCTTATCGACATATTTGAAGCATTGGTGTAGCGTGGAAGGCACGATCATGTAATCGTGTATCCAAGGCCGCCCCAGAAGGATATTGTAAGAAGTGTCGGCATCTATGACGTAGCAGGTGACTTCTGATTGGAGATCGCCAATCTGATATTTCAAGCGAATCTTCCCTATTGGGTAGCTCCTGCCCGAATTGAAACCGCTAATGGCGGTGCTTGTAGGCGTCAGGCGATGCATTGGAATGCGAAGATGATGTAGCAGACCCTTCGGAATGATGCTTATGGAGGACCCAGGATCAATGTGCATTCGGTCTACCTTTACGTCGTCGATGTATCCAGTGTAGTACAATGGGCGATCGTGCAGGTTAGTTTTAATGAGCATATCCTGCGGAGAGAAGACGATATTGGGCATTGCACCTGTACACGCACTATCTTGGAGATCTGTAGGCTGATTATCTCCCGTGAGGTTGACCTGAGCCAAGTATGCGTCGGCATTTTGGAGCGCCTCACTTAGAGCCGTGCGGACATCCTTTGAGAGCCTCAGGAGTTCATATAAGGACAATTTGGCCGGTGTATTAGCCAATTGCGCCAAGATGTCGAAGTTGTAGGGCCTCTCCAGCCCCTGAGGTGTCTCCTTTCGGAGGGATTTGTCGAAGCGAGTCTCCTTCGGCCTAGGCTTGTCGGTTGTCGAAGGCTGAGCCGGTCCCGGAGTATTGACGGCTGAGACTTCCTCCTCCTCTGCCGAGGCGGTGCGACATGATCTGACCTTTCCACTTTTCTTTTTAGAAGGTAAAGTGGGCTGAGTCACCTCGTGGACTAGGTCCGGATGGACCCACATGATTTTCCCTCGTGATGTGGTGAGGGGTACTAGGCCGGGAGTTTGATCACGGGCAGGCGGAAGATTAGTGATTTCTATCGTTGCCAGAGGGATGGGTATGACACCGTCTTGAGTCTCTGTTGGAGGGAAATTGCCGAATTGTACGGACACCATGTTGGCTGCTACGGTTACCTCCTCGAAGTCGATAGCCAGAGCGTTCGAATCGATAAGGTTCTGGATATACCGTTTCAGTTGGTAGCAGTCGTGTGTAGCATGGTGGACGTAGCGGTGGTAATGGCAGAACTTCGGATTTTCCAAATCAGCAGGCCGAGGTTCCCGCCTTGGTGGAGGAAGCTGAATTCTATCTCCTTGTATAAGCATGTCCAAGATAGGCTTGACGTGGCCGTCTTTGAAAGAATAAGTGATTTGAGGCCATTGTTTGTCTGCTGGCTGTGGCTCGGGCTTCTGGGCTGTATCGGTCATCATGGACTGCTTGCCTTTGTTGTCCCGGTTGTTGGAGGGGCTACCCCCATTGTCGTTGCTGGCGTTGGGACGCTTCCCCTTGCTCTCTCCCTCTGAGATATGCAACCCCAGTTGGCGAGCTTTCTTCAATCGTTCCTCGGCACTTGTAGCGCTGAGGATAAAGGCCTTCCAGTCCTTGAATTGACTTTCGCCCATCCAGAGACTAATTGTTGGGAGTAGTCTCTTTTGGCAAATTTCAATCAAGGAAGAGTCCGGGTTGCCAGATGGTAACTTCATTGCGGTTTGACGAAACCGCTCAATGTAATTCCTTGTCAGCTCTTTCTCTCCTTGGACGACGTCCATGAGGGTAGACATCGTGACGTCCTGCCCTACCTCATAGAACCTCTCCAAGAACAAGCGCTTGAAGCCAGCGAAGGAGTGGATGCAATTATCTGGCAGGTTGCGGTACCAATCGAAGGCGACTCCTTCCAGTGCCCCAATGAATAACCGTGTGAGGATGGCGTCATCATGGGGCAGATGGTCGGTAGTGACCTCAAAGTAAGTGATGTACCGACTTGCTGAAGTCTTACCATCTGTAGCCTCCCTTCACGGAATTTTTTTTAAAAATATTTTGAGAATATTTAATTTTATTGAAATGGTGATTTTTAGATTTTTATAAATAAATATTTAGTAAATTATTACGGTAGATGATTTTAGCCATGGTTGAGATTCGGAGTACAAGGTGACTAGGAATCGTGGCACGGATAGTGCAGTGGTGTGCTTTGACTAGTGTATTAGCCCTGGTAGAAAAGGTCGAGCCATAGTGATGTCCTAACTAAAAAAAAACCAGGCTAAGTTGTGACATGACCGTTAAAAATAGTTTAATTATTTATATTTAATATTATTTGACATTAAGAGACCCGGATGTACCAACCCAGCCCGGACTAGACCCGTACCAAATCCAAGCCCATGTAGTCAGGCGGCACGTCCAATGACAGTCATGTTGATGAAATTTGGTATAAGGGTGTTGTATTTTCGTTTTAATGGTTTAATGAATATTCCTAAGTAATTATAATTTAAATATTATAAATACTACGATTAGTTGGCATTCAATGACACTTTGTATAAAATAGGTTTTGTGTATCTTGGAATTATTAGGCTGCGCTTAATGGTATAGATACACCAGTACTGCTTTATTAAATTTCGTACATTTATTGTTATCTTATTCGAGGTTATTATATATATAATATTAGTTTATTATTATATGGTTGTCGAATAATGTTATATATCTATAGATATTCATAGTTATATAAATAAAGCTCTAGACTGATAATAGAAATATATATATAGAAAGGTATATATGTATCATATATAAATAGATATAATAATATAGAAATAAGTGTTTATACGTATATATATTAATATATATATATATGAATATATAGGTGTATTATATAAATATTGGTGTAAATGTATAGACGTATATTAAAAATATAGGTATTTATATAAATGGTTGTGTGAATATATAAATATATATATTATATATATATTAGCTATACGTGTAAATAATTGTATATATATATATATATACATATATCTAGGTAATTATATATATATAGGTAAATATATCTAGGTATTTATATACATATGTCTATGTATATATTTGGTAATTGAATAGAAGGGGTAAAAGAATAAGCAACCAAGCCGGCCAGGCCAGCCAGGCCCGGCCCAACACCAACCCAGGGCCAGCATTCCAGCTGACCTGACCCCAAAGCAACGCCTGAACCGAGCAGCAGCAATGCTCAACCAAACTTTCCCAGGCTCTATATCCCCACACCAATTTTTCCCCAGCACCGAGCAAGCCCAGCTCGAAATCGAGCTAGGACCCGGGCATCCCCAACGAGTGAAGTCCTCACAGGCTCACAACACCCAGGCCTGAGGCCCAGGACCCAACTCAACCTCTCCCCACCCCCGCGTTCGGTTGTAACCGAACTGTATATATATGAATGATAGAGGGATTCGAAAGAAAGTAAATCATCAAAACCCTAACTCGACTACACGCCACCCGCACCGCCATCCCAGGCGACCTGGCGCACACGTGTGCGGCCCCGCGCCGCCGTCAGGGTGGCCGGCCCCTGTCCGGAGGCGGCAACGACAGCGCACTCGCGCGCGTTTGAGAAGTTAACAGCAGCAGCGACACTACGCGAGGCCAACTTCGCGTCGCGTTTTCGCAACGCATGGTAAACCGTTTGTCGATCCGTGAGTTCAGGTACGTTCACAACCCATAGGGCTGTAAATCCCTTCACATAGATTCCTTTAACACGCACTGTGCACGACGAGAATCGAGTTCCAAACTCGGAAAAATCTGTCCCAAAACAGAGTAAAATCCAGTCCAATCACCCAAGTTTAACGATCGATTCTGATCGATCTAGTATCATGTTAGAAAAACTATTTGAAGACGTTTATTGACAACATGTAGGGCTTCGAATGCCTTTTTGCGGAATTTGAATTCATCGACTGAGCGTCGAGAAATCGAATTCCAAAGTTTCCCAAAAACCTGTTTTGAAAACTAGAAAATTCTTCCACACGACGTGCGTCACGCCAATCGGGACGACGTGGTCGCGAACCGAAAGCATCGAAAGCTGCGTAACAGTTTCGTAGTCGTGTGGGCTTTGACGGAATTTAAATTGGTCGCGTGTGCGTGACGAATTTGATGCGTATCAGTCGAAATTCACCGTATCGTGCACTTTACAAATTTCTCAATTACTTTGTGCACGCTCGTCAGATCGAGACAAAACTTGCGCTAACAGAACCGTATCGTTTTTCTGGTCCTGCATGCCAAGTTTGGTCCGATTCTGAGACCGTTGATAAAATCGTCGTTTTGCGGGCCCCACGGTCCCACTCAACGGGCGATTTTGTGCACGGCCCGCCGGAATCCAACTTTGGACATACGGTTGGGTTCGTATCGGAAAACTGGATCCGTAGACGTGTAGTTTGACGACTTTAGAGACCATTGACTTTGGCACGCTTTTCGGTGCAAAGCGGATCCAACGGCGAACATCGTTTTTGCCCGAAATTACCGTTTTGCCCCTGTGTCCAGAATTGGACATAAGGACAGGCAATCCTAGCTAATTGGACTATTCTGAGATCATTGGTATTGTTTATTTCAGCTTTCGGGGACTGTTGTACGGGTTTTGACTATTGTGGCATTTTGAGTGATTTGGATCGTCGGTTTCACCAGCACAGGACCACAGGCGAGTACAGTTTATTGTCTGCATTTCAATATTGATTTTCACTATATTTCATTGATTGGCCATTGGTTATGTGATTATTTTCTATTAAAATTGTTGAGTCGGGAATGGGAAGTACCAACGATGTGTGATCTGACCTTAGACAGTGTAGAGAGTGTAGACAGTGATTCATTATTTCTTGTAGACAGTGTAGACAGTGATCTATTTATTTCTTGTAGACAGTGTAGACAGTGATTTATTTCTTGCAAAGTAGACAGTGTAGATCATGATTTTTACTGCATTTAAATTGTGTAGATCGTGTTTATTATTTTGTAGACAGTGTTTCTTTATTGCAATATTTTCTGTAGACAGTGTAGCTTTATACAATGTAGACAGTGTAACTTAGACAGTGTAGACAGTGTAACTTAGACAGTGTAGACAGTGTAACTTTAGACAGTGTAGACAGTGTCGCATAATTGTCCCGAGACCGATCACATATCAAAAGGTACTTCTAGCAGTTGGAGAAAGTCTGTTGTGTCTATTTATTTACTATTAGTTTTCTGTATTTTCTGTTTATTTTCAAACCTCATAATTGATGTCTAACCTTTGTTTTATAGTCATCTTCTTTATTTGAATTGCATTCAGTGAATTGTGCTCGTTCCATTCCTGACTGGAAACCAACATTTTCAGGTTAGCCGTGGATTCACTTAGCATGGGAAATACGGGGATACTTGTAGCCAGAAGCCTAGAGACTAGCTAGATAGTTGAGTTGTAGTCATTCTATAATTGTACAAGTTTATGTTTATGCAAAGGTAAAACTTGTGATCTTTGTAAATTAAATTAATCTTGTGAATGAGTATTATTTGTGATTTTGATCTTCATGGCCGTGACAGCGTTCTACCGCCGACACTGCGGCGTAGGCTGGCTTGAACACGTCTCGTATCCGTTTAAAAAAAAAAAAACGGGTGCGGGTCGTGACAAGTTTTTGTGGTGGCCCATGCAGGTCAGTTTTTACAAATAATGCGAACTCGTGATAGTACTTAAGTTAGTCGTACTATTGCGAGCCTGCGATCAGGAAATGCTCATTTCACGAATTAGAATTTATTTAATTTACAAGGATGACTAGGACTAGGAGTCCCTTATACAAATTTACCGATGGGTAGTCAAGGCCATGCAATTTAGATGAGGAGTTATTAATTGTCTAGTTTGCCAGAACCCCATAAGTACACTATTTCATCTAGATAGGACGATATGATCCAATGTGGATAGACTATTCGCTTGGTGAGACAGGGCTTCGTAGAGATAATGATCTAACCTTGATAAATGGTGCAATTCCTTCTCTTTGCCCTTTGGATACCATCCCCATATTCTAGTCCGAATTGCCTATTTAGTTCCAATTTTTGCCCTAAGAATTATTATTTTATGTTATACGTAGATGAACCTCGAGTAGTTTCGGTTCAGGTTTTTCCCAATGTTTGAATACAATGGAATAGTTAGAATGTTATATTTCCTTGTCCTCAGATATTTCTTTCCTGTGCAACCTCTTACTATAAAGATTGTAACTGATAGGACAAATATTTATGCCTTATTACATAGTCGACTTGTTTGAATCCCTAAAAGCCCAGGAATTTTACAGATATAGTTAAAGGAATGATGGTTGACTCATAATGGCAGGACAGCAGCGCACTGTCGCCATTTAATTGAATTTTTGGAGACTATGGGTACACTGCAGCCAGCAGCGCACTGGCGAGACACAACCCCTAGAGGTGAACTTAGTTTAAGAAAATATAGGTGATGGGCTATTGCCAAAACTATGGCTAGTGGTCCTCTTTGATCATAGTTACCCGGGTGTCGAGATAAGGTAGAGTATCTGATAGTATATCACATCTGAATCACAGAACCAAGAGTTTACCATCACCCGAGTATACGAACGAGGCATAATCCTCGGTGAAATGATTTTTGACGTGATTATAAGTTTAGGATACTATAGAGGATAGGACCGTGCCATGTATGTCCCATAAGATACAAAGCCAATAGTAGTGGAAGTTTGTAAGTTTGGTAGCATGTCTCCCGACATAGCACTCCGTATGATCCTCGTGATCTATTGATGAGGAAATTGACTGCACTAATAATTTTTCCTAGAATATAAAAGTTAGAGGTTCACAACCCTTTAGTCGACCAAGGCAGTATGAATGAGAAAATAGTAGGATGACCGTGTCAGAAAGAACACCTGGTAAGGTTTGATTCTCACAAAACTTGAATTACTTGTGCCTTTTTTCAAAAATCTCACGTACTTGTATTTTTACTATCTTGACCAATACTGCTATTACAGCCTAGTTTTGCAAGCTTACTCTTTTATCGAGCTTGATTCAAGACATGTGTTTATTGGGGACGCCCACTAACATATTGTCTAACCAGAATCGATGTATTACGGTCTGATCAACCGTAGTGCACTCGGTTCGCTCTCCCTCTAATTAACCTACGCAGTGTTCTAAAAATCGGCCTAGGCGGCCGCCTAGGCGGCGCCTAGGCGCTAGGCGGCCGCCGGCCGAACCGAAAAGGCCCTAGGCGGCCGGCCTAGGCGCTGGGCGGGTCTAGGCGGGCCTAGGCGGCCCTAGTCGGGCCTAGCCAGCCCTAGTCGGACCTAGCCGGCCGGTTTAGGGCAAATTTTTTTGAAATTTTTTCAAAAAAAAAAAAATGACAAAATAAATTACTTACCTGTCACCGCCGTTTGCCGCCGTCGTCGCCGCCGTTTGCCACCGTCGTCGCCGTCGTCGACGCCGTTTGCCACCGTCGTCGCCGTCGTTGACGCCACCGCCGCCGACTTCTGTTGCTGCTGCTGCTGCTGTTGTTGTTTTTGCTGTCGTCGACGTCGAGGGGAGGAGGAGGAGAGAGGGGAGCGGAGGGGAGGAGGAGAGTGGAGAGGGGAGCGGAGGGGAGGAGGAGAGAGGGGAGCGGAGGGGGAGCGGAGGGGAGGAGGAGAGAGGGGAGCGGAGGGGAGGAGGAGAGAGGGGAGCGGAGGGGGAGCGGAGGGGAGGAGGAGAGAGGGGAGCGGAGGGGGAGCGGAGGGGGAGCGGAGGGGAGGAGGAGAGAGGGGAGCGGAGGGGGAGCGGAGGGGAGGAGGAGAGAGGGGAGCGGAGGGGGAGCGGAGGGGAGGAGGAGAGAGGGGAGCGGAGGGGGAGCGGAGGGGAGGAGGAGAGAGGGGAGCGGAGGGGAGGAGGAGAGAGGGGAGCGGAGGGGGAGCGGAGGGGAGGAGGAGAGAGGGGAGCGGAGGGAGAGGAGGAGAAGTCTGCACACTCTCTCTCCTCTCCTCCCCCTCATATATACTTTTTTTTTTCTAGGGTTAAAAAAAAAAATTTGAAAGAAAAAAATTTGGTTTGGAGGATCGAACCCATAACCACAACAATAGAAGACTTTAGTATGGCTGTACTAGCCACAAAGGCCCAATAGTTTATGTGTCCACAGATCACATACAAACTATTTATATATATACTAATTCACTTAGAAAAAATAAAAAAAATCAAATCGGCGCCTAGGCGCCGCCTAGGCGCCCTAGGCGCTAGTCGGGCCCTCAACGCACCGACTCCGCCTAGCGAAATCTATAACATTGAACCTACGTGGATTGAAATGTAGATGTCTCTTGGATCTCATCCGCGACTGTATTGACAAATCCTCTTGAATTATACATTCGTCTTTGAATCATGAAATCGTATTCAGAAACATCTCCCTTGAATTCTTTATTGTTTTAGTCTTTCACTGATTTGGAAAGACAAAAGCTCATGATGGTAGAGAGATACAGAGTATTCCCATGGCTATGATCATGGTAGGCACAAGTGTAGCTACCATCGGCCAGTCATGTGATTGAGTTACTCGTTCTTCCATAAACCCTCAAACTGTTATCGGGACTATCAAGCCATCTGAATTTGAGAATGACGAGGGTTTTACCCTTAGTCGAAATGCCAAACCAAGGATACTATCTATTCTCAAGAAACCAAATAGCGTGAGCCTCTAATTATTTGCTTGAAGCTTGCTTTAACTAGACCTTTGTGACAATAGTCTGGCAGGTTTGACACAAATAAAAATTCACGACCCAATTGTTAGAAAACCTCTTCATATGACGTGCCTTAGAGAATGGTTACCCCGTCGATAACTCTTGTATACTATGGATATGTAAGTTCATCTATTCCGTTGATCCTGTGTCATTGTACACACTCATTTTTTATTTATTGAGGAACGATCCTTGACTTGACTTATATCTACCATATCCCATTACGTCGTACCTTGTTCTTTATTACCGAGAATCGAGGTGCAATACCAGGACCTTGGAACTCTTCTAACCTCATTATTCCTAAAACCATGTCCTAGTTTCTAAGGTGGGTAGACTGTAAGCCTTCTAAATTAGGATATACCAGAATTACCGAGTGATTAGAATAAATTCCATTATGATGATTATTAGTGCCCTTTGACTCCCACTTTTCATTTAGATCCTTTTGTGTCCCCGGTCGTGCCATTAATATTCGGAGCACGAGACCAGCCATTACCTTCCAACAAATTTTATATGCAAGATCTAGACGAGTCCACCTTCATCTAGGTATATCATGTCCCACTCAAAACCGTCCCCTTGTACTCTATTTTCATGGTACGACTTTCAGGTAAAAAGGACTAGCTACAACCCTTACCATAATACCAGTATACTTTCCAACTTCCACTAGAGCCTCAACCTTGACCGAAATCATTCGACCCAATATATGGTTGTGATCCACTCGAAGCCCACTACGCACATGCCACTAGTGTGCCACCCAATTGAGGCCTCATGTGCTACTTAAACACAAAAGTCTTGGAAAGTACATTTTTGGGGCTTCATGAACTTAGCTAACCAACCTGACGGCCAACTAGCTCAACCCTTGGATAGAAAATTATTCTAGGATACCCTAATCTAGTAGGAAGAGTTTTATCATTAGGATCTTGTCCAATCCATATAGATTGAAATCCAATGACCACCCAATCAACGACTGATGTCCAAATAGAGAACCCAGTAGGATCACAATCTAGATTTCTCAAACTCCATTCCATTTTGGAACCTTGTTTAGAATTCCGAGATTGGAACTTTTGTATTCCAGATTGCAAGCTCTCCTAAAGAACGAATGATTCTTAGATTTAGTCAATGACTAGACTAGAGTAGCCCAATCTAGTGAGTAAGACTATAGGTTCATAAATACTCTTTCTATCGGAATCCTTGGATACTTTCTACCGTTCTTGAAATTTCATATTTATTCTTGATTATTTTATGACCTTCCTATTTCAGAGCGACGAATAGTCATGCTTACTAGAGTTTGCCAACATTCCTAGCTACTTGTATAAATTTGCTTATTAAGTTTTTGGGTTGCTTGATAGATACGAGAGAATTTTAGAAACCAGATGCCTAAATATCTGTTAGTAGGATTGTTAGCAACTAGAAGATTTTGAGATTTTAGCTTGAGGAGTAGTGTGACCAAAGGTGGGTAGAAGTCCTCGATGATTCGTAGTTACGAAATGGCAAAGAGGAAGATATAAATATTTCTGAGAAATTAAAATTCGAGGATATTTGGTAATAGTGGATTTGTTTATTTATTTTATTATTTATTTATACTTGAATTTTTAGCATGTTTACGAGTTAGAATTTCGAGGACGAAATTATTTTTAAGGTGGGTAGATTTGTAGCCTCCCTTCACGGAATTTTTTTTTAAAAATATTTTGAGAATATTTAATTTTATTGAAATGGTGATTTTTAGATTTTTATAAATAAATATTTAGTAAATTATTACGGTAGATGATTTTAGCCATGGTTGAGATTCGGAGTACAAGGTGACTAGGAATCGTGGCACGGATAGTGCAGTGGCGTGCTTTGACTAGTGTATTAGCCCTGGTAGAAAAGGTCGAGCCATAGTGATGTCCTAACTAAAAAAAAAAACCAGGCTAAGTTGTGACATGACCGTTAAAAATAGTTTAATTATTTATATTTAATATTATTTGACATTAAGAGACCCGGATGTACCAACCCAGCCCGGACTAGACCCGTACCAAATCCAAGCCCATGTAGTCAGGCGGCACGTCCAATGACAGCCATGTTGATGAAATTTGGTATAAGGGTGTTGTATTTTCGTTTTAATGGTTTAATGAATATTCCTAAGTAATTATAATTTAAATATTATAAATACTACGATTAGTTGGCATTCAATGACACTTTGTATAAAATAGGTTTTGTGTATCTTGGAATTATTAGGCTGCGCTTAATGGTATAGATACACCAGTACTGCTTTATTAAATTTCGTACATTTATTGTTATCTTATTCGAGGTTATTATATATATAATATTAGTTTATTATTATATGGTTGTCGAATAATGTTATATATCTATAGATATTCATAGTTATATAAATAAAGCTCTAGACTGATAATAGAAATATATATATAGAAAGGTATATATGTATCATATATAAATAGATATAATAATATAGAAATAAGTGTTTATACGTATATATATTAATATATATATATATATGAATATATAGGTGTATTATATAAATATTGGTGTAAATGTATAGACGTATATTAAAAATATAGGTATTTATATAAATGGTTGTGTGAATATATAAATATATATATTATATATATATTAGCTATACGTGTAAATAATTGTATATATATATATATATATATATATATATATATATACATATATCTAGGTAATTATATATATATAGGTAAATATATCTAGGTATTTATATACATATGTCTATGTATATATTTGGTAATTGAATAGAAGGGGTAAAAGAATAAGCAACCAAGCCGGCCAGGCCAGCCAGGCCCGGCCCAACACCAACCCAGGGCCAGCATTCCAGCTGACCTGACCCCAAAGCAACGCCTGAACCGAGCAGCAGCAATGCTCAACCAAACTTTCCCAGGCTCTATATCCCCACACCAATTTTTCCCCAGCACCGAGCAAGCCCAGCTCGAAATCGAGCTAGGACCCGGGCATCCCCAACGAGTGAAGTCCTCACAGGCTCACAGCACCCAGGCCTGAGGCCCAGGACCCAACTCAACCTCTCCCCACCCCCGCGTTCGGTTGTAACCGAACTGTATATATATGAATGATAGAGGGATTCGAAAGAAAGTAAATCATCAAAACCCTAACTCGACTACACGCCACCCGCACCGCCATCCCAGGCGACCTGGCGCACACGTGTGCGGCCCCGCGCCGCCGTCAGGGTGGCCGGCCCCTGGCCGGAGGCGGCAACGACAGCGCACTCGCACGCGTTTGAGAAGTTAACAGCAGCAGCGACACTACGCGAGGCCAACTTCGCGTCGCGTTTTCGCAACGCATGGTAAACCGTTTGTCGATCCGTGAGTTCAGGTACGTTCACAACCCATAGGGCTGTAAATCCCTTCACATAGATTCCTTTAACACGTACTGTGCACGACGAGAATCGAGTTCCAAACTCGGAAAAATCTGTCCCGAAACAGAGTAAAATCCAGTCCAATCACCCAAGTTTAACGATCGATTCTGATCGATCTAGTATCATGTTAGAAAAACTATTTGAAGGCGTTTATTGACAACATGTAGGGCTTCGAATGCCTTTTTGTGGAATTTGAATTCATCGACTGAGCGTCGAGAAATCGAATTCCAAAGTTTCCCAAAAACCTGTTTTGAAAACTAGAAAATTCTTCCACACGACGTGCGTCACGCCAATCGGGACGACGTGGTCGCGAACCGAAAGCATCGAAAGCTGTGTAACAGTTTCGTGGTCGTGTGGGCTTTGACGGAATTCAAATTGGTCGCGTGTGCGCGACGAATTTGATGCGTATCAGTCGAAATTCACCGTATCGTGCACTTTACAAATTTCTCAATTACTTTGTGCACGCTCGTCAGATCGAGACAAAACTTATGCCAACAGAACCGTATCGTTTTTCTGGTCCTGCATGCCAAGTTTGGTCCGATTCTGAGACCGTTGATAAAATCGTCGTTTTGCGGGCCCCACGGTCCCACTCAACGGGCGATTTTGTGCACGGCCCGCCGGAATCCAACTTTGGACATACGGTTGGGTTCGTATCGGAAAACTGGATCCGTAGACATATAGTTTGACGATTTTAGAGACCGTTGACTTTGGCACGCTTTTCGGTGCAAAGCGGGTCCAACGGCGGACATCGTTTTTGCCCGAAATTACCGTTTTGCCCCTGTGTCCAGAATTGGACATAAGGACAGGCAATCCTAGCTAATTGGACTATTCTGAGATCATTGGTATTGTTTATTTCAGCTTTCGGGGACTGTTGTACAGGTTTTGACTATTGTGGCATTTTGAGTGATTTGGATCGTCGATTTCACCAGCACAGGACCACAGGCGAGTATAGTTTATTGTCTGTATTTCGATATTGATTTTCACTATATTTTATTGATTGGCCATTGGTTATGTGATTATTTTCTATTAAAATTGTTGAGTCGGGAATGGGAAGTACCAACGATGTGTGATCTGACCTTAGACAGTGTAGACAGTGTAGACAGTGATTCATTATTTCTTGTAGACAGTGTAGACAGTGATTTATTTATTTCTTGTAGACAGTGTAGACAGTGATTTATTTATTGCAAAGTAGACAGTGTAGATCATGATTTTTACTGCATTTAAATTGTGTAGATCGTGTTTATTATTTTGTAGACAGTGTTTCTTTATTGCAATATTTTCTGTAGACAGTGTAGCTTTATACAATATAGACAGTGTAACTTAGACAGTGTAGACAGTGTAACTTAGACAGTGTAGACAGTGTAACTTTAGACAGTGTAGACAGTGTCGCATAATTATCCCGAGACCGATCACATATCAAAAGGTACTTCTAGCAGTTGGAGAAAGTCTGTTGTGTCTATTTATTTACTATTAGTTTTCTGTATTTTCTGTTTATTTTCAAACCTCATAATTGATGTCTAACCTTTGTTTTATAGTCATCTTCTTTATTTGAATTGCATTCAGTGAATTGTGCTCGTTCCATTCCTGACTGGAAACCAACATTTTCAGGTTAGCCGTGGATTCACTTAGCATGGGAAATACGGGGATACTTGTAGCCAGAAGCCTAGAGACTAGCTAGATAGTTGAGTTGTAGTCATTCTATAATTGTACAAGTTTATGTTTATGCAAAGGTAAAACTTGTGATCTTTGTAAATTAAATTAATCTTATGAATGAGTATTATTTGTGATTTTGATCTTCATGGCCGTGACAGCGTTCTACCGCCGACACTGCGGCGTAGGCTGGCTTGAACACGTCTCGTATCCGTTTAAAAAAAAAAAAAAACGGGTGCGGGTCGTGACACCATCATATGGGTTGATATTGAACGGCTTATATCTTGGGGGAAAGGGCACATCCCTCCATTCAACTGGGTATGGTTGCCGTATTCTGAGGTCTTGAGAATTTTCTCGGGCGTGGAACATCGCTCGAAGCTCCTGAACCTCTCTCCTTACTTCTCGGGCCTCATCTGTCGCGGTAGGGGCCGTTATCTCGGGAGCATTATTGCCCGGGTTTGGTGCCGCTGAATTTGAATCTATGTTGTTCGCGGGACCCGTGCTTGTCTGACCAGGTGACACTCCCTACAGAGTAGGAAGCGCTGCTTTGATCTCGTCTACAGACTTGACCAAGGCGTGCAGTATGGCCTCCAAAGTGTCGATACGTTGGCGATCGCCGGAACCACCTTGGCTGTTGTCCGTCATGAATACCGTCCTTACGTGAGGAGTGACGGAAGGAGAAGTGGCAGACATGCCCTCCGAGTCATACTCATGCATCGAGAAATCATCAGGATATGTGGGGATGTTCTCTTCAGGTTCGGACTCGGAAGGAACAGTACCCCCAGCTTCAGAGCTTGCTTCGTTTAGGACGTCTTCGGGGACGTCGGTATCTGTTGTATCCGTCGGAGGATTTGCTTCCTCCAGTCCATCTTCTTGGAATGTTGGGTTGTCGTGGAGGTTTGGAGGAGTGCTACCCCCAGTTCCGACGACCCCCAATGACGTAGACGGCGAACTTCCTACTGCAGCAGTTTTCGTCTTTGAACGGGTGTGTTGGAATACTCCAGTAGAGGATAATCCTTTAGACGACGGCTTCTTAGCTGCAATAGTTGACACCTTTGGGCTGGAGATGCTTGTCTTCTTCCCTCTCCCCTCCACGGGGACTTTCCGTGCGAAATTGCAGGAGGCAACGGGAGGTGCCTCGTCTTCCGAGCTCGGATGTTGTAATCTTTGGAAGACGGATGGCCGGTCTTCCGTTACTGCCGTGTTGTTGCAACAGCAGTTGACGATAATCTGGGTGCAGTGACGTCCCTGTGAGGACTCTCTGCACGCTGAGGCTCCTTCTCTTTCCTTGCGTTTGTGGAGGATAGCTTCACGCAGGTCAGAGGGACCACTTTGTCCGTTTGCCGCCGGGGGCTGGACTCGAGTGGTTTTATACAACTTCCCGTCAGAGGCCCGCGTGATACTCAGCGGGACGCCCCGATAGTCAGAGGTTGGGGCAGCTGTCTGGACTTGATGAGCCCGCGCTGCCCTAGACTTTTTCTTTTTAGCACTTGTGGGTGCGTAATAGGAAGAGTCCACATTAGGTATCACAGAGTCTGGATTTTCATCCAGAAAGTGATCAGAGTTAGGACCGCATGAGAGTCGGTCGAAAACTGATCGAGAGAAGCGCGGTAGAGACGCTATGCGGCTAGCGTTGGGTGCCGTGCAGGCTATCTGCATGCGACTGTCTTCTGTTGTGGGACGAGTTCTTATGCGGTTAGGAGTCACGGCCGTGCAGGCTGTCCGCATGCGGTTGGCATCTGTGGCCGTATGGGTTTTCTGCAAGCGGTTGACTTTACTAGCCGTAGGAATCTCATCCATGCGGTTGGAAACTGTAGCTGCATAAGTTATGCGGCTGACAGAAGTGGCCGCATGAGTTTTCTTCGTGTGGTTGACGGTTGTGGTCGCATGGATTTTTCTTTCTGCGGCTAATACCCCTCTGTGGCTCAGGTTGAGCAGAGACCCTCTTTGCCCCTGCAAGTCCAGTATTATAGTGTTTTCTTCTGCCGGACTTGGGGACAGCAGAGGTGTCTGCGATCTGAAGTGGGGCCGCAGGAGAATCTTTCTCACCGTCTTGAGCGACCGAGGGTATCCCATCGAGGGCTTGGGGAGGAGCAAATGACTTTGGCCTCCACTCTTTGCGAGCCTTCGTGGTGCAGGTGCGTTTCTGGACCGGGCCAGCGCTGCCTTCAGAGAGCATCTCTTCGAACGCCTGTTGGTCGAAGCGGACGACCATCTTCTGTTGTGTGGAGCCAAGTTTGGCTGCATCCGATTGCGTCACCAACTCCTCAGCCGTGGAGAAGTTAGTCCCCAGCAGAGTCGTCATCGTGTTTGCCATTGATTGTAAAAGAACAGAACAATTATCGGAGGACTGAACTTAGACTCACAATACAAACTCGCTCGTACAAAGAAAGCCTAGGGACGAAAACCTAGGTACAGCAGACTAAGTACGATTGTTTATTTTTGATTCTGGGGGGTGACGATAGAGGCTCGGAAAAGCGACGGCCGCTCTGCCTTACTCCTTGGACGATCGGTATGCAGCCTTGGCTCGGGGAAGATCTGCTCGGCGTTGACGAAGAAAGGCTCTTCTTACTCTCCTCGGGTTGCTCTCCTGGCTTCTCTCTCTCTGTGAATATCAAGAAAAGGGGGAGCTCTCTCTGTGTATATCTCTCTCTTCTTCTCTTTTTTTTTATTCTTTTGTTGCCGACCTTTTTTACATGGGAATGATGCTGGCTATTTATAAGAGTGGGGTGGGATCATTAGGGTTTGCTAATGATTATCTATTTGGAATGTCGGCGCTCCTTTATTCTATCTGGGCCCTTGATCCTGATCATAATGAATCTCGGCCACTAATACGGATAGCACCAAATCTTATGAGCAGTTAATGCTGACTGCTTTAAATCTTTGCGATTGATTAGGCCAATATTTGATTGCTCGCCACGTGTCCTATTGGCTTGATGATGAATGATATGCCCTGATCTCGACAATTATGATGATGATGTCGAATATTCTCGTTGGGATTCTGTTGCATCTTCAGTGCCACATTTTTTAAATTGAAGATCCTGCCAGGGCCGCATAGGGTGACCAACACTTGAACCGCAGGGGGATACTACTCGTGAGCCGCATGAGTCAATGCCTCATCGAGCCGCAGGGGATGAACTTTCCGTGAGCCGCATATGCATAGTTTCTGTAGGCCGCATGAATTAGCGTGGTGTTGAGCCGCATAGACCGGGCTATGGATGGACCGCATATGGCGGATTTTTGTTAATCATATTAGAGTGACTCCTCAATGAGCCGCATGAAGCTGTTCTCTATCTGAGCCGCATGAGACTTTTGCCACGCGGCAATCTAGGATTTTTTGTCAGATCGGGTCAGAGATTTTCTTCTTTTCCCGAAGAGTCTGTCATTATGGCAGAGCCACTATGATACTTTATGTCAGAGACAGCCGTCGAGTCGTGTTAGAGCATTAAATGAGGCCATTACTCCAGTGGCCAACTGTGGGGGGGGGTCACACGTGTCGTCAATTGAGCCGCATATTCCTGCTGAACCGCATTCATCCCCGAGCCGCATGAGTCTGAGGGTCTTCTTTTGGGCCGCATAGGGCAACTCCAGTATGAGCCGCATAGACTTGCTACCCAAAACCGCATGGGCCATTTATGCCTTTATTCTAATATTTTCCATGCTTCTACAGACGTGCCATTGATCCAGAAGCAAAAGCTGGCACCCCAATCACATAAGTGGTCTGCATTCATGATGGCTCATACATTGGTAAGAATTTAAACAGAAAAATCTATATTCATGTTGTCACGACCCGCACCCGCTTTTTGGACGCGAGAACATGAGCAAGCCAGCTACGTATCGAACGGACTCCAGTCCGACTCGAATACGTAAATGCTGTCAAGGCTATGGTATACTGCCAAATCATGGCAAACAAATCTATATCTCAATCCACAATAAGATAATAAACATGAATGAACACTATGGGTCGTGGTCTGCAGCCCACTAGCATAAATGTTCGATAAGACTCTAAAGAAAATAACAAGAGTCTACAACTGAAACAAGAAGCAGGATATCTCATGATAAGGAATGAAAAGCACGAGCGAATAATAAACACAATAGCGATACCTGAATCCCGCAAGCAATATCATCATATCCGGACCCCACAAGTGTCATAATCATCCACCATCCAGAGCTGCTAACTAACTCCACGCAATAACTAACCTGAAGAGATCATCAGGTCCTCAGGGGACATAGCAAGATACATAAAAATATGCCTATCTAGCAGTTTATCATGCAATAAAGAAAATACAAGAAATAACCGGGAAAAGACCAATCAGCACGGAAATACGACTATACACGACTGGAAGAACCACTATGCCTAAACGAACTGCTGGAGAAGAACAAGAGAACACGATATCACGATGTCAATGGATAACCAATCGAATACTCAAACCCTCGTCCCTAGTGTGGACTCGCAGGTTTGAACAACTACTAGCCCTCGCCCCAAGTGTGGACTCGCAGGCTAGCATCACCCTCGTCCCTAGTGTGGACTCGCAGGTGAGAACCATATACTACTAACCCTCGTCCCTGGTGTGGACTCGCAGGCTAGCATTAACCACTAATCCTCGCCCCTAGTGTGGGCTCGCAGGTTAGCTTAACTACGAACCCTCGCCCCTAGTGTGGGCTCGCAGGTTAGCTTAACTACTAACCCTCGCCCCTAGTGTGGGCTCGCAGGTTAGCTTCAAGAATTTCAAGGCAAGGAGGTAAAGCAGTTCCGTTATGACTTATTCATCCTATGACACGATGCAACTCAGTCCAAGTACAAGTGATGACATAACACGACTCAATCACGATACACGAGAAAATCAATCCAATATGAACTACAAAGGTAACTATGAATAAGAACTATATATACGTATATCCAATATGAACTACAAAGCTAATTATAAACAAGGCTATATATACACTAGCAGGCATGATATACAAGTCACATCTAAATAATCAACTAGTAAAACTGTATTATAAAATAAATATGCATATAAATAAACTGTAGAGGGAGGCAAGGTATCATGCCTGGAGGTTGCACGCAGATCCAACAAAAATACAGTCAACTGCCAAGCCGTGAAGTCCAAGTCCTCACAACTGTCTCCAAAAGCTGAAACAGACATTGCCAATATACACAGAATAGTCAAATAAGCTACGATTGCCTGTCTTTAAGTCCAATTCTGGACACAGGGATAAAACGGTAATTTGGGGCAAAAACGATGTCCACCGTTGGACCCGCTTTGCACCGAAAAGCGTGCCAGAGTCAAAGGTCTCTAAAATCGTCAATCTATATGTCAACAGGTCCAGTTTTCCGATACGAACCCAACCGTATGTCCGAAGTTGGATTCCGGCGGGCCGTGCACAAAATCACCCGTTGAGTCGGACCGTAGGGCCCGCAAAACGGCAATTTTATCAACTGTCTCAGAATCGGACCAAACTTGGCATACGGGACCAGAAAAACGATACGGTACTGTTGGCATAAGTTTCGTCTCGATCTGACGAGCGTACACAAAGTAATTGGAGTTTGCGTAAAGTGGTCGATACGGTAAATTTCGACGAATACGGATCAAATTCGTCGCGCACACGCAACCAATTTGAATTCCGTCAAAGCCCACAATCTGCAATATCCGTACGCGCCTTTCGATGCTTACGGTGCACGACCACGTCGTCCGGTTTGGCGGGACGCACGTCGTATCGGTGGTTTTTATATGTTTTGAAAAACAATTTTATCGGATTTTTCTCGATTTTGCAAATCAGTTTTCACGACGCTTGGTTGACGAAATCAGGGTCTACAAAGAAGTTAAGAAGCCCTATAGGTTGTCTACCGCTGTGTTTAAATAGTTTTATAAAAAACGTAGTGTTCTGGTCAAGAACAGTCTTCTAAGGAGGACTTCTGGATTGTTCTTTTTGCTGTCTTACACTCAGTTTATATGTCATCTCTTTCCACTATGGTAGAGAACACCACATTCTGTCATCCTTCCTCATCTTTACCCAACAGTTTAGTACCAGCCCCTCTCACTCCAATATCTGCACTGTATTTTGTTCCTATGCACATATATTCCACCAATCCATTTTCCACACTCAAGTCTCAAGCATCTTTTCTTCCCTAAGCCCAGTACACGTTATACACAGCTGGTCCTATGTATTAATGTCACATTTTTGCATATCTATCTTATTTCTAAACCTGCATTAATCATTGGGAGGAACACACCATAGTGGATGCATCCCACTGTTGCCCTCCTTTCCTATGTTCACATAAGATCTAAAGTTCACAAAATTGTATTCATTAGCCACACAAGATCATCCAACCTATTTCTAACAACCAGTACTAGGCTAATCAATTTTCTAAAATACCAACCCCTCATTGTTATTTGTCCAAACTGCCACACCATATCCACTTCCGATTAGAATCACACGGACACAACAATCACCATGGTATAAACCTATTCCTTTAATGTACAGTAATCGAACACCATCTTCTTGCATTCACAGAAACTTAGCATTTACGAACTATTATGATAGTTATTTTTTTTAAGGAGCAAAGCAAAATAGTCTAACATTTGTTATGAAGGAGGGAATGGGTATCAGATACTAGTGAAAGGGAACTGCTCACCCAAATAAGGCGTCTGCAGTGACATACTTGGGTCGCGACTACGACTGGGAAGAGACGATAGAAAGCATTACCAAGACATCGACTTGACCGCCGCTCCGAATAGCCGGGAAGATGCCTCCATTCTAACCGAGCGAAGGAGATGCCTGAACGCTGGTGCAAAGACGAACTGGGCGGAGAAGGGCTAGCTACGAGTGTCGCATCTCGTGTTGTCCTCGGGCCGATCGTCGAACTGGTTCCAGGAAGCTTCCTCGGTTGGGTTTTTGAACGAGTGGCGGCTAGGGTTTTGCAAAGAGGAGTTGTTCAATCCTCTGCTACATATTTATACCCTGTTTTTAGATAGGGTCGAGGTTGATTTGGATAAGTAGAAATCGGATTCGAATTCGATAGGAATTCGGCCCATTAGAGTTTAAAGCAGTTGACCCAAATGCACAGGGGTCTTTTAAATTCAAAACATGGGTTTCCTTTACCTACGGTTAGGAGAGGTTTTAATAATACATTTTGCACTATAGCCTTTATACAAATTGGGTTTTGCATATCCACTCTGCATAATTTCTAACTAAGTTTTCACATGAATGCATACGTATATAAGGATATATAAAATATAAAAAAAAATCGTAATAAGAAAGAAAAAGAAAAAAAATTAGGACTAAGGGTTTACAAATCTACCCCCCTTAAAATAATTTCGTCCTCAAAATTCTAATTCATAAATATTCCTTAAAATTCAAAAGTAAGTCCACTCTTACCTTAATCTCCTCAATTTTAATTTCTTTATATATCTTATATTTTCTCTTAACCATTTTTGTATCTACGAACCCTCGAGGACTTCTACCCATCTTTGGTCATACTACTCCTCAAAATACGGTCACTAAAATCTTATAATCTTCTAACTAGTTGCTAACACTTCTACCGACAGATATCTAGGCATATGGCAACTATAATCCCTTATATCTATAAACAACCAAAACTCAATAATCATGCAATATTGTACTATAATTTAAGAATTCCTGATAGATTCTAGAAAGCACGATCATTCGTCACCCCGGAATAGGAAGGGACGGGAATCAATGGTACAGAAAGCAAGGAAGTATAATCGAGAGCAAATATGGAGTTTTCAAGGACGTATAGAATTTTTAGGAAAAATTTTAAGGCAGAGTGGATTGAGATTTCTAAGGGTTTAGTCATATTCGCAGGCTCGTATCAGTACAGTTATGTAACCGATACGATATGCTCTGACCAGCATGGGCCACCAAAAAAACTTGTCACGACCCGCACCCGCTTTTCGGACGCGAGCACGTGAGCAAGCCAGCTACGTATCGAACGGACTCCAGCCCGACTCGAATACGTAAACGTTGTCAAGGATATGGTATACTGCCAAATCATGGCAAACAAATCTATATCTCAATCCATAATAAGATAATAAACACGAATGAACACTATGGGTCGTGGTCTGCAGCCCACTAGCATAAATGTCCGATAAGACTCTAAAGAAAATAACAAGAGTCTACAACTGAAACAAGAAGCAGGATATCTCATGATAAGGAATGAAAAGCACGAGCGGATAATAAACACAATAGCGATACCTGAATCCCGCAAGCAATATCATCATATCCGGACCCCACAAGTGTCATAATCATCCGCCATCCAGAGCTGCTAACTAACTCTACGCAATAACTAACCTAAAGAGATCATCAGGTTCTCAGGGGACATAGCAAGATACATAAAAACATGCCTATCTAGCAGTTTATCATGCAATAAAGAAAATACAAGAAATAATCGGAAAAAGACCATTCAGTACGGAAATATGACTATACACGACTGGAAGAACCACTACGCCTAAACGAACTGCTGGAGAAAAACAAGAGAATACGATATCACGATGTCAATGGATAACCAATCGAATACTCAAACCCTCGTCCCTAGTGTGGACTCGCAGGTTTGAACAACTACTAGCCCTCACCCCTAGTGTGGACTCGCAGGCTAGTATCACCCTCATCCCTAGTGTGGACTCGCAGGTGTGAACCATATACTACTAACCCTCGTCCCTGGTGTGGACTCGCAGGCTAGCATTAACTACAAACCCTCGCCCCAAGTGTGGGCTCGCAGGTTAGCTTAACTACTAACCCTCGCCCCTAGTGTGGGCTCGTAGGTTAGCTTAACTACTAAGCCTCGCCCCTAGTGTGGGCTCGCATGTTAGCTTCAAGAATTTCAAGGCCAGGAGGTAAAGCAGTTCCGTTATGACTTATTCATCCTATGACACGATGCGACTCAGTCCAAGTACAAGTGATGACACGACACGACTCAATCATGATACACGAGAAAACCAATCCAATATGAACTACAAAAGTAACTATGAACAAGAACTATATATACGTATATCCAATATGAACTACAAAGCTAATTATAAACAAGGCTATATATACACTAGCAGGCATGATATACAAATCACATATAAATAATCAACTAGTAAAACTGTATAATAATATAAATATGCATATAAATAAACTGTAGAGGAAGGCAAGGTATCTTGCCTGGAGGTTGCACGCAGATCCAACAAAAATACAGTCAACTGCCAAGCCATGAAGTCCAAGTCCTCACAACTGTCTCCGAAAGCTGAAACAGACATTGCCAACATACTCAGAATAGTCAAATTAGCTAGCATTGCCTGTCCTTAAGTCCAATTCAGGACACAGGGACAAAATGGTAATTTTGGGCAAAAATGATATCCGCCGTTGGACCCGCTTTGTACCGAAAAGCGTACCAGAGTCAAAGGTCTCTAAAGTCGTCAATCTATATGTCAACAGGTCCGATTTTCCGATACGAACCCAACCGTATGTCCGAAGTTGGATTCCGGCGGGCCGTGCACAAAATCACCCGTTGAGTCGGACCGTGGGACCCGCAAAACGGCGATTTTATCAACTGTCTCAGAATCGGACCAAACTTGGTATACAGGACCAGAAAAATAATACGGTCCTGTTGGCGCAAGTTTTGTCTCGATCTGAGGAGCGTGCACAAAGTAATTGAAGTTTGTGTAAAGTGGTCGATATGGTAAATTTTGACGGATACGGATCAAATTCGTCGCGCACACTCAACCAATTTGAATTCCGTCAAAGCCCACACATCTGTAATATCCGTACGCACCTTTTGATGCTTACGGTGCACGACCACGTCGTCCGTTTTGGCGAGACGCACGTCGTATCGGTGGTTTTTATATGTTTTGAAAAACAGTTTTATCAGATTTTTCTCGATTTTGCAAATCAATTTTCACGACACTTGGTTGACGAAATCAGGGTCTATAAAAGAAGTTAAGAAGCCCTATAGGTTGTCTACCGCTGTGTTTAAATAGTTTTATAAAAAACGTAGTGTTCTGGTCAAGAACAGTCTTCTAAGGAGGACTTCTGGATTGTTCTTTTTGCTGTCTTACACTCAGTTTATATGTCATCTCTTTCCACTATGGTAGAGAACACCACATTCTGTCATCCTTCTTCATATTTACCCAACAGTTTAGTACCAGCCCCTCTTACTCCAATACCTG
Source organism: Iris pallida (assembly GCA_029216955.1). Classification (NCBI taxonomy): domain Eukaryota; kingdom Viridiplantae; phylum Streptophyta; class Magnoliopsida; order Asparagales; family Iridaceae; genus Iris; species Iris pallida. The sequence goes on along the minus strand of JANAVB010020598.1, from coordinate 1,086,825 downwards.
CACTGTATTTTGTTCCTATGCACATATATTCCACCAATCCATTTTCCACACTCAAGTCTCAAGCATCTTTTCTTCCCTAAGCCCAGTACACGTTATACACAGCTGGTCCTATGTATTAATGTCACATTTTTGCATATCTATCTTATTTCTAAACCTGTATTAATCATTGTGAGGAACACACCATAGTGGATACATCCCACTGTTGCCCTCCTTTCCTATGTTCACATAAGATCTAAAGTTCACAAAATTGTATTCATTAGCCACACAAGAACATCTAACCTATTTCTAACAACCAGTACTAGGCTAATCAATTTTCTAAAATACCAACCCCTCATTGTTATTTGTCTAAACTGCCACACCATATCCACTTTCGATTAGAATCACACGGACACAACAATCACCATGGTATAAACCTATTTCTTTAATGTACAGTAATCGAACACCATCTTCTTGCATTCACAGAAACTTAGCATTTACGAACTATTATGATAGTTATTTTTTTTAAAGGAGCAAAGCAAAATAGTCTAACATTTGTTATGAAGGAGGGAATGGTATCAGATACTAGTGAAAGGGAACTGCTCACCAAAATAAGGCGTCTGCAGTGACATACTTGGGTCACGACTACGACTGGAAAGAGACGATAGAAAGCATTACCAGGACATCGACTTGACCGCCGCTCCGAATAGCCGGGAAGAAGCCTCCATTCTAACCGAGCGAAGGAGATGCCTGAACGCTGGTGCAAAGACGAACTGGGCGGAGAAGGGCTAGCTACGAGTGTGGCATCTCGTGTTGTCCTCGGGCCGATCGTCGAACTGGTTCCAGGAAGCTTCCTCGGTTGGGTTTTTGAACGAGTGGCGGCTAGGGTTTTGCAAAGAGGAGTTGTTCAATCCTCTGCTACATATTTATACCCTGTTTTTAGATAGGGTCGAAGTTGATTTGGATAAGTAGAAATCGGATTCGAATTCGATAGGAATTCGGTCCATTAGAGTTTAAAGCAGTCGACCCAAATGCACAGGGGTCTTTTAAATTCAAAACATGGGTTTCCTTTACCTACGGTTAGGAGAGGTTTAATAATATATTTTGCACTATAGCCTTTATACAAATTGGGTTTTGCATATCCACTCTGCATAATTTCTAACTAAGTTTTCACATGAATGCATACGTATATAAGGATATATAAAATATAAAAAAATCGTAATAAGAAAGAAAAAGAAAAAAAAATAGGACTAAGGTTTTACACATGTGTACACCGATGAGAAATGACAAAAAAAAATTACTCATGATATTGTATTTTGTTTTTGGGAAACAGACCATCGTTGGACGTGCCAATAAACCAGACGCAAAATTCGGCGCCCTTGAAGACTTCCAAAAAGATGTAGTAGATTTCGTCATGGGTTTGGAGGACAACATAGAGTTGCTATTCATCCCACTCTTTAATTCATCCATCAGACACTATACTCTGCTCACATTCGACTTTATCTCCTACGACTGGACACACTACAACTCCTTGAGGCAAACCACGTACGAAAAGTGCAAGGTGGATGCAGAATTAATGAAGAACACCTTAGAGCCTATCGTCAGGAGAAAAGTTGATATGATGAGGGAGAGATGCCCGACGAAGATGGAGTATGAGAGCAAAGTGCTGAATTATTCTCCAAATTGCCCACAACAATGGACACCCAACTGCCTCTTGTACACGGCGTATTATATGAATATGTTGACGACTACTCCCTTCGAAATATCGGGAGGAAATGACGATAAAACTCACCAGAAGATTACAATGATGAGGTTGGTGTGGGCTAAGAAGTTGCTTTCAAGCAAATATGTAACACGAACCAAGTAATGACATTGTAAAACAACAATGTAATTATGTAATTGGGCAAGGAACTTCTGTCTTTTATAAGCTCTGTTTTTATAATAAAATTATTTTTGAATTATATTTACATTGTCAAAACCACAAAAATTTTGACTTTTATTTACATATAAAAGTCTGAACTACTACATAAAATCCTACAACCAAGTAAAAGTTGAATAAGACGGAGAATTCCATTCTCCGTGTCATTTGAAGTGAACCAACAGGAAAGAGTCTTGCCAAGGCGGGGGATCGGTAGAGTCCATCTCCAGGATGAAGTGAATTCCTTTGCAAGGTGCTCTGCCTCAAGGAATTCCTTTGCAAGTTCCTTTGCTCTCAAGGAATTCCTTTGCTTCTGTTCCTGTGACTCAAGGAATTCATCTTGCTCTTGTTCTGACGATGCACGATGAAGTGATTTGCCTCAAGGAGTCATCCAAAGGTTACTATGCTCTGACGAAACACGATGAAGTGATTTGCCTCAAGGAGTTCCATTCCTTTGACGATGCACGATGAAGTGAATTCAGTTCATCGTGCATCGTCGAAGGAATAGAACGCCTTGAGGCAAAGGAATTCCTTGAGCCAAATCACTTCATCGTGCATCGTCAGAGCATAGAAACCGTTGGATGACTCCTTGAGGCAAATAACTTCATCGTGCATCGTCAGAGCAAGAGCAAGATGAATTCCGTGCATCGTCAGAGCAAATCACTTCATCGTCAACGTGCCAAGGAGGAGCTTGAGACGGAGGAACTCCTTGAGGCAAAGGAACACCGTGCATAGTCCGAGCGAATCAACGTACGGGCACTTCAACAGAGTGTGGGTTGGCAATCAACCCAAAGCTTCAGTCTTCTGAAGGACTTCACCACCAAAGCTTCTTTGAACGAGGAGATCGACAACCAAGAGGAAAGCATCTTGCCAAGTCGGGGGATCGGTAGACTCCATCTCCACGAGAAAAGCTAAGTGAGACGAGAACAAACTCTCCCTACACTACTGCCATTTATAGGCAAGGAACAACTCGGACTCATGCGCCAAGTGACAGTCACTTCGAATTCAATTCAATTAATTTGCATCAATACCAATGCATCTGCCCCTTCTCAAGTAATGCTAAGTAAGACTAGAACAAACTCTCCCAACTTCTGCCATTTATTGGCAAGGAACAACTTGAACTCATGCGCCAAGTGGCAGTCATTTCGAATTCTATTCAATTAATTTGCATTAATACCAATGTATCTGCCCCTTCTCAAGTAAAGCTAAGTAAGACGAGACCAAACTCTCCCAACTACTGCCATTATATGCCATTAATACCAATAAATCCGCCCCTTCGAATTCTGCCAAGTGAACACCATTCTCCGTGTACTGATGCGCCCAATTGGAACGGAGAATGGCATTTATATGCCATTAATATGTCATTAATACCAATGAATCTGCCATTTATATGCCATTAATACCAATAAATTCTTCCATTTATATGCCATTAATACCAATGAATCTGCCCCTTCGGATTATATTCTCCGTTTTATTTGGAACGGAGAATGGCATTCTCCGTTTACTTGAAACGGAGAATAACTTTTCCGTTTAAATTAAAACGTTTGAGGATTCTATTCACCGTTTATTTCGGAACGGATAATAACATTCTCCATCTGTCTTGAAACGGAAAATAACATTCCCAGTGGTAAAATACATTAAAATGTTCATTCTCCGTTTTTATTTAAACGGATAATGACGTTCTCCGTGTATTTTGAAACGGAGAATGTTATTCTCCGTTTATTTTAAAAAGGAGAATGAAGATGAGCTTGATGAGAATATGACGAGGTTGGTATGGGCTAAGAAATGATGAAGTTGGTATGGACTAAGAATTTGCTTTCAAGAGAATATGTAACACAACCAACCTAGCAATGACATTGTAAAACAATAACGTAATTATGTAATTGGGCAAGAAACTTCTGTGTTTTATAATGTCTGCTCTGCTCTGTCTTTTATAATAAAATCATTTTTGAGTTAATGACATATTAATGGGCAAGGAACTTCACATTCTTTTATAATAAAATCATTTTTTGAGTTAATAAAATCATTTTTTTATATATAATTGGGCAAGGAACTTCACATTCTTAAATATGTTGTCAAATTTTATTAATTAATCATGTTTCCACCGCATTTTTTGTGCCATTTAAATGGAGTATGGCATTACAAGAGTTAAAACGAAAGAAAATGCTATTCTCCGTGTTTTATTAAACGGAGAATAGCATTCTCCGTTTCCAATAACACGGAGAATAGCATTCCCAGTGTTAAAACGATTGAGGATTCTATTCGCCGTTTAATTTGGAACGGAGAATGGCATTCTCTGTCTAACTTGAAACGGAGAATAACATTCCCAGTGTTAAAAACACATTAGAATATTCATTCTCCGTTATAATTTAAACGGAGAATGATATTCTTCGTGTCATTTGAAACGGAGAATGCTATTCTCCGTTTTGAATTACACGGAGAATGCCGTTCCCAGTATTAAAACGATTGAGTATTAAAACGATTTAGAATGTGAGCATCTGCCCCTTCAAAATGACTTTTATACATATAAAAAATATGAAGTGAAAAAGTTGTCTTGGAAGTTGAATAAATGCATTTTTATCTAATTGTCTTCTCAAACTTTTGCATTGGAGAACATATTTTTTATCTAATTGTCTTGTGTGAATGACATCTAGCCACATAGGAAAGACATTGTCTTAAGTCAACGACGTTTCATTTGATTCCATTTTCTCTTTGTCGCTATTTCGCTTTCGTACTTTACAATTACGAAAATCGTGACCCAATTTTTTACAAACTCTACAAGTTCTAGGCTTCGGGATAGTCTGACTTACTGTAGGCTGGCTTGATTTCCCTTGAGAAGGCCTTCCTTTTGTTGCTACTGGATTTGGCTCTTTTAAAGCTTCATGCACTCCATGAACTGTATCAGCTACCATTTGTTCTTCTTCACCAATATCGGTCACCATTTCTTTCAACTCCATCGGAACAGACGACATCAACTCCGTTCCCCTCTCTTGAATTTTGCTTGATTTTTTACAATAGTATGTAAACAGATTAACTTGTTCATTAATACCACCATACCTTCTGCTCTCAATACTGTCTGGGTGGATGAATCTTCTTTCTGCGCCAGGTCCGGAGAGATAACTCTCTTTGCAATCCTTGAGCCAACGAGATTTTATCAAGTTCTTTGGAATATCTCCAATTTGCAATCTCTTCATTGCTGAAAAAATATGCCTACAAGGAATCCCCTTGGTCTCCATCCACAAGCATTCACAATTTATGATGTTGTCGGCCAGATCAAATGTAACCTTCCGGTTGACACTGTTTTACGATATGTACTTTTGGATAGTGCAAACTTCTGCCTCTCTTATGATGTGATGATGGAGAACAGTATATGCATCAGAACGTGTGATTTCCTTCCTTACCTCTATAAACACCGTTTTAGTGTAAATTGCGGCAAATTTATCTTCTATTACGGCCATGCTAGTTTGATTCACAACTGGTGTTGAGAGTTTATCAGTGACATGCTTACTCATCTGGCCGTAACGTAAGGCCGCCAAACCGAAGTCACAATTTTGAAGGGCCTTCCATAGTAGCAGCTTCTCATTCAAAAAAAATTTCAGAAATGCGTTCATAGATTCACATCTATTTGTTGCAGTAGATCCGCCAAAATAATTTCCACGTAGGAATGTGTCCGCCCATCGCTGCCTCGTTCTGTACAATACAGTGGTCCACTCATTGTTCTCTATATTATAATCCGTTAGCATCTGCTGCCAACGATTTTCAAATTCTTCGACTGAATAGTACCTGTTTAGAAAACATGGACAGTAACTAAAGTTGTAATATTGTAACAACAACATACTTCAAAGTAAAGTAGCAAGTGTGCGATGTACCTTTTAATCAGAAGACTCAATTTATTGTGAAAACCCTCTCGGTGTACATGTTTGACAGCATTGTTTAGGATATGCCATGAGCACGTTCGATGAACTACGCTGGGCATTAAATCCTCAATTGCTTTATTCAACGATCTGCAACCATCCGTGAGAACTGTCACTGGTAATTTGCCATTCATACACTCTTGGAATTTTTCTAGAACCCAAGAATATGTCTCTGCAGTCTCATTATGGATCATTGCAAACCCAAACACACAAGTCATTGCATGATTGTTTGTACCCACTAGAACTACCAACGGCATTTGACTTCTATTTGTTTTATATGTAGAGTCAAATGCTAGTGAATCTCCAAATAATTCATAATCGAATCGACATGCACCGTCAGCCCAAAAGAGATGGGCCAATCTGGAATCTTCGTCTACCTTGTATGCGTAGAAGAAATCTGGGTTAATGCCCTCCTTAGATTGAAGAAATGTAAGTGTTGTCGTAGCATCAACATCGTCTAGTGCTCTACTATCTTGAGCTAGAGCGTTGTATAAATCCTTTTTCGTCCATCCAACCTTATCCCAGCCACCTTTCCTGTGGACAATTAAATTCCATATCGCTCCAGTCCCCATCCCTGATTGCTTCATAATCTTAACTTCTTCTAATTCTGCGGGTGATATCTTACGATGGGATCTCAAAAAAACTGATTCATAATCATTCGCCAGGCTATGGTTGTGAAGTACATGAAATTTTTTGACGACCCATATCTTTGTAGAATCGTTGTACCCAATACGAAAAATTGCTTTACAATCACTTCTGCTTTCACTTCTTGGCTTACGAACCCTGTTAGGAGCTTCCTTGTATTTCTTGTGTCTGAATCCCGCATTCGAACAACACCAACTACGGACCATCACCATCCCAGACTTGTTTTTCTTTACCTCGTTCTTTCTAATACTGAAACCATATGCTTTTGAATATATCCGGTAGAATGTCTCTGCTTCTTCAATAGAGTTGAACTGTAGGCCAACAATATCTTCTTCTAAGAGTTGTTTTGGATCTTTGTTAATGTTGGCAGACTGCAATATTTTTTTCATCATCGTTGCATCGAAATCCAATGGAGATTCACCGTCGTCCCTAAGAACAGAATAAAACAAAATAAATATGAGAAATAAATGTAAAAATATAATACATTTCTTAAATCCATTAGAAAGGGTGATGCGAAATAACATTTCGTTGTTTGCGTTGATGTCGTCGTCATCGTTATGATGCATTCTTCCTGTGTTTTCTTCATCTTGTTCTTTACTGTCTCCTAAGTTAACAGCTTCCAAACTTTGCTCATCATCCAAATTATCTGACACTCCTTTTGAAAGGAAGCTTTCTTCATCGACTAAATCTTCCACACGACGATCAGTTTCTCCATGTGACGTTGACATTGAAGAAAATAGAGTGTGTTAGAAACCAGCAGAAGAAACGAAGGACAAGAAACAATACAAGAAGAAAGAGTAATGCTATTCGTACCTCCAAATTGTCCCTCTAATATATAGCCCTCCCATCTGATGTGGCATGTTAAATAATAGTGTGTGTCATCTGACATGACTGATGACATGACAAATTTTAATCCAAAAAGTTAACTACCCAATTTTCTCCATAATAATTTAACGTTAATATCAATGTTAATTTAATGTTAATATTAATTTATGTTAATATTAATGTTAATGTTAATATTAATATTAATATTAATATTATTGTTAATGTTAACGATAGTATTAATTTAAATGTTAATGTTAATGTTAACATAAACTTTAATGTTAATTTTTATTTTTAGTTTTATTTTTAAAAAAAATTGCCACGTCAGCTGCCAGATCAACATATCACGTCAGCTGCCACGTAAGGATGGACAGTTTGAAAGTACAATTTGGAGGTACAAAAAGTATTATTCAGAAAGAAACAACTTTCAGCAAGGCAACAACACAACCTTTTCGTCTTCCTTGTACCTCCGCCACGTGGCCCTCTTTTGATGGCTCATGAAAAATCTTGAGTGATTCTAGGAGCAAGCATAATTTTAAGGAAACAACTTCCAACAACACAACTTTCTCATCTTCTGGGTACATGTATTATTAAATTGTGTAGCTAATAACGCATGAGGAAGCATGCAACAGCGTTCTCCACGTGGCCCTCTTCTGTAGGATAACACATGCAGCAGCATTTAATGCTACACAACCCTATTGTCTTGTTATGTGTTGTGTATCCTATATGGCATGAGGCAGAAGACAATATCTTGCATAGGCGGCAAGATTATATTCACAAATGACAATAAGTTTAAAAAGTCATCTCCAATGCAAAAAAGTATTGAGAAGACAATACAAAGTAATTTTTTACAACTTCCAAGACAACTTTTACTCTTCTAATGATATGGTATCAGTGCTTATTATTAAATTGTGTAGGATAACGCATGCAGCAGCATTTAATGCTACGAGATCCGTTGTGTAAAGAACACAACCTGTGAGAGAGAACCCGAGAGAGAGAGAGAGAGAAAGAGAGAGAGTGTGGGAGATGGGATAAAGAGAAAGGATCGAGCTCGACTAGATTTGTCACGCCCCAGAACCAGAATACTGGACGGAGGCGTACACAGCCAGCTACGCAATCCCAAAGTACGTTAATACTCTGAAATCACGTATAAGCTGTCAAGACATGGGGGTTACTCTACAAGCCATCAGTCAATCCTATGGTTTAACAATCCTAGGTATCTCAATCACAGGCAATTATACAAGAACAAAGAGCACGATCATCATACATACAATAGTAAGGCGTCCCGAACCATATATACATGACTGATCATGAAGCCAGTACCACAGAACTGATGATTAGCTAAAGTATTAGTCGTACATGATAAGGACTAGCTATAGTCTAGAATACACATATCATGTTTACGCCCGTAGGCTACAATATCAAGGAAAATACCAAAACACGAGCTAAACACGTGCTCGGGGCTAAACGTTACAAGAGGAGAATTTACATATCAGTGGGAGGATGAAGAAGAAACCCACTGAGGTACTCTGGTGCTCCTGCTAGTCATCGTCGAGTAGATGGTGCGGTAGATCCTTCGGGCTCTTCTATTAGAACCTGGCCATGCAAAACCAGTGGGGTCAGACCCCAAATAGCAAGTACCACAAAGGAGGCCGAACTATGAACTTAAAACCAGCAATCGTAGGCAATCAACAGGGAGAGAAAGCAATAAGTAAAGGAGGATCGAGATTCGTGCAGTACCAATGCACTCATCCCGATCATAGGAAGACAGTAAGTAAATCATCATTTGACATAAGGTAAACTGGAGAACATGTTAAATAAATAGAGCTAGACAATAAACGAAGAGAGGACGAAGGTACTGTTCCGGAAGCCAGGTTACAACCCTTAAACCAAATAAGGACCGGGATTGTAATCCTCCGCCTGAACAGAACTTGGTCTCTGATCATTTATTGCTAGAGGTGACAATCATTAAGTGACAATCAGAGAGTGACAATACAGAGTACAATATATTAGAGTGACAATCATTGCCACCATTATCCTGGAACAATTAGAAACTGGATCTAGACAAGACTTAGACTGGGAAGGTGATGTACGATGAAATAGCCATGGGACAATTCAGATAACCAAGTTACAACCCGTAAACCAAACAAGGACCGGGATTGTAACCCTTCGTCTGAACAGAACTTGGTTTCTTCCACCATTTATCGGCAAGATAAAATAAGAAATCAGGACATGTAACAATCATGTACAAGATCAAGACAAGACTAGACTGAGTAAACTCCATTCAATCAATCACGGCCAAGCAATAAGTACGACGTGATACTTTAACTAACTAGGGTTATCACAGGTCTAATTACTAGCAAGATGCAAAGAGATTTCCAAGTCCAGTTACCCGTCTGCTGCTACCTGAGTGACCCCAGCAAAAGAAAATAAGTATAGCAGACACACTGTAGTGAGATACATGTGTCCTAAAGAGGTGCCCCACTCGACGGCAGGCTGGAAATTTGCTCATCATGAGAGACAGCTCCATGTCCCATGTATATATATATATAAGGCCGGGATCAAAGGGGCAACAGGTAACTGGAAAAGTCTCTTCATGAACTACTGTATTATTCTAGTTATTAGCCTTAGCCATTTACAGTAGGTACCCCTGACCGTGGTACTCAGGGGTCCCCATCCTAGACATGATGCAAGGCAAGACGGATTCATTTGTACAAGCACAATTATCCACGGTGTCCAGGTTATTCATACTGGTCATGTCAGGTTAGCCGTCGCAATAGCATTTCGAGAAATATCATGTCAGGTTTATCATGTCATGAGTGCGCCACGGCGGGCCACTATCAAGAATTATTATGTCAAGAGTGCACCACCACGGGTCACTATCATGTCATGTTACTTGTTTCTGGTTACTGGTTACAGGTTAGAGTGCACCATGACAGGTCACCATCGTGTCAAGCAATCTCATTCATTAAAGAAATAGCAAGCTATTAAGTGGGGTCGTTGCAATTTAGGCCAAGAATAGAAAATGTACAGTACAATCAGGAGCTCCATATCAAAATAAAAGAAACTTACACAGTTAATCAATATTATATATATACATATATTCTTGAAGCCGAGGAAAACTCTACAACTTTCATGTTGGGAGTGGGAAGAAATTCTGACCACAATTCAGGCAAATAAAATATTTAAACAATCAAAGTGGACCCTATGCGGCCCAAAAGTGGGAGAACAATGATGCGACCAAAAAGAGTGGGAGGCCACCCATGCGGCCAGCCAAAGCTTATGCGGCCAGAAAATAACTGAAGGGGTCATGCGGCCAAGAATGCATACAAGCAAATAAGACAAAAGATAGTGGGACCCTCATTAAATGCAAACTTACATTCAAGCCAAAAAAGGGCACGTGGCCACTCAAGTACAGAGGCCTTGTGGCCTAAATTATATATTCTAGCCAAGTGGGACCCAACAATCAATACAGCAAGGAAGGAAAGTTCACGTGAACCATTTAATTAATGATCCACGTGAAACAATAATTACATGTATATAATAAGCCATGCCATTGGAAGGGGCCATGCGGCCAACTAAAATGGCTAAAGCCATATGCATGCGGCCAAGAATTTTTGGCCATGCAAAAATGTCTAAAGGCCATGCGGCCAGCATGTGTGCTGATGGCCTATGCGGCCATCAAATGATGCATGCGGCTCATTAAACAAATGTCCATGCGGCTCCTTAGGGAATGGCCACATGCGGCTCGTTAGCTTGAAATTGCAAGCAAATAATGCTAAGGCGTTAATTACTAATGCATTACTAATGCATTAGAAGCTAATACATTAAATGCTGCCAACTATGCATGCAAATGCAAGCTAAGCCAATGCATGCAGCATACAACTAAATGATAGGGCCAAGGCAATTATTAAATAATTCAATTCATTATAAGGCCATGCGGCTCCTTGCTAATATACATGCGACCATGCAATTACTACGTAACAGCCTGCATGCAAGCTAAATGCCATTAAATATTAGAGTTGACCATATGCGGCTCAACATAGCATGGGCCATATGCGGCTAGCATGGCATTGGCCATATGTGGCCAATATGTGCCATGCAAAATGCAATTAATGCTAAGACCAAAACTAAATAGTTAATGCTAATGGCAAATATTTAATGCATACGTGGAAGCAATTAATGCTTGCAAGGCCATACGGCTAAGCAAAAATACAAGCTTGTCTTTAGCAAGCTAAGAAAGCTAGGGAGTCACATGCGGCCAGAGCAAATATTAAATAAGTGCATGCAAAAGAAACTAAGTGCATGCAATGAAGCTGCATGGCCATGCGGCCAGGAAATGCAAAATTTTGCTTCCCACAGAGAACATGTCCATGGAGAATACCATGGCCTCCATGCTCCACCAAACAACAATAGGAACCCAAATCCAGACTTCCATTGGTCAAATTTGGATAAAATGAAATTCTTTACAACATGGAACCATCAGTTGACAAAATATGCAAGTTTGACAGATCAAAACCCATGAAAATCGAAAATACCACAAAGCTAGATCTACAATAATCTACTCGGTAAAACCGAAAACTCCAAGTTCTAAAGATGTTTAGAATCCTGCAAGGAAGAATATGGAACAAACAGAAATAAATTTGTTCAAGGTTCGGCAAGGTGTACTTGTCTCTCTTTAATGGCTAGGGTTTGGTGGAAAAGAAATGAATGAGGGTGAATGAGGAGGGAAGAGAAAAGTGGCTTATATAACAAGCTCAAGTGATCTCCACCATTCATTCCTCTCCACTTCAATCTTAACCAAACGCCTCATCTCATGAGAAACCAAACTAAACCAAACCAAACCAAGTCAAAGTGGAACCGAACCAAATAAAACCAAATCCAAGTTAAACCAAGTCATGAAAATCCTACACTTAGAAAATTTTTAAAATATCACGCAAATCGATAAATACGAAATATGGCTCAAATAAACACGTATCCGTATAAAATATCGATACAGTGAGACGGGTCTCACAACTCTCCACACCTTAGAAAAATTTCGTCCTCGAAATTTCCTGAGGCTAGTCGAGCAACATAACAAAACAAAAGCTCCAGGAACTCAACAATCTCAATAAATCAATCATGGCATACAAGTAAAGTAAAACAGCCAGTAATGTAAATAAATGCGTAAGCGGTAAATAAATGCAGGAGAACAAATACAATCATGATCAAGAAGGGCTGGAGGCATATGGATCAATATGTCTCATGAGACAGTTGTGTAGAAACCAACGTCCTCGCTGGCCTAAGCTGATTCCCAAAAATGGATAAAAGTCAAGCCTCAAGGTAAGTCGGTACCAATGACTTAGTTCAAGACATGACTCTACCTATGACGTGTCATCGTAGTTGAAACAGATGCAAAAACTTTATCACCTGTCTCAAGATTACGAAGACAGAAGCGATTGGCTGATCGGGATGGACTGACATCTCTGCTTGCATGCTGAGACTGATCCTCCATAACTGGCCTGGCTGAAGAATGCTGAGCTGCCCTCGGCAAAACATGAACAAGATAATCAGAAGGATCAAGAACAGTGCCCTTGAAAGTTGAAGGACACAAGATCAAATCATGGGAACAGGAATGATCAATGATCAAAACAGATATCAAGTCAAGTATCAGAGGTAGAGAATAATTCGAAGGAGATCAATAAGGATAATCGTGATGGAGATATCTAAACATGGTAACCCCTGCAAATCTGAAAATCGAGACCTGCATGGGCCACCACTAAGACCATGTCATGCCCCAGAACCAGAATACTGGACGGAGGCGTACACAGCCAGCTATGCAATCCCAAAGTATGTTAATACTCTAAAATCACGTATAAGCTGTCAAGACATGGGGGTTACTCTACAAGCCATCAGTCAATCCTATGGTTTAACAATCCTAGGTATCTCAATCACAGACAATTATAAAAGAACAAAGAGCACGATCATCATACATACAATAGTAAGGCGTCCCGAACTATATATACATGACTGATCATGAAGCCAGTACCACAGAACTGATGACTAGCTAAAGTATTAGTCGTACATGATAAGGACTAGCTATAGTCTAGAATACACATATCATGTTTATGCCCGTAGACTACAATATCAAGGAAAATACCAAAATACGAGCTAAACACGTGCTCGGGGCTAAACGTTACAAGAGGAGAATTTACATATCAGTGAGAAGATGAAGAAGAAACCCACTGAGGCACTCTGGTGCTCCGGCTAGTCACCGTCGAGTAGATGATGTGATAGATCCTTCGGGCTCTTCTATTAGAACCTGGCCATGCAAAACCAGTGGGGTCAGACCCCAAATAGCAAGTACCACAAAGGAGGCCGAACTATGAACTTAAAACCAGCAATCATAGGCAATCAACAGGGAGAGAAAGGAATAAGTAAAGGATGATCGAGATTCGTGCAGTACCAATGTACTCATCCCGATCATAGAAAGACAGTAAGTAAATCATCATTTGACATAAGGTAAACTGGAGAACATGTTAAATAAATAGAGCTAGGCAATAAACGAAGAGGGGACGAAGGTACTGTTCTGAAAGCCAGGTTACAACCCTTAAACCAAACAAGGACCGGGATTGTAACCCTTCGTATGAACAGAACTTGGTCTCTGATCATTTATTGCTAGAGGTGACAATCATTAAGTGACAATCAGAGAGTGACAATACAGAGTACAATACATTAGAGTGACAATCATTGCCACCATTATCCTGGAACAATTAGGAACTGGATCTAGACAAGACTTAGACTGGGAAGGTGATATACGATGAGATAGCCATGGTACTATTCAGATAACCAAGTTACAACCCGTAAACCAAACAAGGACCGAGGTTGTAACCCTTCGTCTGAACAGAACTTGGTTTCTTCCACCATTTATCGGCAAGATAAAATAAGAAATCAGGACATGTAACAATTATGTACAAGATCAAGACAAGACTAGACTGAGTAAACTCTATTCAATCAATCACGGCCAAGCAATAAGTACGGCTTGATACTTTAACTAACTAGGGTTATCACAGGTCTAATTACTAGCAAGATGTAAAGAGATTTCCAAGTCCAGTTACCCGCCTGCTGCTACCTGAGTGACCCCAGCAAAAGAAAACAAGTATAGCAGACACACTGTAGTGAGATACATGTGTCCTAAAGAGGTGCCCCACTCGACGGCAGGCTAGAAATGTGCTCATCATGACAGATAGCTCCAAGTCCCATGTATATATATATATATATATATATATAAGACCGGGATCAAAGGGGCAACATGTAACTTGGAAAGTCTCTTAATGAACTACTGTATTATTCTAGTTATTAGCCTTAGCCATTTACAGTAGGCACCCTTGACCGTGGTACTCAGGGGTCCCCATCCTAGACATGATGCAAGACAAGACGGGTTCATTTGTACAAGCACAATCATCCACGGTGTCTAGGTTATTCATATTGGTCATGTCAGGTTAGCCGTCGCAATAACATTTCGAGAAATATCATGTCAGGTTTATCATGTCAAGAGTGCGCCACGGCGGGCCACTATCAAGAATTATCATGTCAAGAGTGCACCACCACGGGTCACTATCATGTCATGTTACTTGTTTCTGGTTACTGGTTACAGGTTAGAGTGCACCATGACAGGTTACCATCGTGTCAAGCAATCTCATTCATTAAAGAAATAGCATGCTATTAAGTGGGGTCGTTGCAATTTAGGCCAAGAATAGAAAATATACAGTACAATTAGGAGCTCCATATCAAAATAAAAAAACTTACACAGTTAATTAATATTATATATATACATATATTCTTGAAGCCAAGGAAAACTCTACAACTTTCATATTGGGAGTGGGAAGAAATTCTGACCACAATTCAGGCAAATAAAATATTTAAACAATCAAAGTGGACCCTATGTGGCCCAAAAGTGGGAGAACAATGATGCGGCCAAAGAGAGTGGGAGGCCACCCATGCGGCCAGCCAAAGCTTATGCAGCCAAAAAATAACTGAAGGGGTCATGCGGCCAAGAATGCATACAAGCAAATAAGATAAAAGATAGTGGGACCCTCATTAAATGCAAACTTACATTCAAGCCAAAAAAAAGGGAACGTGGCCACTCAAGTACAGAGGCGTTGTGGCCTAAATTATATATTCTAGCCAAGTGGGACCCAACAATCAATACAGCAAGAAAGAAAAGTTTACGTGAACCATTTAATTAATGATCCACGTGAAGCAATAATTACATGTATATAATAAGCCATACCAGTGGAAGGGGCCATGCGGCCAACTAAAATGGCTAAAACCATATGCATGCGGCCGAGAATTTATGGCCATGCAAAAATGTCTAAAGGCCATGCGGCCAGCATGTGTGCTGATGGCTTATGCGGCCATCAAATAATGCATGCGGCTCATTAAACAAATGTCCATGCGACTCCTTAGGGAATGGCCACATGCGGCTCGTTAGCTTGAAATTGCAAGCAAATAATGCTAAGGCATTAATTACTAATGCATTACTAATGCATTAGAAGCTAATACATTAAATGCTGCCAACTATGCATGCAAATACAAGCTAAGCCAATGCATGCAGCATACAACTAAATGATAGGGCCAAGGCAATTATTAAATAATTCAAGTCATTATAAGGCCATGCGGCTCCTTGCTAATATACATGCGGTCATGCAATTACTACGTAACATCCTGTATGCAAAAGCATGCAAAGCATGCAAGCTAAATGCCATTAAATATTAGAGTTGACCATATGCGGCTCAACATAGCATGGGCCATATGCGGCTAGCATGGCATTGGCCATATGTGGCCAGCATGTGCCATGCAAAATGCAATTAATGCTAAGTCTAAAACTAAATAATTAATGCTAATGGCAAATATTTAATGCAAGCAAATATTTAATGCATGCGTGGAAGCAATTAATGCTTGCAAGGCCATGCGGCTAAGCAAAAAATACAAGCTTGTCTTTAGCAAGCTAAGAAAGCTAGGGAGTCACATGCGGCCAGAGCAAATATTAAATAAGTGCATGCAAAAGAAACTAAGTGCATGCAATGAAGCTGCATGGCCATGCGGCCAGAAAATGCAAATTTTTGCTTCCCACAGAGAACATGTCCATAGAGAATACCATGGCCTCCATGCTCCACCAAACAACAATAGGAACCCAAATCCAGACTTCCATGGATCAAATTTGGGTAAAAAGAAATTCTCTACAACATGGAACCATCAGTTGACAAAACATGCAAGTTTGACAGATCAAAACTCATGAAAACCGAAAATACCACAAAGCTAGATCTACAACAATCCACTCGGTAAAACCGAAAATTCCAAGTTCTAAAGATGCTTAGAATCCTGCAAGAAAGAATATGGAACAAACATAAATAAATTTGTTCAAGGTTCGGCAAGGTGTACTTGCCTCTCTCTAATGGCTAGGGTTTGGTGGAAAAGAAATGAATGAGGGTGAATAAGGAGGAAGAGAGAAAAGTGGCTTATATAACAAGCTCATGTGATCTCCACCATTCATTCCTCTCCACTTCAATCTTAACCATACACCTCATCTTATGAGAAACCAAACTAAACCAAACCAAACCAAGTCAAAGTGGAACCGAACCAAATAAAACCAAATTCAAGTTAAACCAAGTCATGAAAATCCTACACTTAGAAAATTTTTAAAATATCACGCAAATCAATAAATACGAAATACGGCTCAAATAAACACGTATTCGTATAAAATACCGATACAGTGAGACGGGTCGCACAAGATTTTAAACTTAAAATCCAATTTTTTGTTTTCATTACTAATAACTAGTTCGCACGTACGAGTTTAGATGAACACTAACCGAGCCCCGAGCAACGTGACATCAGCTAGCTAGGTTTCTAATACCGTAGCATTCCTGTTAATTTAAAATTTATAATATTATTGAAAATAATATTAATACTAAATGTTAAAATAGTTTTTGCTTTAACATTTACTTCAAACTAGTTAAAGTTAAAATTGTATTCTTTTTTATTTAAAATATAATTGGAACTACAATTAATATTAACATTCGCTTGTCCCGTAGTTTAAGTCGTATTTTACTGCTTCTTGCTTAAGTCTATGCACCCAAAGAACTTGATTGTTAAAGTCGAACGCGTGCACAGCACGTTCCCTCGATGCAAGGCTTGACGTAGCCCTTGCTTGTCAAGTCGTTGCACGAACACATTAGAAAAGAATTTTGTTGGGATATCGAAGTATAGCAAGCACCGTCCCGTGTCACGTGCATTTGTTAAGCAGTGAAAGGGTGTGAAGGCCACTGGCAATGTCAAGTCGTCACGGACTATAGCTGGGTTAGACGGCGACCCTTTTGCGGCGGGCCGAATCGGTCCCTTGGCCTAGGAATGGATTGGTTGAAGGAGCAATACACAAGAATAGACTGCCATATTGGCAGGATTATTTTTGGTATTCCCGGTGAGGCAGAGTTTTTATTTTTCGGTGAGGCAGAGTTTTCACCATCGACTTGATTCCAGGGACGACACCAGTATCGGAGAGAGTCTACAGGATGGTACCTTCAAAGTTGGAAATCTTGTACAATATGATTGAAGAACTCAGAACCAAAGGATTCATTCGTGCTAGTGGATCGCCTTGGGGAGCACCGATGCTTCTTGTGAAGAAGAAGGATCGTACGTCAAGATTATGTGTTGATTATCGTACATTGATGACTTATTTGATCAGCTCAAGGGAGCGGCTGTATTCTCGAATATTGACTTGCGGTCATGAGGGTACCATCAGATCAGAGTCAGAGAGCAAGTCATCCCGAAGACATTATTCAGATCGAGGTATGGACATTGGAAGTTCCTTGTTATGCCATTTGGAGCGACCAGTGTGCCAGCCGTATTCATGGACCCCATGAATCGTATCTTCATGCACTATTTGGATCAGTTCGTGATAGTATTCATAGACGACATCTTGGTCTATAGCTGAAGTGCCCCGTCCCTACATCGTGCCCCGTACTCCGTCCACGGGGTGCGCGAGAAAGGAACACTGTCGCTATTGATTCGGTCGGGACCGATAGGTCGGGATCGATCGAACGGAAATGGTTGAATTAAGATCCATTCTCTCGCCTGAAGTAAACTCAAGGTGAGTGGCTGACCCTTCTCTTCTCGACCCCCTTTCTAGGTAAATCGATAATGTTGTCGCGAATGAAAGGATAAATGCAAGGGCACGAACACGGAAAAAGGATTGAGTTTTCAAAGCTAATATAGGCTATGTCTTAATAACTAAAAGGAAAATATGTCTTCGTACGGTTATGGACAACTTGTCGACAAGGCGGTAGTTTTCTCGAGCAGCAACCAGGGGCCACGGGACCGTTTCGGCCTAGAAGAAAACAGGGTATAGTCGTGCATAAGGTTTCAGCACAGGTTAAGCGGGGACTTGCAACGGAGCTAGCTACTTGCGTTGAAAGGACCCCGATTAACAAAGCTATACGTCCAGGATGGCTTATGATGCCAGTAACGTCGAAGAGGGACGAGGCGAAGGAGGTCAGCCACTCGTCTTAGACTTGCGTCAAGCGAGCGACTGGTTGGCTGCGCTGACATCGCCTACACGATCACCTGCAACCCGCTAAATATGGGACTTGGTTCCAGAGAAGCCATTCCATAACGTGGAATAGATCTTAATTCAACCGTTTCCGTTCGATCGACCCGGCCGATTTCGACCTATCGGTCCCAACCGAATCGGTAGCGACATTATTCCTTTCTCGCGCACCCTGTCACGACCCGCACCCGGAGTAAGGGCATGAGTGCGTAACAGTGTCCCAGCCTACACCACAGAAACGACGTAGAACGCTGTCTAGGTCTACTATCTAACAACAGTTATAATATCAAAACCTGTCGAAAACGGTCAACTCCGAATGGAGGACAAGCAATGACAATATAATATACTCAATCACAAACTCTAAGAAATATAGATGATACCGAAAGATAAAGACAACAAGATATAAAATATCATCCAAAAGATCCAACACAAAAATAATACAAGTCTAGAGTCAACAATCTCAATATAATACTAAAATAATATTGGAATCTATGAATCGAATCGATGCAAAGGATAAGTCCCATTTGAGCAAGTGCTGATTTTAGTTGATCTGGTGTACAAACTATGCTTTTATGCTGGACGATAAGAGGTCGACATTTTGCCTTATTCAGTAAAGTGTCTGCAAAACCAAATCGTCGCCTTGCAACGGAGTGTGGCATAGACACTGTAGAAGCATGGAAAATAAATAAAAAAAGATCTATGCGGCCAAGAAACCCCATGCGGCTCAGAAAAGTCATGCGGCTCAAGGATCCATGCGGATCAAAGATCTATACGGCTCAAGAAAGTCCTATGCGGCTCAAAGAAGAGCCACGTGGCACGCAAACAGCTCTCTCGTTCATCCTTTACTGCATTAAATGCCTTGACGACTGACATCTCTGACAGTTCTGACACAAAGATATCATTATGACTCCCTCATAATGACAGACTCTTTGGGAAGCAAAAAAAATCTCTGACACGATCCCCCGAGAGTCAGAAACCTTCATGCGGCCTTGACACGTGGACAGTCGTATGCGGCCCAAGTGGAGACTCCTCCATGCGAACTAAGCGGAGGCTCCCCCATGCGGCTCACGAAGATCAGCCCCATACGGCTCACGAAGATCAGCCCCATGCGGCTCACGGAGAATAGCCCCATGCGGCTCACGAAGATAGCCCCAAGCGGCTCACGAAGACCAGCCCCATGCGGCTCACGATGACCATCCTCATGCGGCTCATGAGGACTATCTCCATGCGGTTCACTCATACTCATGCGGCCCAACTTTCCTACGGCTCAGATTTCTATTGTTGTGACACGTGGCATGACAGTAGGGCACGTGGCATCAGATTGATCGAAATCTCTCAACAAATCCCAATAAAATATTGGGATCAAATCAGATCATTTACAAAGACACGTGTCAAAGGATCCGCGGTTGGCATGATAAATCGGGAGGATTTATGTCAATCAGCATTAATTACCCACAAAAGATTTGATACAATCACATTTATTGCCCAAATCTCGATGAACGGCCCAGATCCAATGATCATTAGCCGCCGACTTTCAAGAATGGGCAATCATTGTAAATCCTAATGAAGCCCCCCACTCTTATAAATAGCAGGGTGCCATTCCCTTGCGAAAAAAAAGGAGAAGAGAAAAGACACAGAGGGAGAGAGATATACACGGAGATATACAGAGAGAGCCAGAGAGCCTGAAGAGAGAGCATTTCTTCATCAACGTCTAGCAGTTCTTCTACAGAGCCAAGGCTGCATCCGATCGTCCAAGGAGTAAGGCAGAGCTGCTGTCGCTTTCCCGAGCCTCTATCGTCACCCCCCAGAATCTAAAATAAATAATTGTACTTAGATTGCTGTACCTAGGCTTTCGTCCTTAGGCTTTCTTTGTACAAGCGAGTTTATATTGTGAAGTAAAAGTCCAGTCCTCCGATAATTGTTCTGCTCTTTTATATTTCATGGCAAACACGATGGCGACTCTGCTGGGGACAAACTTCTCTACGGCTGAGGAATTGGTGACGCAATCGGATGCAGCCAAACTTGGCTCCACGCAACAAAAGATGGTCGTCCGCTTCGACCAACAGGCGTTTGAAGAAATGCTCTCCGAGGGAAGCGCTGGCCCGGTCCAGAAGCGAATCCGCTCAAAGAAAGCTCGCTGCAAGTGGAGGCCAAAATCATTTGCTCCTTCCCAAACTCTGGACGGAGTACTCTCTGCTGCCCAAGACGGCGAATGCGACTCTCGCGCGGCCCCACTTCGAGCCATAGAGGACTCTGCTGTTCCCAAGTCCGACAGAGGAAAGCACTACGATGCTGGACTTGTAGGGGCAAAGAGCGATCTTATGTGCTCCAGGAAGAAATCAAAAAAGGGTACTAGGCGCAAGACGAAGACTCATGCGGCCAAGATTGCCAGCCGCATGAACGATGACCATGCGGCTGAGACTACTCGTCAGAGGCACAATACTCATGCGGCCAGGATTTCCAGCCGCATGGAGAAGACCTATGCGGCTGGGACTTTCAGCCGCATGAAGAAAGCTCATACGGCTACGACTGCCAGCCGCATGGAGACTATTGATGCTAGCCGCATGCCGCCTGCTCCACGCGACTCTGTCTTCGACCGCCTCTCCTATGGCCCTGATCTCCTGTGCTCTCAAGAAGACATGTCTGACTCTCTCCAGCACCACCTAGACTCTTCCTACTATGTGCCCTTACGCACTAGAGTGAAGAAGTCTAGGACAGCACAAGCTTGGCAAGCTCGGTCCGCTGATCCGACCTCTGACCATCCGAGCGTCCCACATACCGTTATACGGGCCTCTGATGGGAAGTTATACAGAACCACTCAAGTCCAGCCCCCGGCGGCAAACGGACAGAGAGGTTCGCAAAAGTCTCCCAAAATCCAGGGAGCGAACTTGGTCGATCCAGACCCATCTGACTTGCGTGAGGCCATCCTCCATAAACGTAAGGAAAGAGAAGATGCATCGGGGTGCAAAGAGTCCTCCCATGGACGACATTGCACCCAAGTCATCGTCAACTGCTGCTGCAATAACGCGTCGGTACGAAAAGACCGACAGTCCGTCTTTCAAAGACTGCAACAGCCGTCTTCAGAAGACGAGACACTTCCCGTCGTCTCCTGCAACTCTGCTCAGAAAGTCCCCGCCGATGGAAAGAAGACCAGTACTCCTAGCCCGAAGATTTCAACCACTTTGACCAAAAGACTGTCGTCTAAGCGGGTGCCCACCACCAGAGTTTTCCAAGGCACCCGTTCTAAGATGAAATCTGCTACAGTAGGAAATTCGTCGTCCACACCACTGGGGGTTACTGGGATTGGGGGTAGCACTCCTCAGAACATCCACGATAATTCGATGTTCCAAGAATACGAGCCGGAGGAAACAACTCTCCCATCAGATGCAGCAAACCCCGACGTCCCCGAGGACGTCCACAATTCCCAAGACGAGACAAACTCGGAAACTGGGGGTACTGTTCCTTCTGAGTCCGAACCAGAGGAGAACATTCCCACATATCCCGATGACTTCTCACTACAGGGGTATGATTCGGAGGGCGCTTCCTCCACTGCTCCGTCCATCTCTCCTCATGTAAAGATGGTGTTCATGACGGACAGCAGCCAAGGGGGTTCCAGTGATCGCCAACGCATCGACACTCTGGAGGCCATACTGCTCGCCTTGGTCAAGTCTGTGGACGAGATCAAAGTGGCCCTTCCAACTCTCCAAGGAGGGACGCCTGGCCAAACAAGCGCGGGTCCTGCGGTCAATGCGAACTCGAATTCAGCGGCACCGAACCCGGGCAACAATCCTCCTGAAGTAACGGCCCCCACCGCTGTGGATAAGGCCCAAAAAGTGAGAAGAGAGGTCCAGGAGCTCCGAGCCATGTTTCACGCTCGAGAAACCTCTCAAGACCTCAGAATACGGCAACCGTACCCTGCTGCCTGGAGGGATGTTCCATTTCCGCCAAGATATAAGCCGTTCAACATCAACCCGTATGATGGCAAGACCTCCGCCAGTCGGTACATCACTTACTTCGAGGTCACCACCGACCATCTGCCCCATGACGATGCCATCCTCACACGATTATTCATTGGGGCATTGGAAGGAGTCGCCTTCGATTGGTATCGTAACCTGCCGGACAACTGCATCCACTCCTTTGCCGGCTTCAAGCGCATGTTCTTGGAGAGATTTTATGAAGTAGGGCAAGACATCACAATGTCCACTCTCATGGACGTAGTCCAAGGAGAGAAAGAGCTGACAAGGAACTATATCGAACGGTTTCGCCAAACTGCAATAAAGTTGCCGTCTGGAAATCCGGATTCCTCCTTGATTGAAATTTGCCAAAAGAGATTGCTCCCAATAATCAGTCTCTGGATGGGCAAAAGTCAATTCAAGGACTGAAAAACATTTATCATCAGTGCCACAAGCACCGAATAACGACTGAAGAAGGCTCGCCAACTGGGATTGCACATCTCAGAAGGAGAGGACAAGAGCAGACGTCCCAACGCCAACACCAACAATGGGGGTAGCTCCTCCAACAATCGGGACAACAAGGGCAAGCAGGCTATGGTGGCCGACACAGCACAGAAACCTGAGCCAAAGTCGGCAGACAAACAATGGCCGTAAATCACTTACTCCTTCGAAGACGGTCACGTCAAGCCCATCTTGGACATGCTCATACAAGGAGACAGAATCCAGCTCCCTCCACCAAGACGGGAACTGCGGCCGGCGGAAATGGAGAATCCCAAGTACTGCCATTACCACCGCTACGTCCACCAAGCTACACACGACTGCTACCAACTAAAATGGTACATCCAAAATCTCATCGATTCGAACGCTCTGGCCATCGATTTCGAAGAGGTAACCGTGACAGCCAATATGGTATCAGTACAATTTGGCAGCTTCCCTCCGACAGAAACTCAAGACGGTGTGGTCCCCATCCCTCTGGCGACAATGGAGATTGTGAATCTTCTACCTCCCCGAGATCAGGCTACCGGTCTAGTGCCCCTCACCACATCAAGAGGGGAGGTCATATGGGTCCATCCAGACTTGGTATCTAAAGTGACTCAGCCCACGCCATCTTCCATTGGCAAGAAGAAAAGTGAAAAAGTCAGGTCCTGCCGCACAATCTCGGTAGATATCGAAGAAGCTACAGCCGTCGTCACTCGGTCTATGGCACAATTCCAACCTGTGGCTGACAACTCGACCGAAGATCATCAGCCCGCTACAACTGACGCTCCGGGACCGGCTCAGCCTCCGACGACCGATAAGTCTAGGCCGAAGGAGACTCGCTTTGACAAATCCCTCCGAAAAGAGACACCACAGGGGCTGGAGAGGCCCTACAACTTCGACATCCTGGCGCAATTGGCTAACACACCGGCCAAGTTGTCACTATACGAGCTTCTGAGACTCTCAAAGGATGTGCGAACAGCTTTGAGCGATGCACTCCAAAATGTCGATGCATACCTGGCTCAGGTCAACCTCACGGGAGAGAACCCGCCTGCAGATCTCCAAGACAGCACTTGCACGGGAGCGATGCCCAATATTGTCTTCACTCCGCAGGACATGCTCATCAAAACCAACCTGCACGATCGCCCGCTATACTACACTGGATACATCGGCGACGTAAAGGTGGATCGGATGCACATTGATCCTGGCTCTTCCATGAGCATCATCCCGAAGGGTCTGTTACATCATCTCCGCATCCCTATGCATCGCCTGCATCCCTATATATATATATATATATATATATATATATATATATATATATATATATATATATATATATATATATATATATATATATATATAATTCTAAACGATTTGACAATTCGGTATCGGTTCATAATTTTGGTTCAATTTTTTGGGATACATTTAATTGGTATTCGGTCAATTTTTCGGTAGCGGTCGGTATTCGGTATTTGCTCACCCCTAATTGCTAGTCATTAAGCTATTGATATAGTAGGTAAATGTTCATAAATAAGACTTGGTTGGTATATTGTACTAGTGAAATGACTTGACAATAACAAACTTATGTATTCAACACCAACAGTTGCCGTGGTGTAGTGGTTATCACGTTAGTCTTACACACTAAAGGTCCCCAGTTCGATCCTGGGCGGCAGCATTATTTTTTTTGTTGTTTTAGAAATAAATTAGAGGGTTCATTTTAGTTCTAATTAATTTCATTTTTTGCTGTAACAATTTACTATGAAGAGAATGGCAGGAACCATAACTACC
The DNA here is from genome assembly GCA_029216955.1 of Iris pallida. Taxonomy (NCBI): domain Eukaryota; kingdom Viridiplantae; phylum Streptophyta; class Magnoliopsida; order Asparagales; family Iridaceae; genus Iris; species Iris pallida. Next base: position 1,061,748 of record JANAVB010020598.1, on the reverse strand, counting down.
CTCCATTTCTCCCCAGCTTCCTTCCCCGCTCCTCCTCCTCGCGGTCGTTCCTTCTTCCGACGAGGATTCTTCCCGTAATGCCCCTCCGCTCCAGATTCACCAGTAAGCAAAACCCTAAACTTTCTCTATCGAGAATTCGGGAGGGCTTCATTAGTTGTTTGTTTCGCTGACATTGCGGTTTTTTTCCCCTTTCTGTTGGGGGTTCAGGAATCTATGCGCTCGCCAGCAACTACATCAATGTCGGCTCCAACGTCGAGGTGGATGGAGCTCCGTGGAGAGTTATTGGTGAGAGAATTAAAAAAACCCTCTCCTTCAAAAGCCGCTTAAGTCAATTTTTTTTAAAAGTCTGGGATTATTTTGCGTGTTTTGGTTTCTACATCAGATTATTACTACGTTTGTTGGATCACAATCACATTTCGGTGTTATTTGATTTTCATAATCGATAGAGTCGGCTAAAGCCAGCTCCAGCGCCAGCCTGTCTTTGTTGGCTCCTACCGGTACGCCTACTTCTTGGATAGTAGACTCGCTTCTCTTCATATAACTTCTGACTTTAGTCTTTTATCTAGTATTACACCTTTACCATCACACTTTCCCTCTTTCATAGAACTAATTGTTCCGAGTTGGTCATCACTCAACGTGGCTCCATTATTTCTGTTTGTTTTACATGTTCTCATCTCACTTTAAACCTCGTATATGTTATTAGCCTTTCTGAGAGTGGATTTATTATTTCTTTTAATTCTCTCACATGTTCTGTGAAGGATCCTCGTACGGGCCAGCCGATTGGTCGTGCTCGTTAGAAAGGGGCGGTTGTACCACTTAGAGTTTTTTCATCTTCCATCATCTCAACCTTTGAGTTCTAGTCATGTTACTATCTTCACGTCTACTGCTGACTTGTGGCACAGACGCTTAGGTCATATTTCAAAGTCCCGCCTAAAGAGTTTAGTATATAGTTGTTCTCTTGGGCATGGTTCTTTCTCTTCTCACTTGTGTCCACTGTTCTAAAAGGCGGTCTAAGCGGCCGCCTAGGCGCTAGGCGCCTGGTGTCCGCTCGATGTCCGACTAGGCGGCCGCCTAGACCCCTCGACGTCCGACTATACATGTTTTTGGGGTTTTATGGACTTTTTCTACAATTTTCGGTAGGTTTTTTTTGTATTTTATTTATTTATTTTTGAATTGCCTAGATCTAGGCGGCCGCCTAGGCAGGCTAGGCGCTAGGTGGCAGATGTCCGTCCGACTAGCGCCTAGCGTTTTTCACAACCTTGCTTGTGTCAAGTAATTCTTCATGCCATTTGAACTTGTGGGGGGGGGGGGGGGGGGGTGTCAGGTCGCCCCTTTTGCCCTGGCCCAGGGCCGAGCCATGTCAGGTCACCCCTTTTGCTCTGGCCCAGGGCCGAGCCTGACATTTGGACGACTCACTCCCTGTGGCCTTTGAAAATGGCCGCAACTCTTTATGTCGTTGTCTAAAAGTTGCAACTCACTCTCCCTCCCCGACATAGAGATCGTAACTCACTCTCTTTTGCCATCACCTTGACCACAATTCAGTCTCCCGACCGTAACTCAGTCTCTCTCACTATCTACGTAGTTGTCGCACTCAAGTTACTCTTTTGTTGCTGAAGATGATTGTAACTCTCCCTCGTCGTCCCGGAGGAAATTTACTCACGTCGTATCAAAGGCTGCAACTCACTCTTTCGTCGCCACGGGGCCACAACTCAATTATTCTCTCGTCGCTAAAGATATTTTCACAATTACTCTCTTGATGTCACAGAGGCCATTATTCACTCTCCCGCCAGCATGAAAGCCTCAACTCTCTCTCTCTCTCTCTCTCTCTCCCTCTCTCTCACAGCATATATAGTTGCAGCTCTACTCACTCTCTCGTTGTCTAAGATGGTCTCTAGTATCTCATTGCCTAGAAGGCCACAACTCTCTATTATTTGTACAATTTCTCTTCAATCTGGACTTGATTGTCATCTCAACTATATCTCCAGTAGGAGTGTAGAAGAATATGGATACTTTTCCTTACTGGATAGTTCTTATAATGTCAACAGTGATGTCATATATACTAGCTATTATCTAGTTGTCTATTTTTTACCATAGCACTATTCTCTACATATTTGGCCTAAGATCCCTAGTGAAATCAATTTCTACTGAAGTCAATCGATTTATTCCCAATGTTGCCTATGCTTCTCCACAAAGCCTATATCCCAAAAATTTTGGGAACTCTTTTTTAGGTCTCTTTTATCTTAGTCACGTCATTCCATTGTTTCTTTCCTTGTGGTTTTTTTCAAGTTATCTTTTTTATCATTTTCATTCCTGGTATAATTAAATAATACATCTAGGAAGTTTTTGTTGTCATAATTAGATTTCGTTCGTGGCCTATTCTTGTCCTTCATTTCACGTCGAAGGCAAGGTATTTTTTCAGTCAGATATCTTTGCCTGTTCATGGTCTTTGCCCCTTCTTCTTTCACACCATCTTATGCTTGGCTGAAGTTGTGCGCAGGATATGTTATCTCACTTTTATGAGTTATTTTGAGATGCAATTTCAGGGAAATCTACAGTACGACTATATGAATTTTGTGTCATGTTGTGAATCAACTATGCCTCATTCATTTACTCAATTGATATAAGTTGCAATTCTTTCATTCACTCTTCAAAGTAAGTAAGAAATGGTGGCACAAACTTTATTCTTTTTCTTCCTGCAGATTCTAAAAGATTGGTCCTCCTCGTCAATAATAATGGGGAAAATACTCTGAGTGTAGTTATTAAAGGGCCGGCATATGTGAAAATTGATCCTGCAATTGCCAAATTAACCAAACAAGGCGCCATGAAGGTTTGCCTTAAAACTTCCTTTTTATTCTCTTCATTGATTCCATTTCTTATCCAGAAAACAAAATGTTGGTGCAATCTTTTTTCTTTTTGTTGTTGTTGTTGTTGTTGGGGTGTTTTTTTTGGGGGGGGGGGGGGGGGGGTGGTGGAAGTAGAAATGTGCTTCTTAATTTATTAGTACATTTTCTTTGCTGGCCATTTGTGGAGTAATTTATATGTTATTTGCTTGTTAGTATCTGATTTTGGCATCTAGATTTAATGATAATAGAGCAAAGAACTTTGGAAAGACTTGAATATATAAAATCAAAGATAAAATGCTTTTATTTTAGGTGTTAGTCTTCTTAAATTCTTAGTAAGTCATTCAAAAAAATTAGTTGTCATTTGCCATATGCTAGGTTGCATTCTTCATTTTCTAAAAGACTGCTCATTATGTCATCCTGTCTGTTCTTAAAATTACACATGGCAACTCCAAACTGAGTATCACACTAATGCTTTTTTATCATTGTGTAGCCGTGAGTTTGTGATTAGGCCCTTGATTTGTATGGCTCATTGGATGAAGAAAATGAAACTGCCTCTTTGGTTGCATCTCTAGTTTCCCTCTATTTAGTGTACCCTTTATCATCTTGCCCCTGCTAATGTTGCACTACATCCAGTGGTGGCGGTGCTTATGTACTTCTTTGATGGTTTGGTGATTATGTAATTCAAATTAGATATATCCATCAATTGGGTCCCTCCTCTACTTTTCTCCACCTGATTTATCATCTCATCTTGCCCCTGGTTGTTTTGCACCTCTTATCAGGTGATGGTGGGGATCAAGTCCGTGTTAGAGCGGACTATGTATCTACCTTTCTTGGTGTTTCTTCAAATTTTGATGTTTGTTAGTCCATGACTCCCTTATTTTTCCTTTCTTATCCCACATCCACCTCCCATCATTTGCTCTATAGATCTATTGATGTACATTTGCTGCTATGGATATGGTAATGGTTAAAACTGGCCATCTAGTTTGCATATGCTCCTCTCTTCCATAGTTTCTTTAGCTAGGAATTCTCACAGACTGAGAGGGCTGCCATCAAGTCAACAACTGGCCAACCTTCTCTGTATAGAGTTTTGCTCCATTGCTACCCTCATTCTGATGGAAAAAGCTTGAATTATGATGGTTATGATCATAACTTGATTTTTGATCAAGTGTTCCTTCCTCTAATGATATCTTATCCCTTGTCTTTATAATCAGTGTTGTAATGGATGGAGGATAAAATACTGGTTGTCCAACTATCTGGTGATTTCAAACACATTTCTTTTTCTTCTTTTTCCTGTGGGTGGGTGGGTTTGTGTGTGTGTGTGGGGGGGGGGGGGGGGGGGGGGGGGGGTGATTTTAACAAGCATTTGAGATTTGTTTAGAGATTTATGTATCACCATCTTTTTTTTTTATCTCAAAACATAAAATGATGAGAAATTTCAAATTTTGGGGAGACTCGCATACCATGCTTTGAGTCCATAGCGTAGCGGAGGGGCAGGGGAGAGATATCGTTCTATCGGACGGTAGTTGGTGTCACGTCCCGATTTCGTAGAATCGATAGTCGTCCCCCGGACGTGATGCCGTGCGAACCTAAGTTGCAATCGCACAAGGCATAGTCATAAGGTTATCCGAAACACAACATCAAGTTAGAGTACGCAGAGAAAATTGATTGACACATTTGAAATAGAAGTAAACTTTTCATTGATAATAAAACTTCATTTACATGACTCCTTTACAATCAGTGCCGCGCGGGCTTACAACATGATTCAACTTACAAAACGAACGTTGATGAGATAGTCGTTCCATACATTACGTCCTTTTTTACAAGCAAAACAGTTACACTTTCTACCTGCTATCGAGGGAAGTCGAGTCGCCATCTTTTCTTCTTTTGTACTGAGTGCGGAGTCTTCAAAAGGATTCAGAAACAAGCCTTCAACACACGGACGAGACTTCAAAAGTGTTCGTGCCGCCTTGAGCTTTAAGTGGCACGCCCTTCGTGGTTCGGGGTACCTACGTGGAGAGCGAGGATCAGTACATTACACTTTGTACTGGTGCGTGGCTATTTAAGTTCCAAGCTCTCATTTGGTTGAAGAGTTTATATGACTTAATGTCTGAATGTTTTTAACCATTCTAATGAATTTCAAACAAGCATATGACAAGCATAATGTAAAATACGTTGGAACTTACCCACAGCGGACCGCGCCGCGCCTTATGAGACTTATCATGTTCTTCCCTGTCAATTGTTATCATTTTCATATACAGTTTGTATATGTGAAGGTCACTGGCACCACAAGCCATTTTGGACTATAGCTGGATTAGACGGTGACCCTTTCAGCGCGGGTAGCGAGCCCCGCTGCAAGTTCTCCGACTAACCATGTTTTGCTTTCATCGAGCTCAGCTATCTTTTGCTTCCTCCTAGGCCGAAACGATTCCGTGTCTCGAGATATCGCTCGAGGAAGCCGTTTCTCGTGCACGAGTTGTCCAATGACCGTGCAAAGACAATTTTAGTTATTAAGGTATAGCCTACATTCTCTTGAAAAATTTGATTATTTTATCGTGTTCGTGTTCTTGCATTTATTCTTTCATTCGCACAACATTATCGATTTACCTAAGAAGGGGGTCGAGAAGAGAAGGGTCAGCCACTCACCTTGAGTTTACTTCAGACGAGAGAACTTGTTGGTCGCGCTAGACGTCGCCTACGCGATTACCTGAAATCGCACAAGCAACCGATTAGAACACTGTATTATTCAAGAAGTTCGATAGAAAATACGATTTCGAAATGCAAGCCATGAAAACCATCGAAAACATTCACAAAAACGCATTCAGAAAAACCAAGCCAAAACCAACGCAAGCGACGTGAAAAACAGAGCAACAGGAGGTCTCTTCCGACTCAGCCGCATAGTCAATCCTTGAGACGCAACCCGCTGAATATGGGACTTGGTTCCGAAGAAGTCATTCCATAACGGAAAATGTATCTTAATTCAACCGTTCCCGTTCGACCGATTCGATCGATCCCGACCTATCGGTCCCGACCGAATCGATAGCGACTGTTCCTTTCTCGCGCACCCCGTGGACGGAGAACGGGGCACGATGTAGGGACGGGACACTACAGTTGGAAGGCTTAGAAATCTCTAGGAGAGAACTGAAGAGAACAAATATTTTATAAATAATCTTTCATAAAACCAATTCAATATCGTTACAAGAAGTTACAGAGGTTAAGGACCCGATTTATAGCCTTTAGAAAATCCTATCATTACCGAATTAAGACAAATTATAATCCTAATAAATAAAAATAAGACTAATCATAATAAATATCCTAATAAATAAAATCTCCTAACCAAATCGTAATTGGTCTTGAAAGAATCCTAACTAATACGTTTCCTAATTAATAATCATAATAAATCTATTAATAAAATCTCCTAATATATTCCTAAAAATAACCTCTACGTCATTTTCCCCTTCTTCAAAAGAACTAGACCTCGAGTTCAAAAGTGAAATTTGTTGTCTTCCATTTCATATGAATAATTACCTTGAACAAATCTTCACGCTCTAAGGTCTTCATCCTTGTATCGCGATTGCTATGGTTTTGATCTTCAACTTGTTCTTGTAGTACCTCATTATCTTTTTGGCTCATTGTATAACGGGGAAGATTATGCAAACTTGCACTGAGACTAAGTTGATATGATGTTGCACATCTCGCATAGCTGTCAATCCGGGTGGTGGTTTCTCAGGGAAGACCTCCTTTATTTTTATTTTTCAATAAAGGTTGTAATTTTCCAGGAAAAATCGTCAGGGCCACCTTTTGCCCTTCGCCTCTCACAACTAGAGCATAAACAACTTGTTCTTTCTTCAAATAAGCCTCAAAATGTCATATTAAAATGCATGAAAGATTTTCCCTTTCCTTCACTAGCTTTGGGTTAGTATCTTCATTCAAAGGTACAAGCACAAAACGAGTTCCACCCTTTTAAATGAGTATATAGTATCTCATCCTCTGTGAGTGACATCTAAATCATACTCCCAATGCCTACCCAATAGCAAGTGGCATGCATCCATGCCAACTTTTACACAAATAACCCCTTCTTTATATTTTCCCAATAATGAAAGGAATGTAACAACGTTAGGTTACCTGAATTTCACCTATTGCTTTGATTCATCCGATCTTACAGGGACTATGATACTTTTCATTGATAAGTGAGGTCTCTTGACGGTGTTCCTTGAGACTATATTTTCGCTACTGCCTCCATCAATGATGACGTTGAAAAGCTTTTGGTGTATGACAAAACGAGTTCGGAATAGATTGTGACACTAAGGATCATCTCTCTCTTTGTACCTCATATTCTACCAAATTGCTTCGGGTCGAAAGTCGATGGAATTCAACAATATATGTTTCTATTGTACCTGAACCTTGCTTTCAATTCTGGAATTGGTTAATAAAATTTGTAACGATTAAATTGTAGCAAATGGCCGATTACCGCTTTTTGACTAGTCGGGACTAGTCATCAAAAGCAGTAGAAAATGGATCATGTTATTTTTAATATTAGTACTAATTCTACGTAATAATATCGAGTGGCCTCTCTCTCTCTCTCTCTATCCCTTTCCCTCTCCCTCTCCCTCTCCCTCTCCCTCTCCCTCTATATATTGTTCTCTTCCTTTACAACTTTACTATAATTTATTACCGTATGCTCATGTGTACATCCTATCAGCTTCTTTTATAAGGAGCACAACCGACATTGTCCAAGTATATAGCACCGACTTTGTTACACTTTCTATATTTTGCTAAAAATCGACTAACACCCACCTATATATGAAACATAGCTACTCCGATTCAAATAGGACTCCTACTTTCCTAAGACTATAAACAACCAAATATATGTCTTAATAATCTTAAATCTATTCATAAATTAAGTAGGATTTGGATTATATTTCCAACAAAATAGTGAAAACTATACACATTACTTCATTGAATTTTATTAGAAAACTACAACACGTTTCAACTTTCAAGACAAAATTACTTGCGAAAAGAATTTGAGTTGTCAAGGGGTACTTTCCTATTTTAAAGTATAAGATGGATGAAATTAACCTAATATTATATTATCAATACCACTTAGATCACAAGGTTCCGGAGTCCCTAATCCCTGACAATGATTTGAAAATATTTCCATAGTATTGATCTGACAATTTTCAATTATACGTAAAAACATGTACTAATTCTACGTAATAATATTCCAAAACAATAAAAAAAAGGGTTAAAATCGCAAAATTGGTGACTAGGCGGTACTTTTTAAGGGCCAATCAAACGGTACTAGAACACCCGCCGACTAGTCCCTGCTTTAAATGTATAGTCTGGAGGTAAGAATTTGTATCTTAGTTCACGCTCAATCCTAGCCCAATCTCGAATTGAAAGGTTGCCTTGATATTCCCTCTAACTCTGCAGATTTTTTCCACCAAACGCCTATGTTGTATTAAGCGCGAGGCGAGGCGAGGTGAGGCGATTGTCGCCTCGCTTAGTGGCGCTTAAGCGGCACTTAGTTAGCGCCTCACTTCTTTTTTTGCTCCTACATGTAACATACTCTATAGTATATACACATAAATTTTTGTTGGAATATCCTATTGGTATTTTTGATATGTTGGAATATATGTTGGAATATCCTATTAGTATATTAGGTATGTTGGAATATACCATAGGATATTCCTATAGAGAGTTAATGTAATGAGGAGGTTGTAAGGCTATAAATGGTCAAGAGATTATCAATAAAATATAACAACTATTTCAACATGGTATGTCACCTCCGTTTTCCGCTATACGTATTTCCAGTATACGTGTACGGGATCCTGTCCAGTATTTTTACTTATCATGTCTTGCTAGCTAATTTTGGTTTAATCTTGTTTAAGATTCATCATGGCATGTCATAGTTTGGCTTGGTTTATTTTTGGTTTGGGTTGGTTTGATTTCATGGTTCATCATGTAAACCCCTACCTACCACCATCTCCCTTTATAAACCCACCCACTTTTTCTCTCTCCTCATTAATCCTCATAACTTCTTCTTCTTCTCCATTAAAAACCTCTCCCCCTCCATAGGCAAGTGCACCTTGCTCTCACTCAAGAACCCATTTTTATGGTTCCAATGGATTCTTAGCATGATTCTAAACCACTTTAGAACTTGGAAATTTTCATTTTGGTGCATGAGTTTTTGTAGATCTAGGAAATTACTTTTTTCGGAAATTTGAAGTTTTGATCTATTTAACTTCTTCATTTACATGTTTTGATGGTTCCATGTCGTAGAGAATTTCGTTCTACCCCATTTTGACCTAAGGAAGTCCGAATTTGGACTCCGGACGGAGATTTGGTGGAGTTTCAAAGTTTTCGGCCATGGTTCGTTCTTTCCGGATTCGTCGGGAAGACGAACAGTGCACTGCTTGGGCGCATGGACTTGTCATGCGCCCAAAGCAGCCTCCCCACTCTAGTGGGCGTATATGCCATCATGTGGGCGCATAGTGTGCCACATGTAGGCGCATAGACTCGTGTTGGCGCATAAGCATTCACGACTTGTCACCTCATTCACCCTTAGCCTTTGGCCACAAGGGGTTCAACCCATGCTTGGGCGCATAGGGCATGATCCCTTGGGCGCATAGAGTGTGTTCCCCTCCTAGTGGACGCATATATGTAGCCAGTGTGGGTGCATGACTTGTGTATGGCACATGGCCTTCACACGTAATGCACAAACACCTTCTCCATTCCTTGGCACTTGGCCATGCAAGTGCCTTGGCCATGTAGGCACCCATGCTTGGGCGCATAACTTCCCTCATGTGGGCGCATAGGGGCTCCCATGTGGGCGCATATAGCCCCTTCACTTGGGCGCATGGAAGCCATGACCCTCATGCTTTTGGCTTTTGCATGTTTTGGCTTCTTGCATCTTTTGAGACTTGTGATTTTATGCAATTTCCTCGCGATTGATCTTCATTAGAGCTATCAAAATGGGCTAAGCCCGTTGGGCCGGCCCGACCCGCCCGCCAAAAATGTGGGTTGGGCCGAGCATTTAGAAGCCCGCCAAACAGGCGGGCCTAGGTGGGCTGGCCCGCTAGTAGCCCGCCCCGCGGTGGGCTAGCCCGCGGGTCAAGTGGGTTGGCCCGCCATCTATCTTTTTATAAATTTTTTTATTTTTTATTTAGCACATATATGAGATATGTATTATAAATGATAAAAATTTTTATTTAATGCAAGTAATAACGTATAAAATATTAAATTTGGTCATTTATTTACATGAATGAAGGTGTTTTAAAGAAATATCTACTATTATAATGTTTCTTGTATTTTACTTGTAATTTGATGCATATGAGAGTGAGTAGAAAATATTATATATATAATTTTTTTTCTTTTAAGAAACTAAACAATAATTAAAAAATTTAAAAAATTAAGCGGGCCGGCCCGCCTAGTCCGCGGCCCGCCGGTGGGTTGGGCTGGGTTGGAATTTTTTCAGCCCGCCAAAATGGTGGGTCGGCCCGCCCCGCCTCGCCAAATGGTGGGTTATGGTGGGTTACGGGCCGGCCCGCCCCGCCGGTCCGTCTTGACGGCTATAATCTTCATGACACGACACGACTCGTGCGTGCCACGGCTAGGCAAGGCACGACTCGACACGGCATGACCTGGCACGATTAGCACGATTATGTTTGATCATGGCACGACTTTCTATGTTTTTGCTAACATAGAGACACGACACGACTTGTGCAAGCCGTGGCACGGCTTAGCACGACTTGGCATGTATGTGGCCTTTATGTAGGCGCATAGAACCCTGTGGGCGCATAGCCTTGGGGCACACAATGATTTGGCATTTTGCCCTTTTGTCATAATATGTACTTTACCCTATATGCTGCCATGTCCTTTGGCTTTATTACATTTCATGCTCTAAGCTATGTTGTCTTCCTTACATCGGTGGCCCGTTAGGGTGCACTTAGGATATGTCTATTCTGCTTACATGATGATATGTGATATGATCATGACCATGATATGTGAACACGAAATGATGAATGACATGTAATGAACCATGATGGCGGCCCGTTGTGGCGCGCCCCTAACAAGTACAAGTACAAGTAACGTAGCATGACAGTGGCCCGTTGTGGCGCACTCTTGACAAGAACATGACAAGTAACATGACAAGATGGTGACCCGTTGTGGTGCACCCCTGACGAGTAATCTTGACAAGATAACTTATGAACGCTGTTGCGACGACTAACTGGACATGCTAATCATGACACCGTGGGTGATTGTATTAAATGTGCTTGTATAAGCTACCAGTCTGTTTCGCATCATGTCTAGGACTTGTGTCCCTGGTTACCGCGGTCAGGGATTCATACTGAATCTGACTAGGTTAATGACTAGATTGATCAAGTAGTTCATATAGAGAGGTATTCCGGCTACAAGCAATCCCGTTATCTTGGCGTCTTCCTGATGGACTTGTAGCCTGCCGACGAGTAGGACACATTTCCAGCTCACTGTTATGTGGAGCACTTCAAGCAACGATTACTAAGCACACTGTCATGTGTTGCACTCAAGTCACCTAACAAGTCAAGACAACTCTTAACATGAACCTTGCACCTGGATAACCTGGATAGTCTGCAGGGCTTGTGGCCGTAAGGAATCCTTATTGCATCTTGCTAGTAACTAGGCTTGTGATAACCCTAGTTAGTTAAAGTATCAAGCCGTACTCTTGCTTGGCCGTGAATGATTGGATGGAGTCCCATCTTGTTTAGTCTTTCCTAGACCCAGTACATGACTATCTCTGGACATGATTGTTTATGCTTTACTTTATCGATAATTGGTTAGAGACTAAGTTCTGTTCAGGTGAAGGGTTACAACCCCGGTCCTTGTTTGTTTTACGGGTTGTAACTTGGTTACCGGAATAGTCCTTTAGTTATCTTATCGTTTATCACCTTGTTATCTCTAACTCATGTTTATTGTTATTTCATCTATACTTTATGTGCTGATATGCTGGTTTTAGTTCTTAAGTGAAGCCTCCCTTGTGGCACTTGCTCTTTCTGGGGTCTGACCCAGCTGGTTTTGTATGGCCAGATTTCGAAGTAGCACCTGAGGATCTTCCAGCCTTCCTGCCAGATGGTGACCACTAGGCGCAATCCTGGCAACGAGTGGGTTCTATTTTGCTCTCCCACTCCCTTGTAAAAATATTCTTTTGAGGCATTTAGCCGTCGAGCAAGTGTTAGCTCGTTTGCAACTTTACTTACTGTCTGCCTACGGGCTGTAACATGATTGACAAATCCTAGGGTTGATCATGTATGACTTAAACTCTTGCTAGTCTTCGCATTTTGTATGACTAGCTTCATGATCATCTGAATATGTAATGTATGGGACGCCTTACTTCGTATGTCTGATGATCTACCATCTTGTTACATTTACTTGCTTGCTTGAGATTGAGACACTAGGCTTGTTCTTGACCACAGGAGACTGATGGCTTGTAGTAAACCCTCATGCATTTAGACAGCCATGACCGTATTGCGAGGTGGGATTCACTTCAATGTATGTAGCTGGCTGTGTCTGTCCCCCGCTCTCCAGTATTCTGGTTCTGGGGCGTGACACGGTTTAAGTGGTGGCCTATGCAGGTCTTGAAAATCAAGATGTGTGAGGGTTTTGCCGGATAGATGTTTCAGTCAGCACTCGCCCTTGATCTCTACTCGTGTCTTTCAATCCTTCTGAAATTTTGACCTGATCACATGTTTATATCCTTGATCTTTCATGGTCCTTTCTCATTGTTCCCTGTGTCGTTTCTTCAGCGGCATTGTTCCTGCCGATCAGCAAGGCGGAGCACCTCTCGTGGACCAGCAGCAACAGGGAGACCAAGCTCAGCACTCAGGGGTAGCTTCCAGAGTCATGCCTACTAGGGGTCAAGAGCCACCAGTTCAGCCAGTCCAGCCTGCAGAGCCTGACGATGGAACCCTGGTGGGTCTCATCAGGGAATTGCTTGCATCTCAAGATCGTCGGAGCGATGCCCTGCACCAGGCAGTACAAGATGCCATAGGCCGTGTTGGTTATCAATGGAACAATGCAGCTAGCAGTTTCAAGCGCTTGAACCCTTCTTTCTTTGACGGCAGTGAGGACGCTATTGCAGCTGATGCGTGGCTCCAGGACATCGAGATCATCTTGGATGCAGCCAAGACTCCAGAAGGAAAGAAAGTAGCTGTAGTGCGCTTACAGTTATTGGACCTAGCCCGCACCTGGTGGGCGATGATAGCAGTTGGGTTGGCGACGCCTGTTCCATGGGCGATATTCAGTGACAAGTTTCAGATCAAGTACTTCGATGCTGTAGCTCGGCACGACCTACAGACGAGTTTCACCAATCTTAGGCAGATGAGCAGGACAGTCGATGGATATGCGGCCGAGTTTTCAAGACTGAGTCGGTTTGCTCCCACCTTGGTGGCAACCGAGTTCGACCGAGCGCAGCTGTTCCAGCAGGGACTCCACCTAGAGATCATTCTAGCCGTGGAGCAGTTTGAGCATCAGACTTTTGATGCTGTTTTGCGAGCAGCGAAGAGGCGTGAGTATACCTCCCAGAGGATTGTGGACAGAACTGGAGGACGGAAGCGATCACATGGTCAGATGACCCAGTCCTCAGCACTAGCCCCGGCAGCTAGGGCCTTGACCATTGGAGCTCCGAGGAGGGCAGCATCAGTTACGTCGGTTCAACATTCAACTCCGACGTACCCTCAGCAGCAGAAGCGGAGGCAGTCTTCCACAATGGGCTGCACTCATTGTGGGAAGCCAGGGCATTTAGTATCAGAATGTCGCCGAGCACAAGGTTTGTGTTTGGTTTGTGGGACATCGGATCACATGGTAGGGTCCTGCCCACAGAGAGCCGGTTCATCCTCATCGGCCCAGACTAGTCCCTCGGTGAGGGGACCAGCACCGGTGCAGCAGCAGTAGCACCAGCCTCCGAGGCCATTGCCGCCTCAGGCTCAAGCATTCCAGCAGAGACCGCAGCAGTATGTCCAGGCCCAAGCTCAAAATCAGAACCGCCAGAGAGGTTTCCAGCAGAGGGGACCAGCACCCAGAGGGCAAGGTCAAGCGATGGCTTTGACCGTAGAGGAGGAGTTGGCATCAGGTGAGGTGGTGGCAGGTACCCCATTCTCGTCAACTCTTTTCCTGCATCGGTATTATTTGATTCGGGTACATCGCATTCATTTATGTCTGCACGATTCGCGACACGGATAGGACTGGAACCCGAGTCATTATCAGTAAGGCTCAATATACTTACTGGTAACGGTCTTGTGGGAGTAGATAAAGTGTTTTTCTCGTGTCGAATCGTAGTTAGCGATAGAGAGTTTTCCGCTAGGTTGATAGAATTCCCGATGGCCGATTATGATGTGGTCCTAGGGATGGATTGGTTGAGGGACCAGTATGCTAGAATAGATTGCCATATCGGCAAGATTATTTTTAGTATTCCTGGTGAGCAAGAGTTTTCATTTCTCCGAGGCGGAGTAGAACCTTCTTCCCCAGCGTTGCGGATGGCAGTAACAGCAGCAGTTCAGTTTTCCAGAGTTGTAGAAGAGTTTTCTGACGTGTTTCCCGAAGAACTTCCAGGCATGCCCCCAGAGATAGAGATCGAGTTCACCATTGATTTGATTCCCGGATCAGCACCAGTGTCAGAGAGAGTCTATAGGATGGCGCCATCAGAGTTGGAGATCTTGTACAAGATGATTGAAGAACTTAGAACCAAGGGATTCATTCGTGCTAGCGGATCGCCTTGGGGAGCCCCGATGCTTCTTGTGAAAAAGAAGGATGGTACGTCAAGATTATGTGTTGATTATCGTACCTTGAACTCTGTAACAATCAGGAACAGATATCCTCTACCAAGGATAGATGACTTATTTGATCAGCTCAAGGGAGCGGCAGTATTCTCGAAGATTGACTTGCGGTCAGGGTACCATCAGATCAGAGTCAGAGAGCAGGACATCCCGAAGACAGCATTCAGATCGAGGTATGGACATTGGAAGTTTCTTGTTATGCCATTTGGAGCGACCAATGCGCCAGCCGTATTCGTGGACCTCATGAATCGTATCTTCATGCCCTATTTGGACCAGTTCGTGATAGTGTTTATAGACGACATCTTAGTCTATAGCAAGAGTGAGGCGGAGCATGAGCAGCATCTCCGTGTGGTTCTTCAGATTCTCATGGAGCACCAGTTGTACGCGAAGTTCAGTAAGTGCGAGTTTTGGTTGGATCGTATCTCGTACTTAGGTCACATCATCACCAGAGGTGGAGTGGAAGTGGACCCCCAGAAGATAGTTGCCATAGAGACATGGCCAGTTCCCAGCACTATCGCGGAAGTTCGGAGTTTCCTTGGATTGGCTGGTTATTACCGGCGGTTTGTGTCAGACTTTGCTCGTATTTCAGCGCCGTTGATGCAGTTGACCCGCAAGGATGTGCAGTTTGCTTGGACAACAGAGTGTCAGAGTTCATTCGAGAAGTTGAAGCAGATATTGATGACGGCCCCCATTCTCACTCTTCTCGATGGGACTGGAGGATTTTCAGTTTATTGTGATGCTTCAGACAGAGGATTGTGATGCGTATTGATGCAGCATGGTAAGGTAGTCGCTTATGCGTCACGTCGGCTTCGTGACCATGAGAGGAATTATCCTACCCATGACTTGGAATTAGCAGCAGTAATTTTTGCATTGAAGCTTTGGAGGCATTATTTATATGGAGATCGGGTGGAGATTTTCACCGACCACAAGAGTCTTAAGTATGTGTTCACCCAGAAGGATCTCAACATGCGTCAGAGGAGATGGCTTGAGCTACTTGTGGATTATGACATCAACTTGCAGTATCATCCTGGGAAGGCCAACGTTGTTACAGATGCATTGAGCAGGAGAGCCGGAGTTTATTTTCTAACAGCACAGCCAGAATTGTTAGCAGATCTTCATAGGATGGGTATTGAAGTTGTTCTTCCTTCCAGTGTGGCATTGATGGCCAGTATGCAAGTTCAGTCCAGTATAGTTGAGAGGATCAAGTTGGCTCAATCAACGGATTCTAAGCTTCAGCGACTTAGGACAGAATGTGTAGCAGGGAGAAGACCAGAGTTATGTATTCATGAAGATAGTACACTCCGAAATGGGAGGCGTATTTGTCCACCCAGTGGAGATATCAGACAGGAGATCATGGCAGAAGCTCACAGTTCTCAGTATTCGATTCACCCAGGTGGTACGAAGATGTATCGTGATATTCAACAGCATTTTTGGTGGAATGGCATGAAGAGGGAGATAGCCCGGTTTGTCTCTCGTTGTTTGGTTTGTCAGCAAGTTAAAGCCGAACATCAGAGACCAGCTGGACTTTTTCAACCTTTACCGATCCCAGAATGGAAATGGAAGCACATTACCATGGATTTTGTGACTGGATTACCTAAATCCTCAGCTGGGAGAGATGCTATATGGGTTATAGTTGACAGACTCACGAAGGTAGCTCACTTTATCCCTTTTAGAATCGGTCAGTCGACGGATCAGCTTGCAGAGATATACCTCAGGCAGATAGTCAGATTGTACGGAGTACCAGTCACTATTGTGTCCGACAGAGATTCGAGATTCACCTCGCACTTTTGGCGGAGTCTTCAAGAGAGTTTGGGGACTCGCCTCAAGTTCAGTTCAGCTTATCATCTGCAGACAAATGGTCAATCAGAACGCACGATCCAGACTCTTAAAGATATGCTGCGGTCATGTACACTCGACTTCGGTGGTTCGTGGGAAGATCACCTTCATCTCGTAGAGTTCTCCTATAACAACAGTTTCCAGGCCAGTATCCAGATGGCACCCTTTGAAGCCTTGTACGGCAGGAAGCTATGTTGTGAAAAGCGCGCTTAAGCGGCGCTTAAGCGCCGCTTAAGCGAGATTTAGAATTAGGGCGCCTCGCTTAATGAATTTTCACCCCAGAAAAGCGATCAACGCTTAAGCGCGCTTAGGCGTCGCTTAGTAGCGCCTCGCCTCGCCTTAGGCGCATCTCTTAACGATTTTTGAAAAAAAAATTGAATTTTTTTTTTTGAATTTTTTAAAATCTTTTTTGATAAACTAAACCGAATCTTTTGTTATTTATATAGTTGGATAGTTGGAAAAGTTTAAGTAGGAGCTTTAAAGACAACTTTTATGTTTGATGGTATTTTGATGACTAGTAGTATGTATGTGTGGCTTGTAGTTTGCATTTTGATTCTAGTATTTATATTGTTGCTTTGCTTGATTGATAATTGGTATTGTTATTCATGCATATACTAGTAGGATTGTACGAAAAAATATTGAAATTTATGTATATATACTATATAGAGTATTTTACATGTAGGAGCAAAAAAAAAGGTGAGGCGCTAACTAAGCGCCGCTTAGGCGCCGCTTAAGCGCCATTAAGCGAGGCGACAGCCTCGTCGCCTCGCCTCGCCTCGCCTCACGCTTAATACAACATAGGCAGGAAGTGCATATGTCCTTTAGCTTGGGATGATATCGGTAAGAGGCAAATGCTTGGACCAGAAATGGTGACGCGGACTATTGAGGTGGTCAGACAAGTCAGAGGTCATCTTCGAGTTGCACAAGATCGCCAGCGTCATTGGGCCGATTCTCATCGGCGTCCCCTTGAATTCTCCGTCGGCGACCATGTATTCCTTAGGATCTCGCCTACCCGTGGCGTCATTCGATTCGGCGTGCGGGGAAAGCTTAGTCCTAGGTATATAGGACCGTTCGACATTCTAGAGCGAGTAGGAGATGTGTCATATCATCTCGCTCTTCCGCCGTCGCTACGTGAGGTGCAGGATGTCTTCCATGTATCCCAATTGCGACGGTATATTCCGGATCCGAGTCATGTCCTTGATCATTCGGAATTGGTTGTTGGTAACAACCTTTCGTATGAGAAAAGACCCGTGTCCATATTGGACCGAAGAGTGAAGATACTCAAGAACAAGACTATCAAGTTAGTCCGTGTTGCTTGGGGTCATCACTCTTTGGGTGAGTCAACGTGGGAGCGTGAGGATGATATCCGATCGCGATATCCTGACCTGTTTGACTCGTAAGGTATAATGTCTTCCTTATGCCTTTTTTTTAAAATCTTTGCTTGCATGAATGATTGCTTGATTGATTGCTTAGTTATAACTTGCCAGTGATTAGTATAGCTTGCTCGACATCTCTAGCCTCTTAATTAAATTTCGAGGACGGAATTCTTTTAAGGTGGGTAGAGTTGTCACCTCCGTTTTCCGCTATACGTATTTCCAGTATACGTGTATGGGATCCTGTCCAGTATTTTTACTTATCATGTCTTGCTAGCTAATTTTGGTTTAATCTTGTTTAAGATTCATCATGGCATGTCATGGTTTGGCTTGGTTTATTTTTGGTTTGGGTTGGTTTGATTTCATGGTTCATCATGTAAACCCCTACCTACCACCATCCCCCTTTATAAACCCACCCACTTTTTCTCTCTCCTTATTAATCCTCATAACTTCTTCTTCTTCTCCATTAAAAACCTCTCCCCCTCCATAGGCAAGTGCACCTTGCTCTCACTCAAGAACCCATTTTTTATGGTTCCAATGGATTCTTAGCATGATTCTAAACCACTTTAGAACTTGGAAATTTTCATTTTGGTGCATGGGTTTTTGTAGATCTAGGAAATTGCTTTTTTCGGAAATTTGAAGTTTTGATCTATTTAACTTCTTCATTTACATGTTTTGATGGTTCCATGTCGTAGAGAATTTCGTTCTACCCCATTTTGACCTAAGGAAGTCCGAATTTGGACTCCGGACGGAGATTTTGTGGAGTTTCGAAGTTTTCGACCATGGTTCGTTCTTCCCGGATTCGTCGGAAAGACGAACAGTGCACTGCTTGGGCGCATGTACTTGTCATGCGCCCAAAGCAGCCTCCCCACTCTAGTGGGCACATATGCCATCATGTGGGCGCATAGCGTGCCACATGTAGGCGCATAGACTCGTGTTGGCGCATAAGCATTCACGACTTGTCACCTCATTCACCCTTAGCCTTTGGCCACAAGGGGTTCAACCCATGCTTGGGCGCATAGGGCATGATTCCTTGGGCGCATAGAGTGTGTTCCCCTCCTAGTGGGCGCATATATGTAGCCAGTGTGGGTGCATGACTTGTGTATGGCACATGGCCTTCACACGTAATGCACAAACACCTTCTCCATTCCTTGGCACTTGGCCATGCAAGTGCCTTGGCCATGTAGGCACCCATGCTTGGGCGCATAACTTCCCTCATGTGGGCGCATAGGGGCTCCCATGTGGGCGCATATAGCCCCTTCACTTGGGCACATGGAAGCCATGACCCTCAAGCTTTTGGCTTTTGCATGTTTTGGCTTCTTGCATCTTTTGAGACTTGTGATTTTATGCGATTTCCTCGCGATTGATCTTCATGACACGACACGACTCGTGCGTGCCACGGCTAGGCAAGGCACGACTCGACACGGCACGACTTGGCACGATTAGCACGATTATGTTTGATCATGGCACGGCTTTCTATGTTTTTGCTAACATAGAGACACGACACGACTTGTGCAAGCCGTGGCACGGCTTAGCACGACTTGGCATGTATGTGGCCTTCATGTAGGCGCGTAGAATCCCGTAGGCGCATAGCCTTGGGGCACACAATGATTTGGCATTTTGCCATAATATGTACTTTCCCCTATATGTTGCCATGTCCTTTGGCTTTATTACATTTCATGCTCTAAGCTATGTTGTCTTCGTTACATCGGTGGCCCGTTAGGGTGCACTCAGGATATGTCTCTTCTGCTTACATGATGATATGTGATATGATCATGACCATGATATGTGAACACGAAATGATGAATGACATGTAATGAACCATGACGGCGGCCCGTTGTTGCGCGCCCCTAATAAGTAACAAGTACAAGTACAAGTAACGTAGCATGATAGTGGCCCGTTGTGGCGCACTCTTGACAAGAACATGACAAGTAACATGACAAGATGGTGACCCGTTGTGGTGCACCCCTGACGAGTAATCTTGACAAGATAACTCATGAATGTTGTTGCGACGGCTAACTGGACATGCTAATCATGACACCGTGGGTGATTGTATTGAATGTGCTTGTATAAGCTACCAGTCTGTTTCGCATCATGTCTAGGACTTGTATCCCTGGTTACCACGGTCAGGGATTCATACTGAATCTGACTAGGTTAATGACTAGATTGATCAAGTAGTTCATATAGAGAGGTATTCCGGCTACAAGCAATCCCGTTATCTGGGCGTTTTCCTGATGGACTTGTAGCCTGCCGACGAGTAGGGCACATTTCCAGCTCACTGTTATGTGGAGCACTTCAAGCAACGATTACTAAGCACACTGTCATGTGTTGCACTCAAGTCACCTAACAAGTCAAGACAACTCTTAACATGAACCTTGCGCCTGGATAACCTGGATAGTCTGCAGGGCTTGTGGCCGTTAGGAATCCTCATTGCATCTTGCTAGTAACTAGGCTTGTGATAACCCTAGTTAGTTAAAGTATCAAGCCGTACTCTTGCTTGGCCGTGAATGATTGGATGGAGTCCCATCTTGTCTAGTCTTTCCTAGACCCAGTACATGACTATCTCTGGACATGATTGTTTATGCTTTACTTTTTCGATAATTGGTTAGAGACCAAGTTCTGTTCAGGTGAAGGGTTACAACCCCGGTCCTTGTTTCGTTTACGGGTTGTAACTTGGTTACCGGAATAGTCCTTTAGTTATCTTATCGTTTATCACCTTGTTATCTCTAACTCATGTCTATTGTTATTTCATCTATACTTTATTTGCTGATATGCTGGTTTTAGTTCTTAAGTGAAGCCTCCCTTGTGGCACTTGCTCTTTCTGGGGTCTGACCCAGCTGGTTTTGTATGGCCAGATTTCGGGGTAGCACCCGAGGATTTTCCAGCCTTCCTGCTAGATGGTGACCACTAGGCGCAATCCTGGCAACGAGTGGGTTCTATTTTGCTCTTCCACTCCCTTGTAAAAATATTCTTTTGAGGCGTTTAGCCGCCGAGCAAGTGTTAGCTCGTTTGCAACTTTACTTACTGTCTGCCTACGGACTGTAACATGATTGACAAATCCTAGGGTTGATCATGTATGACTTAAACTCTTGCTAGTCTACGCATTTTGTATGACTAGCTTCATGATCATCTGAATATGTAATGTATGGGACGCCTTACTTCGTATGTCTGATGATCTACCATCTTGTTACATTTACTTGCTTGCTTGAGATTGGGCACTAGGCTTGTTCTTGACCATAGGAGACTGATGGCTTGTAATAAACCCTCATGCATCTAGACGGCCGTGACTGTATTGCGAGGTGGGATTCACTTCAATGTACGTAGCTGGCTGTGTCTGTCCCTCGCTCTCCAGTATTCTGGTTCTGGGGCGTGACATGGTATCAGAGCCACCTTTCCACAAACCCTAACCCTAGCCGCCACCAAACCTTCCCCCCTCCTCTTTTCCCTCTTCCACAGCAGACGCCCCCCCTTGCACACAGCACCCCCACCCCCCTCTCTTTCCCGCCGCTACTGCTGTCGCCGCTGTCGTGGCACGTGCGCGTGTCCCCCCCCTACCGCACGCACGCAACGGCGCCATTGTTGCCGTGGTTCGGATCATTCCGAAAGAGGACACCGATGCCTAGATCTAATAAAAACAGACATGTTCGGATCTAGGAGCGGACGACGAAGACGAGCATAAGTCGTAGAGCGGGCGTGACGTGATCGGAGGGGAGAAGCATCGATGGAGGACCATCAAGAAGCTGGATCCTGTAGAGATTGCGACGTTGATGAAGTTGATGAAGATGTCGGCCGGTGAGAGCACGACACGAACGTCGCTGAAGTTGGAGCTTCCCTCCATCGATCTGAAGCTTGATGGACCCACTACCTACCTAAGTTGGCCACGATGGGAAGGAGAACCTCGCAGAGAAGACAGAGCCGAATGAGGGCTCGACAGGACGAAGAGCACCGTCAGGACCCAAGGAAGGGTCCCGACAGTGCTACAACTGCGGGGAGGTGGGTCATCTGAGGTATGCTTCCACCAAACCACCCAAGGGAGATTCAGGCAGTCTACGTGGACAGTTTGGAGGGTGTGACCATGGTTGTAGGGGTCGACGGGGCGGTCGAGGAGGTTGTCGGGTGTCATGCCCCAGTTCCAAAATATATATAGGAACCTGAGCGTGACCATGCCAGCTAATATGATCTAGGGTAAGCTCCCAATTTAACCCTGGACGTACTCCGCTGTAAAGGGGTAACTAAGAGTAACTGATCATCTACATCTCAATCCACAGTAATGAAATGAACACCAAGAATGAACATAATATACTAAAGTTGGCCACCCAGTAATATACATATTCGAACAAGCTCGAGAAGGAATAAGCTTGGTAATAGTAGGCTACATAGCAGTATGAAGCAAATATAGGTGAGGATATAAGCTGGAAAGAATAAATAGAATATGCCAGAACACAATATAAATATATACCTGAGACCTCGGTGCATCATGCAGCACCCGCCAGCTACTCTGTACTAACCGCTCAGCGAATACCTGGAGAGATCACCAGGTCCTCAGAGGGACGTAACAAGATACAGAGATACATGCCATAATATGAACTGAATATAATGATCAACCTGAGTCACAACGTGGTCCAATATCCAGTCATCAATCAGCAACCATAACTCTGACCACTCCTGGTCAAAGGATGGTATACCAGTCCATGATAAGATATTGTCCCATGATACGGTCCGACATAGGTACACGAACTAACCAGTCTATGCGAATGCATGTTGAAGACAACTTTGGAACGTATGGGTAGGTGAATAATAATTTCGTCGAAGCACGGGCCGACGTCAGATCACGAGCCGAAGGATTTGCGTCGGAACACGGGCCGAGCGTCGGATCACGAGCCGATTAGCTCAATACTAGCGTCCTCCCAACCGAACCTAGCACGCAGCTATTGGCTGCTGCCGGAGATGTACCTACTAGTAAGGGCCCATGCCAACAACGGCCATCCCTGAGGCTAACATAAAATAATGTAACTGTCTGTCCCATACGCCTGCTAGTTGTCTTCCCCGTCTCAGGAAATGTACAAGTCGTATCCACGACTCAGACAATCCATATCTCAATGCGAGTCTCTAATCTAGACACCATCTAACTCTATATGTACCGTCACACGAACCGCTCGTACCGATGATCAGTCGAATGCGGAAGTTCGTGCCAACCCAATGACTCTCACTCAAGGTGCCGTGTAATGTCTCGTGTCAAGTCATGAAGTTATCCGGGATAACTTCGCCATGTCGGGTATGTCTACTAACTCTAAGTTACACACGCACGCACCCATAACATCGATGCTATCATCGGTAACATCCAAGTCATCCTTGGATACACACTACCAGTGTCATCAACTAACAGCACAAGGATAGATATGAGTAATGTAAACAGTACAAGTATGGCAAGGTATCTTGCCTGGGGTGAAGCAGTGGGCCGATGATGTCCTGCAGACAAATCGTCAAGTCCAAGAAAGGTAGCAACATAGGGGTCTCCACGAACGTCGTCGGATGCAGAAACAAACATCACCAACGTTCTTAGAATAAGTAAAATAGCTAGAATAGACTATCCATAAGTCCAATTCTGGACACGGGCAAAATGGTAATTCGGATGAAGATTGGGTCCACCGTTGGACCCTCCTTGTACCGAAAAACGTGTCAAGATCAAATTCAATATAATATAGCAAACAATATGTCTACGAGTCTAGAATGACGAGACGAACCCAACGGTATGTCCGAAAGGGGATTCCGATGAGCCGATCTCAAAATGGTCCGTTGACTCGGACATTGGAATCCGGTTTGTACGAAAATGCGTGCCGGAGTCCAAGTCCACTAAATCTAGCAAAATATATGTCAACTAGTCCAGAATTACGATACGAACCTAACGGTATGTCCAGAAGTGAATTCCGATGAGCCGATCTCAAAATGACCCGTTGACTCGGACAGTGGAATTTGGTTTGCACGAAAATGCGTGCCGGAGTCCAAGTCCACTAAATCTAGCAAAATATATGTCAATGAGTTCAGAATGACGATACAAACCCAACGGTATGTCCAGAAGTGGATTCCGATGAGCCGATCTCAAAATGACCCGTTGACTCGGACAGTAGGGTCCACCTTGCACCGAAATGCGTGACAGGGCCCACGTCATCCAAATCAAGCAAACTTTATATGAATTTGTGCCAGAACGACGCCACGAGTCTACTGGCGGTGTCAGATTTGGAATCCGGAGTCCCGGGTTCAAAATTAGAATTTAACAAGTTGGAAATTACGAATTCGGACGGCCAAATTTGGCGTCGAATTCAACCAATCATACAAGCTCACATTGGAACGAAACTTAAAGGGCAGGAAAAGGGTTATACCAGCTGTGCACAGAAACTGGTGGCGCGTCAAACGGAACTGCGACGGCGAAGGTACAAGTCCACGAAGTTGGCTCCACAAAACTGTCAAAAAACGAACACAATTATTCGGGCAACTTGGCGGCCGATTTTGACATATCAAATGGAAGAATTAACGGCTGAAACTTTAGAGTGAGGTAGAGCTATATACCGAAATTGTAACGGAGGGAAGAATTCGACGATCCAACGGTTGGATTGCCCAGAAAATACGCACGAAGTCGACGTTCTGAAACGCGAGTTCTGGCTTGAACCCGTGCGCGTCACGACAGGATTTCGACGTAAATGTCGAAATCGACTTTCTGTCGCACTGGTCGCTGCCGAGGTGGTGTGGGGTGGTTCGTTTGGTTCGCCGGAGGGGCGGCGGCCTAGGGGCGGCCGGCGGTGGCCGTCATGGCGTGCGCGGCGGCGCGGGAAGCGCACGCAGCAGCTCGCGGCGTCACGTGCGAGGCTGCCTGCAGCCTAGCGGCGAGGGAAGCGCCGCTCTGGGTTCATTGGGGATGTGAGGGGGGGTCGTGGTCGACCCTGGGGGCGTGCGCAGCACTTGGTGGCGCGGTAGCCGCGGCTAAAATGACTGCAGCAGCACGCAGCACGCAGTGGCAGCAACTACAGCTCGAGCAGCAGCAATGGCTGCTCGGCCAGGTGCTAGGGAGGAGGAGGAGGTGAGGAGATGAAGATGATGGTGATGGTGTTGAAGATGAAGGGAAATGATGAGGGGTGCTGAATAGGAATAGAGAGAGAGGTTGAGTGTTTGAAATGAAGGAAAGATGTGTGTGGGTGTCGGCCTAGTGTGTACTAGGAAGAGAGAGAGTTATTGAGTGTGAAGTATGGGTCTGTTGTGGACAGCATGGGGGAAAGGGTGTGTGTGTATTTCTTTAGGAAGAGAGAGAGAGTGAGAGGAGATATATGTATATATATATCATCCATATTATTAGGAAGAGAGAGAGGGAGATATATATGTGAAAGAGAAGGAGAGAGAGAAAGTTAAGAGAGAGAGGGTGTACTCGGCTGGCATGGGGGGTGTAAGTGGTAAGTGATGGTGATGGTATTAATGTGTGACTAGAGAGAGAGAGGTATGTATATATATAATATAATATAATAAATGGAGACAGAGAGATTTATATAAAATAGGACTATTTGTGAGTAGGGAAAAAGGAGAAATATACCAGTTGGGTGTATGGGCAGTCATGATATGGGCCATATAAAATTTGATTGGGTGTTGGGTCAAGTTTAGACAAGCTTGAGCTAGGGTTTGATCAAAATAACAAATTTAAACAATTTAAAATCATGAATGAAATGGGAGCACAAGGGAGATCAACTTGGTGGCACGTGCATAGTAGGCTCAAAACAGGCCAGTACCATATATTGGATAGAGCAGATTGGACCGATGTCGGGCCCGGAAATTAAGTTGGAAGTAAATGTGACTCAGTGGGGTGAATGAAGATTGGGTCTAAGGTCAGGAAAGTTGTGCGATGAAAATGAAACACAAGATGATGTGTCTGAGTAGGACACGAAGGTCATGGACGAAGAGTGTCTCGAGTAGATCATGTATGACAAGTTGGTTTGAAGAAAATGACTAGTCTTGTGCTCCTAAATTGAAAGTCACGGTAACGTGCATATGATAATCAGAAATAAGAGTGGGAAAATTATTAATAATTATCAAATGATCAAATGGCCTAAATCGACCCAAAGTTGCGAGATGCAAAAAGAGCACAAGGGAACAAGTTTGAGTAGGACACGATATATCCACATGAAGATAAACTCGTCTAGATCAAAACTCATGAAGGGCGTTTCGAGATACTGACATCTCTTGCGCTTCAAAAATCAAAGTCACGAAGAGGTATATTTAATAATAAAATAATCATTTATTAAGATATTTATTGAAATTAATTACTTTAATAAAATTTAAAATAATCCCTAAAATCTAGAGGGCTTACAACCTACCCACCTTATAGAATTTCGTCCTCGAAAGTACAATAAGACATGGGTATAAGAAGGATAGATGATCAAATCTTAGTGGAGTCAGGTACGACTAGTTCCAACCAGAAAATCATAGTCGTGATCTACTAGTAAGGTTTTGGAAAGGAAACTGGGATTACAGTCTGCAATAATCTCATGTACTATTAGGGTACTATTGGTCAAGATTTCAATATGTTAGAAGGAATTGACGCGGTTGAACGTAACCAGAGCAAGGGGGCATAAAGGGATTTGTAAACAAGTTCAAGTGAATCACGAACAAGAAAGTTACAAATAACGGTACGGAGAGTTTCGAAAAGCTCTAGAAGAGATTTTCCACAAGAACATGGTACGACTAAGTGGATGCTTGGTCAAGAATTTGGGAGGAATTGCGTCTTAGGATAATACGATTATTAGGTAGAAGGGAGGTGAGATCAAGGTTTTGGATTTGAGATGAAGGCATGTCCAAAGGAGAACAGAGTCTTCTAAATCATAATTTAGAAGGATAAGCTGGCTAAATTACGCAATCGTGATTTGCAAGCTTAGAAATAGGAAGAGAAGGAATATGGATGTGTCTCAAACAAATATGAAAAGTCACTTAGAATAATCTGAAAATTAAGCGGCTGAGAAAATTACACACCAATCCATACTATGATTCAGCCTATCTATCAGATTCCTATGATAACATGTGATCCATTAAATGCAGCTAGTCACTTATTCCATGATCCACTCATAATATTCAAAAGTCCTTGATATCATCAAATTTCTTTCATTAGTACACTCCATTCTTTGGCTCACCCTTTTCAATTGCAACTTCCGCTAACACAATATCAAGATGCTCATAATGTAATATGCTCAGGCCTTCAGACGTCTTTAATTCTTGGAAACTTTAATTCTTAATTTATCCTCTTTGGAATATCTCCAACTTCAAGAAATTTTGTCATCCACTATGTACTCACTCAGCTCTAGATTCTATGCCTCAAAGTATTTAGGAGTGCTCTACCTCTCTAACTTTAAATCTTTTATTCTCATTTCCTGTCATAATCTTGGTCGATGCTCACAACTTTTTCATATCAACATCTTCACCTTTCATTATTTTTTTTCCTGTATCATAAATTTATATCGTCTATCTCCTCGAGATAATCTTCTCGCTCTTTACCTAGATCTCAACTTCAAAATATGGGTATAGTTCTCTCTGTAATCATCGTTATGTCAGCTTGGATAATCATGGTCATAAACCTCGTCGTGATAACTTTTCCTTAAATTTCAATCTTATTCCTCTACATTTATTCAGACCAAACATGTTGTTCCTTAAAAATTTCTTTTCTTGTATATCCACTTCTTATCATCATACTAACACAATGTTCCAGATGCAACTCCTCAAGGGTCTCTAACTAACTTACATCACAAGGGTTTTACTAGTCCGCCTTAAGGTATAGTTCTAACTCTATTCCTAGATTCTTGGCTACGATTAGTCATAGAAGATCATGATCAATTCTTAACTTAACCAACTCTAAAAATTCCACGCCATACTATTACAAGCCTCAAGTCCTATCCAATAACAACCTAACCAATGTTCTACCCTATCTATCCATAAACAATTATACGTTTCTCACAAGCATGCCTAGCTATCTGCTAACAAAATCTGAGACCTGGTCTAATAAGTACTTATCTCTAATACAACTATCATAGCCTACCGTATTGACTATTCTTCGTCTCTATCTCTAATAGTTCATTCAAGGTTGACTCGGCCAATATAAAAATCGTTTACTAGTCCAACTTAATCTTACACATCTTCCATGATCATATTTTTCTCTGATACATAATCTTCCTAGGATAGCTCCTCAATATCCAAGTAATCTTCTCTCCCGTTATATCATTATCCCTGATTTTCATATCCTCTATGTTAAAATTTCTCAAATTTTTATTACAACTCTCAAATCTTATATCCGGTCATGATCACCATGTTTCATCAATTTGCTCATCCTGATGGTTCCTCGAACTTTAATTGCTATCATCCCCCGAAACCTTCAAGTTTGTCTTCCTTCAAGTCCAATCCTTGTGATCCAAGAATTTTTTTTTTTCCTCCATAGTAAACCTGTATGGGTTTATCATAACCCTCTCCAGAACTCTATCTGACCCAAGCATAGGGTGATATAGTTTGGCCTAATAGTCATCATGTCTCCTGTTTTGGTTATACACTGCACTATTCTCTATTCCTCATCCTATCTTAGAGAGGCGTCTTTACAGTCTACCCACCTTATCTAATCACCTAGTCCTAACAAGCAGGTGTTACTACATCCTTCCAAGTTAACTTCCTAGCTCAAAGTGATAATTCACATGAAGTTGTCGAATCACTAATATGCGACTATGCAATCATCCAACCAAGGAGATTTTCCTATAAAGATTTAAACCTCGACAAAAATGTCATTCTCATCCTATGTGTCAATCTAGTAAAGACATCTATCCCAACCTCTATGTACCCCCAAATAGTTACCCACAAGATATCCTATCTACCGTAGTCACAAACAATAATAGGATATCGACGAAGTGATCGTCAACACAAGTGTTCGTCCTTCCGAGAGAGGAAAAGACGAGAATTCATAAATATTATTTCAAGAACGGTATGATTGAGTACAAATAAGAAATTTCAAAGGCGATAATAGAAGTCAAGGGAATTTTTCAATAGCAGTTGTGGATTGAGATTCTAATATATCATCCTAACGCAGGCTCGTCCGGTACAGTAACGTAACCGAAACGATTTATCTCGACCTGCATGGGCCACCACTAAAACATGTCACGCCCCAGTTCCAAAATATATATAGGAACCTGAGCGTGACCATGCCAGCTAATACGATCTAGGGTAAGCTCCCAATTTAATGGACTTAACCCTGAACGTACTCCGCTGTAAAGGGGTAACTAAGAGTAACTGATCATCTACATCTCAATCCACAGTAATGAAATGAACACCAAGAATGAACATAATATACTAAAGTTGGCCACCCAGTAATAAACATGTTCGAACAAGCTCGAGAAAGAATAAGCTTGGTAGTAGTAGGCTACATAGCAGTATGAAGCAAATATAGGTGAGGATATAAGCTGGAAAGAATAAATGGAATATGCCAGAACACAATATAAATATATACCTGAGACCTCGGTGCATCATGCAGCACCCGCCAGCTACTCTGTACTAACCGCTCAGCGAATACCTGGAGAGATCACCAGGTCCTCAGAGAGACGTAACAAGATACAAAGATACATGCCATAATGTGAACTGAATATAATGATCAACCTGAGTCACAACGTGGTCCAATATCCAGTCATCAATCAGCAACCATAACTCTGACCACTCCTGGTCAAAGGATGGTATACCAGTCCATGATAAGATATTGTCCCATGATACGGTCCGACATAGGTACACGAACTAACCTGTCTATGTGAATGCATGTTGAAGACAACTTTGGAACGTATGGGTAGGTGAATAATAATTTCGTCGAAGCACGGGCCGACGTCGGATCACGAGCCGAAGGATTTGCGTCGGAACACGGGCCGAGCGTCGGATCATGAGCCGATTAGCTCAATACTAGCGTCCTCCCAACCGAACCTAGCGCGCAGCTAGTGGTCGCTGCCGGAGATGTACCTACTAGTAAGGGTTCATGCCAACAACGGCCATCCCTGAGGCTAACATAAAATAATGTAACTGTCTGTCCCATACGCCTGCTGGTTGTCTTCCCCGTCCCAGGAAATGTACAAGTCGTATCCACGACTCAGACAATCCATATCTCAATGCGAGTCTCTAATCTAGACACCATCTAACTCTATATGTACCGTCACACGAACCGCTCGCACCGATGATCAGTCGAATGCGGAAGTTCGTGCCAACCCAATGACTCTCACTCAAGGTGCCGTGTAATGTCTCGTGTCAAGTCATGAAGTTATCCGGGATAACTTCGCCATGTCGGGTATGTCTACTAACTCTAAGTTACACACGCACGCACCCATAACATCGATGCTATCATCGGTAACACCCAAGTCATCCTTGGATACACACTACCAGTGTCATCAACTAACAGCACAAGGATAGATATGAGTAATGTAAACAGTACAAGTATGACAAGGTATCTTGCCTGGGGTGAAGCAGTGGGCCGATGATGTCCTGCAGACAAATCGTCAAGTCCAAGAAAGGTAGCAACATAGGGGTCTCCACGAACGTCGTCGGATGCTGAAACAAACATCACCAACGTTCTCAGAAGAAGTAAAATAGCTAGAATAGACTATCCATAAGTCCAATTCTGGACACAGGGGTAAAATGGTAATTCGGATCAAGATTGGGTCTACCGTTGGACCCTCCTTACACCGAAAAATGTGTCAAGATCAAATTCAATATAATATAGCAAACTATATGTCTACGAGTCCAGAATGACGATACGAACCCAGCGATATGTCCGAAAGGGGATTCCGATGAGCCGATCTCAAAATGGTCCGTTGACTCGGACAGTGGAATCCGGTTTGCACGGAAATGCGTGCCGAAGTCCAAGTCCACTAAATCTAGCAAAATATATGTCAACGAGTCCAGAATGACGATACGAACCCTACGGTATGTCCAGAAGTGAATTCCGATGAGCCGATCTCAAAATGACCCGTTGACTCGGACAGTGGAATCCGGTTTGCACGAAAATGCGTGTCGGAGTCCAAGTCTACTAAATCTAGCAAAATATATGTCAACGAGTTCAGTATGACGATACGAACCCAAAGGTATGTCCAGAAGTGGATTCCGATGAGCCGATCTCAAAATGACCCGTTGATTCGGACAGTGGGGTCCACCTTGCACCGAAATGCGTGACAGGGCCCACGTCGTCCAAATCAAGCAAACTTTATATGAATTTGTGCCAGAACGACGCCACGAGTCTACTGGCGGTGTCAGAATTGGAATCTGGAGTCCCGGGTTCAAAATTAGAATTTAATTAGTTGGAAATTACGAATTCGGACGACCAACTTTGGCGTCGAAATCAACCAATCAAACAAGCTCACATTGGAACGAAACTTAAAGGACAGGAAGAGGGTTATACCAGCTATGCACAGAAACTGGTGGCGCGTCAAACGGAGCTGCGACGGCGAAGGTACAAGTCCACGAAGTTGGCTCCACAAAACTGTTCAAAAACGAACACAATTATTCGGACAACTTGGCGGCCGATTTTGACATATCAAATGGAAGAATTAACGGCTGAAACTTTAGAGTGAGGTAGAGCTATATACCGAGATTGTAACGGAGGGAAGAATTCGACGATCCAACGGTTGGATTGCCCAGAAAATACGCACGAAGTCGACGTTCTGAAACGCGAGTTCTGGCTTGAACCCGTGCGCGTCACGACGGGATTTCGACGTAAATGTCGAAATCGACTTTCTGTCGCACTGGTCGCTGCCGAGGTGGTGTGGGGTGGTTCGTTTGGTTCGCCGGAGGGGCGGCGGCCTAGGGCGGCCGGCGGTGGCCGTCTTGGCGTGCGCGACGGCACGGGAAGCGAGCGCAGCAGCTCACGGCAGTGCTGCACAACAGCTCGCGGCGTCACGCGCGAGGCTGCCTGCAGCCTAGCGGCGAGGGGAGCGCCGCTCTGGGTTCATTGGGGATGTGAGGGGGGTCGTGGTCGACCCTGGGGGCGTGCGGCAGCACTTTGTGGCGCGGCAGCCGCGGCTAAAATGACTGCAGCAGCAGCAGCACGCAGTGGCAGCAACTGCAGCTCGAGCAGCAGCAATGGCTGCTCGGCCAGGTGCTAGGGAGGAGGAGGAGGTGAGGAGTTGAAGATGATGGTGATGGTGTTGAAGATGAAGGGAAATGATGAGGGGTGCTGAATAGGAATAGAGAGAGAGAGGTTGAGTGTTTGAAATGAAGGAAAGATGTATGTGGGTGTCGGCCTAGTGTGTACTAGGAAGAGAGAGAGTGTAAGAGAGAGAGTTGGTTAGTGTGAAGTATGGGGCTGTTGTGGACTGCATGGGAGAAAGGGTGTGTGTGTATTTCTTTAGGAAGAGAGATAGAGTGAGAGGAGATATATATATATATATATATATATATATATATATATATATATATATATATATATATCATACATATTATTAGGAAGAGAGAGAGAGATATATGTAAAAGAGAAGGAGAGAGAAAGTTAAGAGAGAGAGAGAGGGTGTACTCGGCTGGCATGGGCGGGTGTAAGTGGTAAGTGATGGTGATGGTATTAATGTGTGACTAGAGAGAGAGAGAGAGGTATGTATATATATAATATAATATAATAAATGGAGAGAGAGAAAGAGATATTTATATAAAATAGGACTATTTGTGAGTAGGGAAAAAGGAGAAATATACCAGTTGGGTGTATGGGCAGTCATGATATGGGCCATATAAAATTTGATTGGGTGTTGGGTCAAGTTTAGACAAGCTTGGGCTAGGGTTTGATCAAAATAACAAATTTAAACAATTTAAAATCATGAATGAAATGGGAGCACAAGGGAGATCAACTTGGTGGCACGCAAGTGGCACGTGCATAGTAGACTCAAAACATGCCAATACAATATATTGGGTCGAGCAGATTGGACCGATGTCGGGCCCGGAAATTAAGTTGGAAGTAAATGTGACTCAGTGGGGTGAATGAAGATTGGGTCTAAGGTCATGAAAGTTGTGCGATGAAAATGAAACACAAGATGATGTGTCTGAGTGAGACACGAAGGTCATGGACGAAGAGTGTCTCGAGTAGATCATGTATGACAAGTTGGTTTGAAGAAAATGACTAGTCTTGTGCTCCTAAATTGAAAGTCACGGTAACGTGCATATGATAATCAGAAATAAGAGTGGAAAAATTATTAATAATTATCAAATGATCAAATGGCCTAAATCGACCCAAAGTTGCGAAATGCAAAAAGAGCATAAGGGAACAAGTTTGAGTGGGACACGATATATCCACATGGAGGTAAACTCGTCTAGATCAAAACTCATGAAGGGCGTTTCGAGATACTGACATCTCTTGCGCTCCAAAAATCAAGTCACGAAGAGGTATATTTAATAATAAAATAATCATTTATTAAGATATCTATTGAAATTAATTACTTTAATAAAGTTTAAAATAATCCCTAAAATCCAGAGGGCTTACATCGGGCGAACTTGTTGGTAGCAGAAGGCTAGGAGACAGCTGACGGTGCCTATACTGAGGAGGATCAGGCACTGCAGGACATGTTGGAAGTACTCATGAGGAGGCAGAGAGCGTCGAGCGATGGAGACAGGAGGAGTAGGACTGGGGAGGCGTCCACCTCATTCTTCGTCAGAGGCAACGCTGTCATGTATGCCCATCCGTTGGCAGAAGGCACTGACGACTCGCTCGCCCTTGCATCTATGTCTTCCCTTAGATCGTCGGATTGGATTATCGATTCGGGTGCGTCTCGACACGTGACAGGGAATGCTAGTGAGTTTTCTTCCTACACTCACCTAGCATCGGCAGACAGCATTCAAACAGCTGATGGTACTTTCCAGCCAGTAGTCGGTAAGGGTACTGTCAATTGTACAGGTTCAGTAAAATTATCTAATATTTTACCTGCTCCTTCTTTTCCAGTCAGTCTTTTGTCCATTAGTTCTATAATCCTCCAATTAAAATGCACTGTCTGCTTTGATATTCCTAAGGTGATCTTTTAGGAGAAGGAGACGGGACGAAGACTTGGGACTGGCACTTGGCATGATGGACTGTGGTACCTGGATCGAGAAGGGCTGGATTCAACATTAGTATCTATGGCGGAAAAGGCAGGGATAGAAGGACTGAAGAAGATGAGTGCGAAAGATACATTGCGACTCCACCACAGGAGGTTGGGACACTCTTCATTTGGTAAGCAAATACCCTGCAATTTATGAAGAAGTTAATAAAAAGAAACTAGTTTGTGATGCTTGTGAGTTAGGCAAACTTACTAGGAGTTCATATGTGAGTAGCGGTCATAGGAGCTCGTCTGTTTTTGAAGTGGTACACTCTGATGTCTGGGGGCCTTGTACTACTCCTATGAATGGTTATAAATATTTTGTTACCTTCATAGATTGTTTTTCTCATACTACTTGGCTGTATTTGATGAAAAATAAGAGTGAGGTTCCCTCCTGTTTTCGGGACTTCCACAAACATGTCCAGATTCAGTACAAGGCAGTGGTAAAGGTACTGAGGTCTGACAATGGAACGGAGTACACCAACAAGACACTTGCGAAATACTTGTCCGCCCAAGTCAGACCACTTGTGTATATACACCAGCACAGAACGGAGTAGCGGAAAGGAAGAACAGACACCTCCTGGAAGTGGCGAGAAGTATGATGATAGACATGAATGTCCTACAGAGTCTGTGGGGATATGCAGTATTGACAGCAGCTCAACTGATCAACAGGATGCCTTCGAAGGTGTTGGGATGGAGGTCTCCATGCGAGATGCTGCAGGAAAATAATAGTGGGATGTTCCCACTAAAGGTGTTTGGCTGCGTATACTTCGTGAAGGACAACAGACCGTCGGTAAAGAAAGCTTGATCCTCGAGCAATCAAGTGTATCTTGTGGGCTACTCGGGAACTTAGAAGGGTTACGTATGCTGTAGTCCAGTGGAAAAAAATTTGTAAGTATGGATGTTCACTTCAGGGAACATGAGCCATACTACAGTCAGGAAGGAAACCCAAATATCTCACCTGATACTGCAAGTATGAGGCGAGAGGGAGAGTTGTTGGGAAACATTTCGACTGATCTCGGAGTATGGTTTGGAGGAACAAATAGGATACAAGAAGGTGAAAAGGGACAGGGGAGGAAATAAGAGGTGTTAGGCCCACAACTCAGGGGAAGATTCTTACCTACAGCAGACGAGAGAAGCAACTTGCAGGACCAGTTCTTACAGTGCCAGTGCTAAGTTCCTTACCTGCGCCCGTCTTGACTCCTGAGACACATACACCACCATCTTTCCCTTCAGGTGATATCCTTCCTTCTCCTCCTCCCCAACCATCACCAGTACGGAGGTCCACTCGCAGCAATGCGAAAAAAACCTACTGATAGATATGGTTGGGACCTTGCTAAATTTGTCTCATATAATCATCTCTCTTCTTCCCATGAAGCTTTTATTGCATCATTGGATACTGTTACTGTACCTAACAATTGGCAGGTAGCCAAAAACGATCCAAAGTGAAAAGCAGCGATGCACGAGGAGTTGGGAGCTCTGGAGAAGAACCGAACATTGGAGCTGGTGAGACTGCCAGAAGGAAAGAGAGCAGTCGGATGCAAGTGGATTTTTACTATGAAGCAGAACCCAGATGGACAGGTTGAGAGCTACAAAGCTCGACTGATGACAAAATGATACAGTCAGAAGTACGGCATCGACTATGACGAGACCTTTGCACCAGTGGCGAAGATGAGTACTGTCAGGATCTTGATCTTTCTGGCAGCCAATGGAGGATGGAAGCTACACCAACTAGATGTGAAGAATGCATTTCTTCATGGAGATCTAGTGGAGAAGGTGTACATGGAGATACCACCAGAATTCGGCACCAATCAGACAGAAGACAAGGTCTGCAGGCTGAAAAAGTCACTCTATGGACTGAAGAAGTCTCCTCGAGCGTGATTTGACAAGTTCACGAGAGCAATGATAGGGACGGGATATCAGCAGATCAATGCTGATCATACTGTGTTCTTCAGACGAAGTGGAGGCCACATCTCCATGCTTGCGGTGTATGTGGATGATATGATTATCACAGGCGATGATGAGCAGGAGATCGCCCAACTCAAGGGGAAGCTTGGCAAGGAGTTCGAGGTGAAGGATCTTGGCCCTCTTCGATACTTGGGTTTGAGATTGCTCGAGATACAAAGGAAATTGTTCTTTCTCAGAGGAACTATGCACTGGTCATGCTTACAGAGACAGGGATGATAGGATGTAAACCAGCTACGACACCGATAGACCAAAAGTTCAAGCTGGATGCTGAAGCCGGAGAACCAGTTGACCGGGATAGATATCAGATATTGGTGGACAAGTTGATCTACTTGAGCCACACCCGACCTGATATCAGCTTTGCGGTCAGCGTAGTGAGCCGCTATATGCATGACCCCGGAAGGGTCATATGGACGCAGTGTACCAGATTCTGAGGTACTTGAAGGGAGGTCCCGAGAAGGGACTAATTTTCAGAAGGAATAATCATGTGAGCATCGAGGGCTATTTTGATTCTGACTGGACTAGCTGTGCTGACGACAGGAGATCCACCTCGGGATACTGCATATTTGTAGGAGGCAACTTGGTCTCTTGGAGGAGTAAGAAGCAGTCAGTGGTGGCCAGATCAACAGGAGCTATGGCCTTGAAAGTCACAGAAATATTGTGGTTGAAGAATATGCTGATGGAGGTGAAGCTGGACCAGGGAGCCAAGATGAAGCTATGGTGTGACAACCAGTCAGCTATTAGTATTACCAACAATCCAGTACAGCATGACAGGACCAAGCATATCGAGATTGACAGATTCTTCATCAAAGAAAAGCTAGATAGTGGACTACTAGAGCTGGGCTATGTTCCAACCAAATATCAGGTAGCAGACGGACTAACCAAGGGGCTTAGCTCTGTCAGCATGATGAGAGGATGTGACAAGATGGACTTAGTGAATATCTTTCGTCCATCTTGAGGGGAAGTGTTGGAATATCCTATTGATATTTTTGGTATGTTGGAATATGTATTGGAATAGCCTATTAGTATATTTGGTATGTTGGAATATGCCATAGGATATTCCTATAGAGAGTTAATGTAATGAGAAGGTTGTAAGGCTATAAATAGCCAAGAGATTATCAATAAAATATAACAACTATTTCAGCAATTTTAATAGTTTTTTTTTTCCATACAATCCTACTAGTATATGCATGAATAACAATACCAATTATCAATCAAGCAAAGTAACAATATAAATACTAGAATCAAAATGCAAACTAAAAGCCAAACAATGCATACATACTACATAGTCATCAAAATACCACCAAACATAAAAGTTCTCTAAAGTTCCTACTTAAAGTTTTCCAGCTATCCAACTATGTAAATAACAAAAGATTTGATTCAGTTTACTAAAAAAATCAAAAAAATCAAAAAATTGTTAAGCGAGGCACCTAAGGTGAGGCGAGGCACTACTAAGCAACGCCTAAGCGCGCTTAAGTGCTGATAAAATCGTTAAGCGAGGCACCTAAGGCGAGGCGAGGCACTACTAAGCAACGCCTAAGCGCGCTTAAGTGCTGATCGTTTTTCTGGGGCGAAAATTCATTAAACGAGGCACCCTAATTCTAAATCTCGCTTAAGCGCCGCTTAAGCGCACTTTTCACTACATAGCCAAACACTTATTCCACCCTTTACTTTGTAAGCAACTAAATGAACCCTTTTTACCATTGGAACATCATGAAAGTCGAAAAAGTTTTTAACTTTCGACATCCAATCAAGAAAGTCCTCTATGTTTATGGAATCTAAAAACTTGGGGGCTCCTTAGCCCATTGTCTGTAGTCGTAGTCT
The DNA here is from genome assembly GCA_029216955.1 of Iris pallida. Taxonomy (NCBI): domain Eukaryota; kingdom Viridiplantae; phylum Streptophyta; class Magnoliopsida; order Asparagales; family Iridaceae; genus Iris; species Iris pallida. The sequence continues at coordinate 1,024,009 of JANAVB010020598.1, read as the reverse complement.
CCAGGTTCCCTTTCATTGACCTCCATATTGTGCATGGTTGAATAATCTTCTTCAAATCCCACATTATCTTCAAGATCAGAATTTATCACCGATTTGATCAACCTGATCTGGTGGTGTGACTCTGGCACTTGCTTGTTGGTGTCGCAAACTATGGTGAGGTGGTGGCGGTAGAGAGCAGTTCCGTGGAAGATGTTGCAGAGTAGGTGGTAGTTGGTGCTGATGATTTGGTGGTTGTGGTTGTTCGTCATTAATGTCGAGGGCAATGTCGTGAGCTTTTGCACGGTGTCACTTCTTGATAATGAGGATTTTTTTTAAACCTCAAGACAACAAGTGCCACTTTGATCTCTTTCAGAGATTGCTTCAAACGATCGACTTGCTGGGTGAGAGTATCAGAAGGGTTGACCTCTTTTTCGGCGATGGCCATCAGGTGGGAGGCTCTGATACCAAGTGGTGTATCAGAGGAGCGGGGGACATCGTTCTATCAGACGTAAGGTGGAAGTCCTAGAAATCCCTAGGAGAGAACTCAATAGAACAAGTCTCTTATAAATAAACTTTCATTAAAATAATTCAATGTCGTTACAAGAGGTGAAGGCCCTATTTATACCCTTTAGAAAATTCTAGAATTACCAAAATGAGACAAAACATAACCCGAATAAATAAAACTAATCCTGAGAAGGAAATCGTGGCCTTTGTTGTGCTTGCTGCATAGACCATCTTGTTCATATGAGTAACATTGAGGTTTTGGAGACATAATCCAGGCCTTTGTTCACTAACATTGTAAGTTTGCAACAACATAAGAGCAGAAAATTTTAGTAATTCATCTCTTGGAGTTTTGTGTATATACAAATGCAGAGGTGCTATATGAACTGCCAATAATAATGGGATGTGATTTGTATTGTTGAAATGCTTGTACCTAACAATTTATATGTTAGAGGGTTTCTTACCTATTCATAGAATCACCGCCAAGTACCAATGTACAAATGCACGCTGATTAGGTTTATAATTTATAGCACGGTATCACATCCAAGATTTTGCGTCCTACTGAAACGGACTTGCATAATTCTTCACGGACCGAGATTATGCTGGAAGCTTACGGATTTCTCTAGAAGATTGTGGAATTCTCTGAAAGACTCTGAATCTCTCTAAAAAATGGTGGAATCCACTAGAAGATCCAGGATCTTCATGAAGACTCGTGATCTTTCTAGATGCTTTAGAAGCTTCCTTGGAAATATTTAGGTCCGAGAATATTTTCTAGAATAATTCCTAGAATATGCTAGTACCATAAGGTTCATGTAGTTTCTTGTAAGCCCCCCTATAAATAAGTTGGAGGCTCATTTGTTCCTCACCACCCAAAAGTTGTAATCTCTTTCTAGCATTAAGTTTTCATACTTCCAATCTCTCTCTTTTTTGCTCCATATTGTTCTCATTTACGTCTTAGCGATCTAGCTAAACGTTTGGGGAAGGCTGGCACGGGCTACAGATCGAAGTGTAGCTTAAAACACTAAGTCCTGACAACGGGCTATATATGGTGGGGAAAAACATTCATTTGATCTCTCATTGTACATTACCTTTCAAGTTTGCCATCAGTTTTCTTTTGTTTTCCTTTTGACTTATTTATTGTGATTATCTTTTCTTTTGTTGGAAACTGTTAAAAGTTATGTGTCCACAAGTTGATGAAATACCCAAAAGAATATTGTTCTCTTTTTCCACTTTTTGGTTTTCTAGCCAGTTCAAGGGTTGATTAGGTTTCTTACCTATTCATAGAATCTCCACAGAGTACCAATGTACTAATGCAAGCTGATCTGGTTTATTACTGTCACATGCTGGAAAATCATTCCTTTGATCTCCTATCGAACATTTCCTTTCAAGTTTTTCCATCCATATTTTTTCTTCTGAAGTATTTATTGTGATTATCTTGTTGTTGAAAACTGTTAACGTTATGTCTCCATGTTTCGATGAGCTGCCTCACAAAATATTGTTAATACTTCTTCTTTTTTTTCTTTTTGGTTTTCTACAAGGTTGTACACTATTTTTCAGGCATTAATTAAATTCATATGGACCATTATGTACTTAGACTCGGTCCACACATTTCGTGTAGCATCAACACCTTGCTTTTACTAATAGCAAATGTGCAGAATGACTTATGTTCAGATCATTTTATTAGTTGTAGGAGAAATTAGCTCATTGTTGTACATCATTTCTGTGTATAGATGTTAGACTGGTAATAGATTGTTTTTTGGACATTTTAGGTCAAGTATCCCTACGTTTACGACCTATTGCACTAACCACCACTAATTTGAAACTAATTATACGGATCACCCCTATGTTTTATATTTTCTATAGAAAGTAATAACACTAACCACCCTTTATTTCAAAAATAAAACATAAAACAGAGGGGTGCTCCGTGTAATTAGTTTCAAACTATGGGTAGTTCCTATAATACTCATGAAACATGGGGGGTTGAGTGTATTTATTTCTTGTTTTTTTTTTATATGAAGTGCTTACATCAACTGCAAACAGTATCCATAAGTGTTTTTTTTATTATCGAACTCAGCTGGCTCTTGTGGTCAGCGAGGAGAGATATAACTTTCTTGGCTAGGCGGCCGGTCTCATGATCGAACCACGGAAAATGTGTGGGTGTGTGTATATGTGAAAATTAGGGATAGTGTGTCCAAATTTCGTGCGTTACGCAGGACATCGCAAATAAAAAACAAGAACATGGGCAGTTCCTTCAGTGACTGATAAAACAATCATTATGTTTAAAAGTGCAATTTGACAATGTTGCGGTAAATGTATATACCATATACTAACAAGCAAACACAACATATAAATTGCTATTTATGACATTTTATGCCCCCTCTGATATAGTGATATGTCAAAATTTTGGTACGTGCTTGACTTATTCACTTCCCCATTCTTTTGCAAGTTCTGGAGGAGAAGAATGTCTGCTTGAAATCGTGTCATCCATTTCCAGCTGGAATCCGTTGCAGCAGTATGCTGGAGTACAGCTGACTCCAACAAAATGGAGTCTGCGTCTTGTTTGCTACTATGACTGTTGCTGTGGAGTTCTTGGAGTAGTGCTTGACTTCTGGTAGTACTCGACTCACCAATATCGCTCGAGTTCTTGAAGTAGCAAGAATACACTAGCTTAGCACAGGCCTTGGATTTGAATCCTCCCTCGGATGGCTGGATGGCTTATATAGTCATGGCCCGACTTAGAAAAAGGACACCTCAAAAAAATACAATGGAGCAATATACGTACAGAATCAAATACCATCATGCATGGCCCTTCTGACCACATAATGTAGCAAAGTGGATGCGGCATTGTTGTGTGAAAAGGAATCGTAGGATTGTCTTACAAAAGAAACCGTTGGATGTGATGTTTGCATGCAGGGGCGTAGCTAGCTGGTCCCGGCCGCGGCTGCGTCCCCACGGGATTTTGGAATTTTGAGTTGAGAAACTGATTTTGTGCGGGCATAACTCCGCAATCGTAGTTTTGAATTCCACAAGGAACATTGTTTCTCGATCGTGGTAAACTCTTCTTTCTTCATGTTAAATTTCGTTGAAATTTGACGTTATTTAATCAGCCATCCTGAGGCTCAAAGTGAGATAGATGAACATTTTTGTTTTAATTAAAAAATGCAGGTCGGGTATCGTCTCGTTGATCCAGGCGATTCCAGCATGAAGCGATTGCACCGAAACGGAACTCGAGTTTGTTGACTGTGCACAACGAATTTGGTCTGTAACAGTTGAATTTCACATTGTGTTTTTTGAAAATTTGCAATTATACTCCATGTGAGCTCTTGGATCGAAATTATCTGATTTAGAAATAGTTCAATAATGTCTACATAAAATTTCTTGCAACAACTTTGTGCGATAATTGATAATATATAATAATCGAGGAGACTTGTGTCATGCATGTGATGCTGCTATATCTTTTCCAGAAAATTTCACAGAGGAATGAAATTATTTGTATTTACGCAAAAGATGAGGAGTTCGTCATATTCACATAGAGAGGGATGGCGCCCAACAACAATATAGGATATGGTGTCCAATTTTTTTTTTTTTTTGGTTTGAAATAATTCATTGTGATTGATTGAGGTTTTGTTGTTCTGATTGTGGTTTTGATTGAGGAAGAAAAGAAAGAATGAAAAAATCACTTATTTGTTATATACAAACAACAGACTCAGCCAATCACATTCGTTTATTTTTTTCCTCGATCCAAACCACAATCCGAACTACAAAAACTCAGCCAATCACAATGAATTATTTCAAACCATAAAAATTAAAAAAAATTGGACGTCATCTAAGATAGCATCATATTGTTGTTGGGCGCACCTAGTAATTCCCTTGGCCGCCATCTAATCCTATCCTCTCTATGAGAATATGGCAAACTCCTCAATCTTCTGCGTAATACAGCTAATTTCACCCCTCTCTATGAAATTTTATGTATTTTTTCATATGATTAGAACATGAAGGTCAGTCCTCGGGCAATTTGGGTTTAGATACCTCAACTTCTAATAGAGATTAATTAGCAGATAAAGAACAAAATGATCCTTGGAATTGTATTGGAGTTTCAAGCAAAACTAATTTGAAGCTAAGTCTTCATTGTTGGTACCAGATTTGCCTCTGCTATATGCTATTCCAAAATGTGACTTGATAATTCAAAAGGCCTGAAAAGGGGTTTATTATATGAATGCACTCTCTGATAGCTGTAAAAGAAGCTTTGCTTCAAGATGTAGGAAGGAATGCATCATCATATTTATTTTTGCTTAAAGTTCAAGAAAGAATCACTGTGTCCCAATACATCTCAGATTTTGATCACTCAGAAGCTTTGACATGCCAATTTCATACTCCACACCATGATTAGCTCAACCAAGTGAGAAGTAGTAGTGTCTTTTGTGTGGAGGACTCTCTCATCATGTGCTTGCTCTCCAAGCCCCCCACATGCCCAGTGAAAGTAAAAGGGAACATATCATTCTGTCTCTTGATATTATAACAGAAAAAATTTCAATATCTAAATGCTGAGGTTCCACCACCTGCCCTTAGTTTGCTTTTTACACTTCCTTTAAGCAGGGCCTGCCCCGGGTGTTTGATTGTCATATCCGAAACTAGTTTTGGTTGCCTTTGACCTTATTGTAGGCAGATTTTGGTGGGTCATCCGTATTCTCGACCTCTATTGGGACTATGCTGAGTCTGGAATTGCCCTAAGGCGACAGGAGTTGTCCAAATCCGAAGTTTTGTCTGACTTATCTTGGTTGGTATCTGCTTCTTCTTTTTTTGGATGGGGATGACATTTGCTCGTTTTGACCAGGGAAGTTTGTGTATGACAGTATAGCTGCAGTTTAGTTTCCAAAGTCATTCATAACTGGCAGTGGCAGCAACCTGCCATCAAAGTTTCCTGAGAGGAGCAGGTTCTGTTTCAGGGAAGCTTGGCCATGGGTTGGAATACCTATATTATACTTGTACCAGAGAGCGCACAAATGCATGTCATCGGAGCATTTTGAATATTAGAGGCTGAACTGTTGATGGGTGAGCATTATTATGTTTTGGACCGGGAACCAAATCAAACCGAATAAAAGATTCGGTTCAGTTTTGGTTTTAGAGATACTAAAAGTTCTTATTTGGTTTTGATTTTGGTTTCGGTTTTGATCCAAAATCGTATAAGACTTGTATAATTATTAAATACTCTCACTTTTATGAATATTTTATCATTAGAAATGTGTATATTTGAAAACAATCGTTCTATATATGTGTTTTAAAGTCCAACTTTGAAATTTTAACAACTAGTCTAGTTTTGGGACAACTTTAAAATACAACAATGTATAAAATTATAATTTTTAATATAATTTTTTGGATCCGACCAATTAAATAATAAGAATAGTCCAACCGAATTGATTATCGATTCGGTTTCGGTTTCGGTTATGACTAATTTTGGTTCAGTTTTGAATTTTTTGAATTTCGATTTATACGATTTTGGCTATTTCGATTCAATTGTAACCGAATAAACAGAGCGCTCACCCTAGTTGTTTCCGTAATGTAATAGTTGTATCATACATATATTGTATGAGTAAAAAGATGTATACATAGTCGATTTGAAAACTAAACTTCATTTTTCCAAACCTTCGACTCGCTACTCGGCTTCCTTGTTTGGAGGTATATGCAAGGACGGAAACATAAATTCGAACTCGGGTGTGCTGGACTAGGTCAGAGGCGCACTGATTCATATATAAAAAAATAAAAACAAAAAAAATTATGGAAAAGTAAAGGGGAAAAAAAAAGATTGATACACATATCGAAAGTTAATTGTGTAATATACTGTCAAAATATTACTTCATAACTAGGTCAAAGAAAATGGTCAGTATTTAAAAGCTATTTTGTTGTGTTTAGAACTATCTGACGATTTTTTTGCCATTAAACTTGGCATGATGCATTATAGAACTGGTATCTTTCTGGTGACACAGACAGTAACATGTGCTAGAAAAAAATGCACTTAAACCTATTCTATGAATCCATAGGAGTTTGAAAATAATTAGTTTCTTGAGGTTTTGCTACTGTGCATCTCTCAAGGACCAAGAGAATTCCTTAATAAAATCACCAACAAGGCTGACTGACTCTTGGATTCATTCTATTAGTCTATGTATATGGTAGACTTACTTCTTTGTCATGTGGTGAGAAATTCTGTAAGCTACAGGAAAAGCATATGTTTGTCAAACATGGCTGTACCTGAAATTTATGTATAAAGTATTAGTTGAGGATTGTGATATACACATTTTCTATTGTTTGCTGCAATTCTGAACTTAATTTTCCATGCCAACTGTTATAGTTTTTAGTGATAGATGCATCTGTCCTGCTCAAACTCCAAAGAGAAACATTGTAGTGTAGGCTGAGCATCTTTTACTTTCATAAAGAAATAAAAGCAAAGTTTCTGAAAGCTGCGTTCTATGATTTCCTGTAATGAAAAAGGAGAACCCTTCTATTCAAAAAGGTTATTTAGGTTTAGGGTCTCTCGCAATATTGAAATTTTATATTTGGATCTTTATATTGTCCGGAATAGAATTAGGTCTTGTCTTAACATTTGATTTGGTTGATCGTCCAAATTGAATGCCTAAACGTAAATTATGAATATTATACGAGATCCTAAAACTAAATAAAAATATGTGAGGGTTGTGTACATGACTGGGGTTATTTAGCTTTGTCATGACCTATCGAGAATGAGACTTGTGACATTGTTGTTTGCTTTTATCATGATCTCAACAGTCACACAGCCCTCCTGGCAGCAGTCTCGATGGAGACGACATGATCATGGGCATCATGCATCGTCAGATATCTTTCGTCCCGGTCATATTGTTGAATGTTTTGCAACTCAAGAGCCTCGGAGAGTTGTGTAGCCGTTGAGATCATGATAGAAACAAACAACAGTATTACAAGTCTCATCTTTCGATTGCTCGTGAAAAAACTAAATAATCCAAGTCACATAATCCTCACAAAATTTTCGTTTAGTTTTATGATCTCGTATAATATTCAAAATTTGCATTTATATCTCCATTTTGGACAGTCAACCCAAGTCAACCGTTAGAACGAGACATAAATCATCTTCGAGACAATATGGATACATAAACATAAATTTCTTGTATTAGATGAGATCATAAAGTTAAATAACCCTATTCAAAACTTCATACCTAGGATTTTGGTAACTCTTCTATTTTCCCTACAAAAGAAGCAACAAAATCTATTTGTATCTTTTTTCTTCCATTCTACTATAGCAATTAGCAAAAAAGAAAAAGAAAAATCCTTTTTCCGTATTCAATGAGTTCATTTAGGCCTACCTATAGTTCTAGCAACTCATATGGCTAATATCTTATCATTCGTGTTCTAACCTTGCATCTTGGTCTAGGCCTAGGGTCGGCCCTGAGCTCATAGAGATCCGGGACAAATTTTTAAATAGAACCCACATATATAATGTAAAAAATATCAAAAAGCTAAAAAAAATTTAAAAAAAGTTACCACCAAGCTTTAAACTAAGGACCTTTAGTACACAAGTCTAACATACTAACCATAATACAACAATAGCTTTGTGTTAAGAAGGACCCATGGTACATACTAGTTCTAAGCTTGATACAAAATTATTAATATATTTATGTTTAAACTATTTCTTTGACCCTCATGATCCGTGGGTCCTGGACGGTCGTTCTGGCCGTCCTGAGCCCTGCACGGTCGCCCTGGTTGTCCTTGACCAGGGTCGGCCCTGGACTAGGCTACACATGTACAAACCATATTAGAAGATGTGTTTTCATCTTATCCTTAGTTGGCCCCACCTCCAACTTTTTATGGATACGTTCATTTCTTATTCTATGCTCAAATGTATTGTCGCTCATTCATCTTAGCAGCTCATTCATCTTAGCAATGTTATCTCAACTGAGCTCATTTCATCTTTAACACATTATCACTTTATCTATCTTACCAATATTATATCAAAGTGTGCTTGTTTCATCTTTAATGTATTATCACTCATCCATTTTAGCATGCTCTTTAGCCTTAATGTCTTGCAACTTCTGCACAGTAGTAGCTATATTTTCATATGCAGATATGGAACATATTAAAGGGAGTTTTCTATGAGCCAAGTCATTTATATGTTAATTACACAAACCAAGCAATTCTATCAATCCCCACTCCCACAAATCTCTCTGATGATGGTGGCAAATAGCAATAATCAAGGCATGGCAAGAGCCATGAGTCCACTCAAACAAAAGTCAGTCTTGGATTTTATATATTGTTGAAAGACAGCAGTAGAAGTGTGGACCTCTCATAGCTCAAACATGTCACCAATGTAGATTCTCTATTGTCTGTGTTGATTTAATACTATTCTCAAAGTGTGAGCTCATGACTCAAACATGTCATTAATGTTATAGATTCTCACTTGGCAAACTTCACAAGAAAAACACTAGAGGCTTAGCTATTTTGTACTGCATAGACAGAAGTGCCAGCATTCTTCAAAGTCTTCTTCATTACTAAGATGCTCTCTTGAGTGTATAATTTTTCTTCTATTTTCTCCCAACATTGCTTCCAACTTTGTTTACTCACTCCAATGAGTGCTTTAGAATCTTCAAATATGATCATTTGCATCCCAAAGTCATGCAGACATTAATGCTTCTGACCCATGTTATTTTCTTACATAACTGTTCTACTTTCAATGTGGAAGATTAAGGTTTGTAATTTGTATACATGTTAAAGTAAAGTAAAAGATGTACGTAATGACTCTTTTTTTCTTTACTAAAGATAGTGTGGGTGCCATGTGTGTACTCAAGGCCTTTTTGGTTCACGGATTTAAGGAACCAAAAAAAAAAAGTTATTTTTTTTTTTATTTGGTAGCCACAAACTTGGAAATAAATTTTCTGACAAGGAAAAAAATTGGTTGGAATATGGTTCCACTCAAAACTCATGGGATTGACCCTCCTCCTTTTCCAACATTTATTACAAAAGTTATGACAAAAGTAATCATGTGTCATTGCTTATTTTACCATTAATATTATTTTTTATAATATTATTTTTATTTTAAAAGTTAAGGATATTATTGGAATATTGCTATATTTTGCTTTCCTTTCCTAAATAGTTTCTTGTTTTACCAAATAACGGAAATAAAATGTGACAGGAATCCTATTTTCTCATTTCCATGAAAAATACAAGAAAATTCATTCCTTTCCGTGAACCAAACGAGGCCTTTGTTCTTTCCTCCCTATGTGGGTATGAAAATAGCATGATACTAATTGTTCTTTGTGTATATTACTATTCAACTTAAACCGTCTCTGGTCATTGCACGAGAAATTAAGGCGAGAAGATACCAAAATATTAAAAATAAATTTAAATTTCAAACTCGTACACACATTATTAGAAATCGAAAATGCATGTATATTAATGTTGATATGTGTGCATTTACGTTTGCTTAAGGGTGAGTGTTCGGTTTATTTCAATCGAATCCAAATAGTTAAAACTAAAATTCTAAAAATTCAAAACTGAAAATTAGCCATAACTGAACCGATAAACGATTTGTTTTGTTCAATTGTGCTATTTTTTATTGTTTAACGGACCGGACCCAAAAGTTTGAATTATAGTTAAATTATATTAAAAATTTATAATCTTTATGCATATATTTGTTGTATTTCGAAGTTGGATCCAAAGTTGAAATAGTTGTTAAATTATCAAAGTTTAACTTTATATATATATATATATATATATATATATATATATATATATATATATATATTCTTTTCAAAATATACACATTTTTAATTATAAAATAATACATAAATTTGAGGTATTTAATAATTGCATAAGTCTTATTAGATTTTCGATTTTGAAACGAAAAAGAAATCCAAAACCGAAAGACAAGCAAATCCTCTTTAAATCCAACCAAATCTCTTATGCGCTTCGGTTTTCAATCCAAAACCGAATAATGCTCACCACTACATTTGCCTACTTACTCTAGTGTGGACGACTATTAACCTGTCAAAGGCCTAAGGTTCAAAAGGAGGAAGAAAAGCTCTCCCATGCACATGGAGCGTGAATAGAGTCCCCTCTGGCACAAAAAAAACCCAATTGATCATTACAGGCAACGAGAATGATTGAGTTTACTAACCAGCTGCTAATTCTATACAAAAGTCTTAAAACATTGAGTTAATCCCCATACCTAATGGCTTTCTGGCACGCACCTCTCTCAACCTACATTTTGTCACTCCCCCAATCTTTGATTTGCATTCGCAGTCTGGGTCAATCGTATGAACCGGACCAAGTCGTGCGTGCGTGTGCGCGTGCGAAGCCTGTAGCACCAGGGCCGATCCGGGAGGGTTGGATTGTCCTATTCAAAGCTAGTTTTGGTTATTCTTTGATCCTTATTGTGGATCGATTCTGGAGCGTCACCCGCGACTCCGATTTCTATCAAGGTCACGCTTAACAAAGAAGTCGGTTTATCTAAATCCGAAGTTTTGTCCGACTTACCTCTGCATAAAACAACTTGAAACAAGAACGCAGAACCAACCTGGGCAGCACAAACATGTGAAAAACTAAACTCTCTTCCTGGACAAAACTCTTAGAAATTTCCATAAAAGTGATATGGGAGGCTTATATTAATCTCCAAGCAAAAGTGCTCCTCTCTTTTAACCAAACTTCCGGAAGCTACAATCGGGAAAAAAAAACAATATCCAGAAAATGCACACTTTTGCAATATCGGCAGATACCAATGCGATTAGGTATAACCCGATCCAATACCGACCGATACATGATACTCATCGATACCGACATTGGCTCTCTTCGGCAAAACAAAATTGAACCAAAAAGATCAACCAACAAAGATGTAAAAACGTAATAAAACTTAAAAGAATGTAAAAGAAGAATTATCTATCGCACGAAAAGCCAATTGGCATAGTGATTATACTTGACTTAATTTTAAAACTATTAAAAAACAACAATAAAAATATTTTAAATTATGTCTAAATCTATAAAATATATATTTTTAATAATAATTATTTGATTTTCCATACCAAAAATATATAATACTCCTATCCGAAATTGTTGATAATGTTGATACCATCGATTCCGATACTTATAGAAATAGTCCGATACCGATTCCAATACGGCAAATCTTGAGAAAAAGCCATTCCAGAATCATATTGAGCAGTGTATAATTCTTCGAAAGGGTCTCATTGATTCCTCCGATGAAACTGAATCCAGCAACAGAGACAATCACTCACCTCACAAAAGGAAAGAAAAAAAAAAAAAAAGAGTAAGAACTTCCCTTCAAATTCTCCCAAAAACTCAAAAATCTAACGAACACAATACTTCATCCAACTTATAGTTATAACCTACATTTTTAAAAAACCGGATTTCTTTCGTCATGACACTATTGGTGAAGAGTCACCAAGACTCGCCGCTGCCACGTGGTGAACCCGAAAAAAAAAATTCAAGCAGAACTCAGAGCTTCCTGAGGGCACCTGATCATCTCCAATATCTTCACCACCTCCCCCATCTCCGGCCGGTTGGACGGCACTTGGGAAGTACAAACCAACCCTAGTTTTATCACCGGCACGGCCTCTTCCTCCGGGAACCTCCCCGCGAGCCTCCCGTCCACGCACTCCTCCGCCCTCCCCCCCTCCACGGCTCCCCTCACCACATCGCAGAGCACCATCACGTCGTCCTCCGCGTACTCCACCGGCCTCCTCCCCGTCACCACCTCCAGCACCAACACCCCGAACCCGTACACGTCGCACTTCTCCGTGATCTTGACCGTCCTGCAGGCGAACTCCGGCGCCATGTAGCCCAGAGCGCTCTGCACCTTGCTGCTCAGCACGTAGCGGTCGAGCATCGGCAGCAGCTTCGCCAGCCCGTAGTCTCCGACCTTGGGCTCCCCGGAGCCGTCGATCAGAACGTTGCTCGACTTCAGGTTGTAGTGGATCACGCTGTGGCGGTGCAGGTGCGCGAGGCTCCTCGCCGTGCCGAGGACGATATCGAAGCGCTCGCTCCAGGAGAGGGAGTCGGCGTCCGAGCTCTCGTGGAGCGCTCTGTGTAAGCTCCCTCCGGTGAGGAACTCGTAGATGAGGAGCTGCAACGAAGGAGTCCAGTAGTAGCCCCGAAGCGACACGAGGTTGGGGTGCCTGATCTTGCCGAGCTTCTTGATTTCTTTCTCGAAATCTTCCTGGGACTTCACTAGGCTAGAAACGGTGAGCTTCTTGATGGCCACGGGCCGCCCATCTCGGAGGACCGTCTTGTAGACCGCACCGAAGCCTCCCCTCCCGAGCTCGGTATCCTTGTTGAGGATGGCCTGGGCGCCAAAGGCGAAGTCGGGGTCGTCGCCGGAGAACATGACTAGCTTCCCGGAGTCCTTGGGGGAGGATGCTGAGGAGTGGCTGAGAGATTCCTCGGAGACGGTCAGCGCCACCGCGGAGGGGGAGCTGGAGGAGCGAGCGCGGGCGTTGAGGATCGTGACGACGACGACGCCGAGAGCAATGAGGGCAGCCGCGCCGATGGCGATGAGGGCGGATATGCTGAGGATGATCTTGTTGTGGCGGAGGTTGGCAGGAGGGATGGTGGGGCTAGAGCGAGGGTTCTTGGATGAGGAGTTGGGGTTGAGGACGATGGGCTTGGGGAGCACGGAGGAGCAGGAGCGGCCGACGGCGGAGCCGCAGAGGCCGGGGTTGTCCGAGAGGGAGGAAGGAGGGATGGTGTCGAAGAAGCTTCCGGCAGGGAGTGGCCCGGAGAGGAGGTTGTGGGAGACGTTGAAGGAGGAAAGACGACCGAGGTTCGAGAGGCCCTTCGGAAGGGCTCCGGTGAGGCTGTTGATGGAGAGGTCTACTGTCTGTAGATTGGTGAGGTTTGCTATGGTTGGAGGGATGAAGCCTGAGAGATTGTTCCGCGCTAACATCCTGTTTGAAAAAGAAAAAAAAATTATGCATATGAACTCAAGGTCTCGAAGAAAAAAAAGATTGCAGTACCATTTATATACTTTTACTTCTTATGAATCTAATGCTCTAATTATCATCAAACTATTGGTTCTAAATTATACAATGTGACATTAGCTAAATTGTTCAGATCATCTACGATAGGTCTATGATCGACAATTTATAGAGAATTATACTGAATAACTAGCTACATTGTTCAGATCATCATCGATAGATCCATCGACAATTTATAGAGAATTGTACTGAATAATAACTAGCTACATTGTTCAGATCATCTTCGATAGATCACAGAGAATTGTACTGAATAACTAGCTACATTGTTCAGATCATCATAGATAGATCGATGATCTACAATTTATAGAGAATTATACTGAATAACTAGCTACATTGTTCGGATCGTCATCGATAGATCAATCGACAATTTGTAGAGAATTGTACTGAATAATAACTAGCTACATTGTTCATATCATCTTCGATAGATCGATGATCGACAATTTATAGAGAATTGTACTGAATAACTTGAATAATCTTGATCTTTGTATGTAGAGCCAACAGCTCAAAACTGCTTTGATGCCAAATTGCAGAGTTATAGCTAGAGATCAAATGGACAATCCAAGGGTTTTCTGACTAGGCCAGCAGTGACCACTAAACAGTGCTCTTCACTCCCAAACAAAATAAGGTTCTGGTGGGAAACTTTTCAAATAACCATAGTATTGGCAATGGATTAAAGTGAAGCTAAAATGCTGGCCGTGTCGTATCGGACAAGATCTGAACACTACAAGTCCATATGTTGTGTCCGTGTCCGTGCAACATTGATCAGAACTTAGAGATTGGAAGTGGGGAGTTGACTTACAGAGAAGTGAGAGAAGTACAGTTGCCAATCTGGCTAGGAATCTCCCCGGTGAGGATATTCTTTTCCAGCCTGAGATCCTTCAATGCAGCAGCCCTTCCGATCTCAGCCGGAATGCTGCCGTTCAGCGCATTGCCACTCAAGTCCACCGCCTCCGTCGACTGCAACCACCACAAGCTCGCCGGGACAGGACCCGAGAACGCGTTGCCGGACAGGTTCAGATACACCAGGCTCGCCAGGTTCCCGATCTCCGTCGGGATCCAGCCGGAGAACTCGTTCCCGGACAGGTCCAGCATCGCGAGGGACCGGTCGTAGACCTCTGGAAACCGAATGTAGCCCCCCATTCTGTTACCCGGAGCCGAGAACTTCCTCAAGCCCAGCACAAAAACCCAATCCGGAACTCCGCCGACCAGATCGTTCCCTCCGAAATCCACCTCTCGGAGACCCTTGCATCCGGCTATCGCCTCCGGCAGGCTCCCGGTAACCGCATTGTCGGAAAGATCCAACCTTTTCAACAGCCTGAGCCTCCCGATCGCGTCCGGGACCGGTCCCGAGAACCTGTTCCCGGACAAGTCCAGGCTCCTTAACAACCCGAGCTCCCCAATCCAATCGGGAACCTCCCCGGACAGCCCGTTCCCCCTCAAGCTCAAAGAGCTGAGCACCCTGAGCTCCCGCATCGTCTCCGGGACCGCCCCGGTGAGCGCGTTCCCGGCCAAATCCAGGCTCCGCAGGCCCGGGACCCCGCGGCCGAGCGAGGCGGGCACCTCCCCGCGGAGGCGGTTCCGCGAAAGGTCGAGGCTTTTGAGGCTGGCGAGCGCCGAGACGGCGGCGGGGAGGGAGCCCGCGAAGGAATTGGAGGAGAGGTTGAGGGTGACGAGGCTGCGGCAGGAGGCGAGGGAGGGGGGTATGGGGCCGGTGAGGCGGTTGCCGGCGAGGGAGAGGGAGCGGAGGGTGGCGCATTGGTGGAAGAAGGAGGCGGGGAGGTCTCCGGAGAGGGAGTTGAGGCTGAGGTCGAGGTAGTTGAGGTCCGGGAGGGAGAGGAGGAGGGAGGGGAGGAGGGGGCCGGTGAGGTTGTTGGAGGAGAGGGAGAGGGAGCGGAGGAGGCGGAGCTGGAGGAGGCCGCGGCTGAGCCTGCCGGAGAGGGAGAGGTGGGCCAGGGAGAGGGAGGCGACGCGGGCGGTGTTGGGGCGGCAGCGGACGAAGGGGAAGGAGCAGGGGTCCGGGGAGTCCTCGGACCAGGAGGAGAGGGAGGAGGTGGGGTCGGAGAGGGAGGACTTGAGGACGATCAGGCCGAGGAGGTCCGGGTTGAGGGAGGGGGGGGAGGGGGAGGGAGGAGGAGAGGTGGAGGAAGAAGAAGGAGAGGGGGATCAGGAAAAGGAGGCTCATTTTTCTAGTGATCATGGAGGAGAGGAGAGGAGAGGAGAGGGTGGTGGTGGGTTATGTGGAGGAGGAGGGAGTGGGGATGGTTGCCATTAATGGAGGGGAGGAGAGGTTGATGTTGGTAACTGACTTCACTGCTGCTTGCAGGAGCTTCTTCTGTGCTTTTCTAGTGACCGTGGAGAGAGAGAGAGAGAAGGAGGGGTTGGTTTTAGTTTTTGGACAGGGGAGCAATTAAAGGCTTGGTTTTTCTGTACTGCTGCTGCTTTTCAAAAGCAGAAGCTAGCTTTCGGAAGGCTTTTGCTCCGTCTGGTTTTTCTGAGTCCGAGTCAGAGTCCGAGCCCATATCTGAGACACCAATGGTATATACATCGCTAACTATAATTGGTCTAGTATATGCAGACCGAGACTGTTTCGGAATATCCTGCTAAATAAAATAAAAAAAACTAAGGCTGTGTTTGGTAGGAAGGATGGAAAAGTGGAAGGAAGGAAAATTAAAAAAATTTATTTTTCATCCATATGGAAATAAAAGACTATTTTCTTCATTTGTGTTTGTAGTATGGAAGAAAAATGTAAGTGATATATTTTCTTTTGTTTGGTATAAAAAGAAAAGTGGAAGGAAGAAAAATAAAAAAATATAGACTTTACCAATTATATCCTCAACTAACAATATTTATTTACCATTTAACTTTATTGAACTACTTTAAAATAATATAATTTCTATAGGGTATAATTGTAAATTAAGATGGGTATGCACTTTTTCTTTTACTTTTGCTCCCACTCTTTTGGGATGATTGATTTTCTTAGATTATGAGGGAAAATCAATCGCTACACTTTTCTTTCCATCCACTTTTCTCCTCATACCAAACAAGAGAAAATGTTTCCTTCCTCCCACTTTTTTCTCATATATTTTTTTTCCTCCCACTTTTTGCTCCAACCAAACACATCCTAAGAGCATCTCCAACCCTATTGTGACTTTGGAAAAAAGTTGTTGCCACATAGGAATGACAAAATTTTATTCAAAAGTTCTTCTCCAATGCAATTGTCAAGTCAATTGTGAAGCTTATGTGGCAAAAATTAAAGAAGACATTGTGAAGTTGATTGTCTTGTTCTAGACAATGCACTTGACAATGTCTTCTCTTCCATGTCATCAATTGTGTATAAAAAATATTAGAAAAAAGAAAGAAGATGAGTATTTGTCTTAAAAGTTGTCTTGGAAGTTAGAAAAAATACCTTTTATTGTCTCCTCAATACTTTTGCATTGGAGAGAGTTTTTCTATCACATTGTCTTTTGAGATATAATTTTGCCACATAAACAAGACATTGACTTGTGGCTCATGCCACATAGGTGTTTGAAAATTTATTGTGCCCTGTCGATTCACGAGATGAAGAACATAAATAAAATTGCGGAAGCGTACCTGAATCAATTGCTAGGCTTGATGGATCTTGAGACGGTCGTCCTTTTATGGGGTTCGATCTTCCAACTTGCTACGACCCTTAATGACAAAGGTGAATCCGAATCATTTGTCCCTCTATTTCTTTTGATGGGGATGTAGAAGAGAAAAAGAGAAACCTCTCTTTTGGTGGCCGTATAAGTTGGGGACCATAACCCTAATGAATACACATATTTATATATGTGTTGATATTTCTAATTTGGCCCCTCATCAAATTAGAATTATCTCCGGTATCTACACATTAATTCCATGACAATTATACCCTTAAGCCAATTTTCAAATAGACCACTTTAATTTGGCTTAATTATTTAGATAGCCCAAACACAATTAATTTTGCATGTGTGGCCTGTCACCCTCATTTTTCGTATTTCGTATTTATACTCGTAGTTGGATTTTGGCATATATTTTTATTTTTCTCGACTTGAGAAATTTTGGATTTTTCTCGTATTTTGGGTTTCGGCTCGGCTCGATTTTAGTTGGGATGGTTTAATTTTTAACCAAATGGAACACTTTAACCTATACTCCACCCTCATTCCACCACAACCACCCTCATTAAATCCTCACCAACCATTTTCCCTCCTCATTACTTCTCCCATTAATTTCTAACTCCTTCTTCTTCTTCCTTCTTCCACACAACACCCCACCCATAGGCAAGTGCATCTTGCCACCACATGAAAGCCAAATTTTATTTGTCTATTAGCTTAATTGGATGATTTGGAACAACATTAGAACTTGACATTTTTGAATTTGGAGCTTGGATTCTCCTAGATCTAAGTTTCTACCATTTTCGGAATTTTTTGGGTTTGATCTACCAAACTTAGATTTTTGCTTGATTGAATGCTTCTATGTTGTAGAGAATTAAATTTTACACAAGTTAGACTCTTGAAAATCCGGATTTCGTGTTTTATGGACCAAGTTGTGATGTTCCAAAGTTTAGAGGCCATTAGAGTTCTTCCTCTCAGCTTGAGGAAGAAGAAGACCCCCTCCCCCGCTGCGCTGTTTAGCGTCGGGCTGTCTCCCCCGTGCGCGTTCCTGGCCCGCGCGCTGGCTGCCTTGCGCTGGCGTCCTTGCGCGCTCGGCACCCGCGCCCCTTGCGCGCTCGGCCCCCCGCGCCCTTGCGCGCTCGGCCCCCGCGCCCTTGCGAGCTCGGCCTCCGCGCCCCTTGCACGCTCGGCTCCCGCGCCCCCTGCGCACTTGGACCCCGCGCCCCTGCGCACTTGGACCCCGCGCCCCTTGTGCGCTCGGCTCCCGCGCTGTAATGCATGTTGTTCGTATTACGTATTTGGAATACGTATACGTATTTTATCTTGTATTTGCATATCTCCTTGGTTTGGCTTGGCTTGTTTACTCTCGGTTTGGGTTGGCTTGGTTCGGCCGGCCCAATGCTTGGTTCATCATGGGCCAAGGGTGGAACACCTTAGCTTATGCTTCTCCTTCATTTCCACCACAACCCTCCCTACCTACCACCACCCATGATATTTATTTCCCCACCAACCTTCTCTCTCCTCCATAACTCTCATTTATTTCTTCTTCTTCTTCCTTCCTCTCCACAACTCCCCAACCCTTAGGCAAGTGCAACTTGCTTCCACAAGAGAACTTCTTTTGATGGTTTCATTAGCTTCTCCTCATGATTCTAAACCACATTAGAACTTGTCATTTTCCATTTTGAGACTTTATTTCTTGTAGATCTAGAGTTTTGTTACTTTTGAATTTTGGTGGTTTTGATCTATTAAACTTCCTTGTTTTCCAAGTTTTGATGTTTCCATATTTTAGAGAATTTCATTCTACCTAATTTTGACCTTTTGGAAGGTTGGATTCGGACTTGTTTTGACCAAGTTATGAGCATTTGGAGTTTTGGGTTCCATCCATGGAGTTCTTGCAGTTCTTGCCCTTTGGAGAAGACAGTGAACAGTGAGCTAGCTTTTTAGCTTACGCCACTGAGTCGTACGCTGCTGTTTAGTGAGCGTACGCTAGCCTTCGTACGCTGCTGTTTAGCGAGCGTACGCTAGCCTTCGTACGCTGCTGTTTAGTGAGCATACGCTAGCCTTCGTACGCTGCTGTTTAGCGAGCGTACGCTAGCCTTCGTACGCTGCTGTTTAGCGAGCGTACGCTAGCCTTCATACGCTGCTGTTTAGTGAGACGTACGCTAGCTTTCGTACGCTGCTGTTTAGTGAGCGTACGCTAGCCTTCGTACGCTGCTGTTTAGCGAGCGTACGCTAGCCTTCGTACGCTGCTGTTTAGTGAGCGTACGCTAGCTTTCGTACGCTGCTGTTTAGTGAGCGTACGCTAGCCTTCGTACGCTGCTATTTAGCGAGCGTACGCTAGCTTTCGTACGCTAGCTTAAGCGAGCAAGGCGTACGCTGGCCCTTTCGTACGCTAGCGCGTACGCAGTCTTGAGCATACGCTAGCTTGAGCGTACGCTGACCTGTAGCTTGAGCGTGCCCTTGTGTACGCTGACCCTTGCGTACGCTTCCCATTGGAAGTGTATGGATCCTTTGGTACGCAGACCTGGGCGTACGCTAGCCTGAGCATAGCCTGGCTTGAGCGTAGCCTGATTATCCTTGATCTCTTATAGCCCTGTAATATTGATATTTTATTAGATATTTAACGTCCATTTTATATCCTTACGCCTTTTGTCCTGAACTTGATAATCATGAATTTACTTAATATGTTTGGAATTGATAATGGAGCATGACACGATAGTGACCCGTAGTGGTGCACTCCTGACATGAGTAACCTGACATGACCTGATAGTGGCCCGTCGTGGCGCACTCCTGACTAGTACACTTGACATGATTACCTGACATGATTATCTCGAATAGCTGTTGCGACGGCTACCTGACATGACATGACCTGTATAATTAACCTGGACACCATGGGTGATTGTGCCTGTATAAATAAACCAGTCCTGTCTTGCATCATGTCTAGGGAGGGAGCTCCTGAGTACCACGGTCAGGAGTACCTATTGAAATGGACTAAGGTTAATAACTAGATTAACATATTAGTCATGAAGAGATTTCCCAGCTACAGGCAATCCCGTTACCTGGGCACGCCTTGGGATCTGTAGCCTGCCGTCGAGTAGGGCACATTTCCAGCACACTGTCATGTGTTGCACCCTTCAAGCTACCTAAGGGTACATTCGTTTCCTGGACGATGTACCCACCTGAATTTAACTCTAATCTTTTAACCCGGGGAACCTGGATGGTCTGCAGGGCTTGTGGCTGTGGAATAATCTCACTGCATCTTGTTAGTAATTAGGCTTGTGGCAACCCTAGTTAGTTAATGTAAACCCCCTAATTTTCTACTACATTTTTTTTTAATATATGTTGTATTTATTTTTGAACTTCGTATCTACACGTCGCATACGACTTCGCATTTTCGTATTTGCGTAGCATGCGAGAATTCACGTTTCATAATTTCTCGACGAGTGCGAATATGTGTCAAGGTACATATTTTGGAAAAACATTTTTATTATAAATTTTATTTTTAGAAAAATATATATATATGTGATAAATATGGTTATTTTGGGATAAAAGAGTTATTTATTTGTCACTTAAAAATAAGTAGTAAGTTGGAGATTTTGGTCCGGATATTTTGCAAATAGAAAATTTGTTTATTTTGCTATAATTTAAGTTGATTTTCGAAATTAAATAAATATTGTATTTTAATAATTACGAAAAAGATATTTGGAATCTTGTTTATTAAATATTTGATTAAATATGGTTATTTAAGTTGCAAAAGATTTATTTGACTGTATTTAAACTATTTTAAATTTAAGTATAGAATTTATTTGGATTGGATTTGAATTAAATTGAAGTATTTTAAATCGGTTAAAATTAATAGGGGATTATCTAATTGGGATTTAAATGAATCCCAATCTCTATCCAACTGGGCATTCCCACCTCCTATAAAAGGAGAGGTACTCCTCCAGCAAATTCTACCATCGCATGTGCATCGTGTCTGTGCAAATCCCCAATCCACTATATTTTCCCTTTACAAATACAATGTTTTCGTTCCGTATCTGACAACCCGGATACCCCGTCCGTGTCTCGCAGGACACGACGGTTCTACCATCACCATCCACGTCTTCCCTTTCACCGTACCCATTTTCGAATCCGCCCAGAGCCCTCCTCCTACGCCTCCCAGTCGACCTCCGCGCCGGGCCGACGTCGCTCAGAGCCGGCGACCCAGCATCCCCTGCGCCAGCGGCCCTGCTGGCCGATTTTCGCCGCTTTCCCGAGCATCCTCCGCCGTCGACTTCCCAGGGTGCCGCGCCCAACCGCCCCGTCGGTCGAAGCCCCGCTCAATCTCCATCCGGTGGCCGCAAGCACCGTGTCCGGTATGCTCCACCGTGCCGCGCCGCAGCCGGTGGGCTCCCGCCTCATCCGCGGTCCCCAGCCCGCTCGCCGCAGCTACTCCTCCCTCCGCCCGCGCAAGCGCCGACCATGCGCCGCGCCACCACCGCTGGAAAACCCTAAAGAAATTTCCCAAATCGACCGGCCGGAGCAGCGCTCGTCCGATCCCGAGCCACCGGTGAGCCGCTCCCGCGCGTCTCGCCGCGGATCTGTCCCTCCGTTGCCGGAGCTCCTACGGTCGCCATCTCAGCCCTCCGCCGAGGTGAGAGCTCTCTCCCCCTCTCTTCTCTCTCTCTCTCTTGCGTGAGTGATTAGGAAAAAGGAAGGGGGGTTTACTGTCAATTTTTACTACTTTAGTAGATGAGTAAATTATTATTATTATTATTATTGTTATTATTATTATTATTATTACAATACTGGTATCATTGTAGTTTAAATTATTAGTATTATTATTATTAGCATCATTAATAAACTTTTATTAATGTTAACTATTATAATTATATCATTAATATTATTGTTATGATTGTAATTTTTATTATTATTAAAATGATTTTTCTTCTTTAATAAATTTGATAAATGTTATTATTTTCCAAAATCCTCTTGAACACCACTCAATAGCCCTAACAGTATTACTAAATTATTATTATTTTACTATATTTAAATATGAGTTTTTTTCTAAAAATATGTATATAAACAAGGTTATGTTTTCTTCCTATAATATACGTTTTCAAGTATTTATATAAAATATTTTTATTATTATTAGAAAATTTTAGTTGTTAACCTAAAACGATTTATATATAGTTACTTACAAATATTTTGGGATAACAAAATATTGTTTCAACGTCATAAATATTTTCTTCTCAAATCTTTTTCTTGATCACGACTGATCCCTCGTTCGTATTTTTCCTCGCGACTTTGGACCTCTGCACATTGATCATGGCTAGTGGACAAGACTAGACTTGTCGGATTATCGCACCACATCAGGCGACACACCAGGCAAGATACCTTGCCATTATACTGTTTATATTCAGTCTGCATTTATTTTATATATCACTGTTCTTTATTTCCGGTTCTTACAGTTCCTGATTTACTGCCTGTTCAGTGATTAGTAATTTACTTTGTTATTATCCTTTAATTTCATGTTGACCTAGAGTTAAGGGACTACCGTTGTAGTGTATTGCATATACCTTGACACAGTTGTACCACGAGGATGTGTGAGATGAGTATCATGTAGAGGTTCTTGCGTGTGGGCTGATCCCCCATGCGCATGCGTTAGGGCTAACTGCTAGTAGAGACGTGTTAGGAGACTTAGCAGTTAGTAGAGGTACATGGTCGTGGATGCGACATGACAGGTACATTGGGTGGGAAGAACATTACCTGACGTATGGGCTTCTATGCACTTCCCTCATTACCTGTGCGCTCCGTCGGAGACGCAGGCTCCAGGTGCCCTCTGACGTTATCCAGAGCGTTATGGACGTAGCCCCTTGCATGGTGCCCTCTGACGCTTCCCGAGCGTTATGGACGTAGGCCCCTGGTGCCCTATATGGGAACTATGCCGATCCCATTTACAGCCAGGGCTCATGCGTTGAAGGTTTGTTCTTACTGCATAAACACATTAGATGGTTAGGTAACCCTCGTCAATGTCATATCACCCCGTTCTAGTCCTACGTATTTTGGGACTGGGGCGTTACAGTTAATGTATCAAGCCGTAATTCTTGCTTGGCCGTGAAGTGATTGGACGGAGTCTAACCAGTCTAGTCTTGCCCTGATCCTGTTCCAGATTGCTGCACGACTTGAATGCTTGTATTTATTTTACCGATAAATGGTGAGAATTCCAAGCTCTGTTCAGACGAAGGGTTACAACCCCGGTCCTTGTTTGGTTTACGGGTTGTAACCTGGTTATCTGAATAGTTCCATGGTTATCTCGTCATATATCATCCTGATATGTTTTCTTTTATTCCAGTCCTTATTTTATTTATATTTATATCTTGTGCTGATTGCTGGTTTTAGTTCTTAAGTAAAGTTTCCTTTGTGGCACTTGCTCTTTCTGGGGTCTGATCCAGCTGGTTTTGTGTGGCCAGATTTCGGAGCAGCTCCAGAGGATCTACCGACCTTCCAGCCAGATGGTGGCCACTAGACGGAACCCTGGCAACGAGTGGGTTATTTTTGGCTCTCCCGCTCTATTGTAAAAATATTCTTTTGAGACGTTTAGCCGACGAGCACCTGTTTAGCTCGATTGTACTTTATTTACTGTCTGCCTACGGGCTGTAACATGATTAACAGATCCTAGGGTTGATCATGTATGACTAAACTCTTGCTAGTCCTAACATTTTGTAACAACTAGCTTCATGATCAGCTGAATATGTAATATTTGGGACGCCTTATCATTGTATATTTAATGATCATACATCTTGTAACATTTACTTACTTGCTTGTGATTGAGACACTAGGCTTGTTCATGACCATAGGAGACTGTTGGCTTGTAGTAAACCCTCATGTATCTAGACAGCCGTGACCGTATAGCGAGATGGAATCTATTTCATATACGTAGCTGGCTATATCTGCCCCCGCTCTCCAGTATTCTGGTTCTGGGGCGTGACATGGTTTAAGTGGTGGCCCATGCAGGTCTTGTAAATCAAGATATGTGGGGGTTTACCGAATAGATGTCTCAATCAGTATTCGTCCTTGATCTCTGCTCGTATCTTCTGAATCCCTGAATTCTTGTCCTGATCATGTGCTTGTATCGTTGATCTGTCCTGGTCCTTCCTTATTGTTTCCTATGTCGTCTTCTTCAGCGGCATAGTACTTGACCCGGCCGATCAGCAAGGCGGAGCACCTCCCGCGGACCAGCAGCAACCTGGAGATCAAGCCCAGCATTCCAGAGTAGCCTCCAGAGTCGTGCCTTCTGGCGGAGAGCCACCAGTCCAGCCAGTTCAACCTGTAGAACATGATGATGGCACTTTGGTAGGGCTCGTCAGGACCTTGATAGCTTCTCAAGATC
Organism: Iris pallida; assembly: GCA_029216955.1. Classification (NCBI taxonomy): domain Eukaryota; kingdom Viridiplantae; phylum Streptophyta; class Magnoliopsida; order Asparagales; family Iridaceae; genus Iris; species Iris pallida. Next base: position 999,521 of record JANAVB010020598.1, on the reverse strand, counting down.
GTCGTGGAGATGCCTTGTAACAGGCAGTGGCGGATGCTTTGACTAGAGGTGGTCATCCAGGGAACAGCGCGGCCAACAGCTTCAAGCGCTTGAACCCTCCATTCTTCGACGGTAGTGAAGATGCTATTGCGGCAGATGCATGGCTTCAGGACACAGAGGTGGTTCTAGAAGCAGCCAAGACTCCAGAGAACGAGAAGGTAGCCGTGGTGCGCCTGCAGTTGTTAGATCTTGCCCGCAGCTGGTGGGCAGCGCAGGCCGTTGGGTTAGCAGCACCCATTCCTTGGGCAGTATTCAGAGAGAGATTCCAGACCAAGTATTTCGATGCCGTGGCTCGGTATGATCTGCAGACGAGGTTCACCAATCTGAAGCAAGGAGGCAGGACGGTCGATGGATATGCGGCCGAGTTTTTGAGACTCAGTCGGTTTGCTCCCACCTTGGTGGCAACCGAGTATGATAGAGCCCAGCGATTCCAGCAGGGACTTCACCTGGAGATCTTGTTGGCAGTCGAGCAATTTGAGCATCAGACTTTTGATGCAGTCTTGAGAGCAGCCCAGAGGCATGAGTATACCTCCCAGAGAATCGTGGACAGGACCAGAGGTCGGAAGAGATCTCACGGCCAGATGAATCAGTCTTCAGCCCCAGCCCCGGCAGCCAGGGCTTTGACTATTGGAGCTCCGAGGCGAGCAGCCTTATTGACGTCGGTTCAGCATTCAACCCCGACGTACCCTCAACAGCAGCAGAAGCAGAAGCAATCTTCCGCAGTGGGTTGTTCTCATTGTGGGAAGCCAGGCCATGTGGTGGCAGAATGTCGCAGGGCACAGGGATTGTGTCTGGCTTGTGGAGCACCAGACCATAGGGTTGGATCCTGCCCGAACAGGGGTGGTTCATCCTCATCTAACCTTTCTAGCTCTTCGGTGAGAGGACCAGCTCCGGTCCAGCAGCAGCAGTATCCATTGCCGAGGCCCTTGCCGCCTCAGACCCAAGTGTTCCAGCAGCAGAACCCCCAGCAGTATGCACAAGTCTAAGCCCAGAGTCAGAGCAGGCAGCGAGGATTTCAGCAGAGGGGACCAGCACCCCGAGGGCACGGTCAGGCTATGGTGATGACCGTGGAGGAAGGTTTGGCACCAGGAGAGGTAGTGGCAGGTACTATTCTCGTCAACTCCTTTCCAGCTTCAGCTTTATTTGATTCTGGTACATCACATTCATTTATGTCTGCACGATTCGCGACACGGGTAGGATTGGAGCCCGAGTCATTATCGGTAAGGCTCAATATACTTACTGGTAACGGACTTGTGGGAGTAGATAGAGTATTTTCCTCGTGTCAGATCGTAGTTAGCGGTAGAGAATTCTTCGCTAGATTGATAGAGTTTCAGATGGCCGATTATGATGTGGTCCTAGGGATGGATTGGTTGAGGAACCAGTATGCTAGGATAGACTGCCATATTGGTAGGGTTGTTTTTAGCATTCCAGGAGAGCCGGAGTTTTCTTTCTCTCGAGGCGAGGTTGAGCCTTCTCCTCCGATATTGCGGATGGCAGTAGCAGCAGTTCAGTTGCCCAGGATAGTCGAGGAGTATCCATATGTTTTCCCAGAAGAACTTCCAGGTATGCCTCCGGAGCGGGAGATCGAGTTCACTATAGACTTGATTCCCGGGACAGCCCCAGTGTCAGAGAGAGTCTACAGGATGGCGCCATCAGAGTTGGAGATATTGTACAAGATGATTGAAGAACTTAGAACCAAGGGATTCATTCGTGCTAGTGGATCGCCTTGGGGAGCCCCGATGCTTCTTGTGAAAAAGAAGGATGGTACGTCCAGGTTATGTGTTGATTATCGTACCTTGAACTCAGTGACAATCAAGAACAGATACCCTCTTCCGAGGATAGATGACTTGTTTGATCAACTCAAGGGGGCTTCAGTATTCTTGAAGATTGATTTGCGCTCAGGTTATCATCAGATCAGAGTCAGAGAGCAGGACATCCCGAAGACAGCTTTTAGATCGAGATATGGGCATTAGGAGTTCCTTATTATGCCTTTTGGAGCAACCAATGCGCCGGCAGTATTCATGGACCTCATAAATCGCATCTTCATGCCTTACTTAGATCAGTTTGTGATCGTGTTCTTGGATGACATCCTGGTCTACAGCAAGAGTGAGGTAGAGCATGAGCAGCATCTTCGTGTGGTTCTTCAGACTCTCAGAGAGCACCAGTTATATGCCAAGTTCAGTAAATGCGAGTTCTGGCTCGATCGCATTTCGTACTTGGGTCATATCATCACCAGAGGAGGAGTGGAAGTGGATCCCCAGAAGATTGTGGCTATTGAGTCATGGCCAGTGCCCAGCACCGTTGCAGAGGTTCGTAGTTTTCTTGGATTGGCCGGCTACTACCGGCGGTTTATTTCAGATTTTGCTCGGATTTCAGCGCCATTGACCCAGTTAACCCGCAAGGATACGCAGTTTGCTTGGACAGCAGAGTGTCAGAGTTCTTTTGAGCAGTTGAAGCGAGGCCTGATAACAGCTCCTATTCTCACGCTTCCAGATAAAACCGGAAGATTCTCAGTGTACTGTGATGCTTCAAGCAGAGGTTTAGGATGTGTTCTGATACAGCATGGGAAGGTGATAGCTTATGCGTCACGACAACTTCGTGATCATGAGAGGAATTAACCAACCCATGACTTGGAGCTGGCAGTAGTGGTGTTTGCACTTAAGTTGTGGAGGCACTACCTGTACGGAGATAGGGTAGAGATTTTCACCGACCACAAGAGCCTGAAGTATGTTTTCACCCAAAAGGATCTTAACATGCGTCAGAGAAGGTGGCTGGAGCTTCTTGTGGATTATGATGTCAACCTGCAGTATCATCCTGGGAAGGCCAATATCGTAGCAGATGCATTGAGCAGGAGAGCCGGAGCTTATTTTCTAACAGCGCAACCAGAGCTGTTAGCAGATCTTCAGAAGATGGGTATTGAAGTTGTTCTCCCTTCCAGTGTGGCCTTGATGGCCAGCATGCAAGTTCAGTCTACTATAGTCGAGAGGATCCGGATGGCGCAGTCGGCAGATTCCAAGCTTCAGCGACTCAGAGCAGAGTGTAAAGCAGGACGAAGACCAGAGTTATGTATTCATGAGGATGGTACACTTGGGCATGGTAAGCGTCTTTGTGTACCCAGTGGAGACATCAGACAGGAGATCATGTCAGAAGCACACAGTTCGCAGTATTCCATCCATCCTGGCAATACGAAGATGTACCGTGATATCCGGCAGCATTTCTGGTGGAATGGTATGAAGCGGGAGATAGCTCGGTTTGTCTCTCGGTGTTTGGTTTGCCAACAAGTTAAGGCCGAATATTAGAGACCAGCTAGACTTCTTCGGCCCTTACCGATTTCCAGAATGGAAGTGGGAGCATGTGACCATGGATTTTGTGACTGGACTACCTAGATCCCCAGCTGGTAGAGATGCTATCTGGGTTATAGTTGATCGGCTCACGAAGGTGGCTCACTTTCTTCCATTCAGAGTTGGTCAGTCGACGGCTCAGTTAGCAGAGATGTACCTCAGGCAGATTGTCAGATTGTACGGTGTGCCCGTTAGTATTACCTCCGACCGAGATTCAAGATTTATGTCGTACTTTTGGCGTAGCTTACAAGAGAGTTTGGGGACTCATCTCCAGTTCAGTTCAGCATATCACCCGCAGACAGATGGACAGTTGGAGCGCACGATCCAGACTCTTGAAGACATGTTGCGGTCTTGCACACTTAACTTTGGTGGTTCATGGAAAGATCATTTACACCTGGTGGAATTCTCGTACAATAATAGTTTCCAGGCCAGTATCCAGATGGCACCGTTCGAGGCACTGTATGGCAGGAAGTGCAGATCTCCGTTAGCCTGGGATAATGTTGGAGAGAGGCAGATGCTTGGCCCAGAAATGATTGCTCAGACCGTTGAAGTAGTCAAGCGAGTCAGAGATCACCTTCGAGTTGCCCAAGATCGCCAGCACCATTGGGCCGATTCTCATCGGCGCCCTCTCGAGTTCTCGGTCGGCGATCATGTATTCCTGAAGATTTCGCCTAACCGTGGCGTCATTCGTTTCGGCGTACGGGGCAAGCTAGGTCCTAGGTATATAGGACCATTTGACATTCTGGAGCGAGTCGGAGATGTATCATATCGTCTCGCTCTTCCACCGTCGCTAAGCGAGGTGCATGACGTGTTCCATGTATCCCAATTACGACGGTACATCCCGGACCCCAGCCATATCCTGGATCATTCGGAATTGGTTGTTGGTACCAACCTTTCGTATGAGGAGAGGCCCGTGTCTATATTGGACCGGAGAGAGAAGATCCTCAAGAACAAGACTATCAAGTTAGTCCGAGTTGCTTGGGGTCATCACTCTTTGGGTGAGTCAACGTGGGAGCGTGAGGATGATATCCGATCACGATATCCTGACTTGTTTGACTCGTAAGGTATAATATCTTTCTTATGCCTCATGCCATCAATTCCTTGCTTGCATGATTGATTGATTGCCTAGTATAGCTTACCTGTGAATTGTGTAGCTTGTTCTTGTCCCTCTAGCCTCTTAATTAAATTCCGAGGACGGAATTCTTTTAAGGTGGGTAGAGTTGTAATGCCTGTTGTTCGTATTACGTATTTGGAATACGTATACGTATTTTATCTTGTATTTGCATATCTCCTTGGTTTGGCTTGGCTTGTTTACTCTCGGTTTGGGTTGGCTTGGTTCGGCCGGCCCAATGCTTGGTTCATCATGGGCCAAGGGTGGAACACCTTAGCTTATGCTTCTCCTTCATTTCCACCACAACCCCCCTACCTACCACCACCCATGATATTTATTTCCCCACCAACCTTCTCTCTCCTCCATAACTCTCATTTATTTCTTCTTCTTCTTCTTCCTTCCTCTCCACAACTCCCCAATCCTTAGGCAAGTGCAACTTGCTTCCACAAGAGAACTTCTTTTGATGGTTTCATTAGCTTCTCCTCATGATTCTAAACCACATTAGAACTTGTCATTTTCCATTTTGAGGCTTTATTTCTTGTAGATCTAGAGTTTTGTTACTTTTGGATTTTGGTGGTTTTGATCTATTAAACTTTCTTGTTTTCAAGTTTTGATGGTTCCATGTTTTAGAGAATTTTATTCTACCTAATTTTGACCTTTGGAAGGTTGGATTCGGACTTGTTTTGACCAAGTTATGAGCATTTGGAGTTTTAGGTTCCATCCATGGAGTTCTTGCAGTTCTTGCTGTTCTTGCCCTTTGGAGAAGACAGTGAACAGTGAGCTAGCTTTTTAGCTTACGCCACTGAGTCGTACACTGCTATTTAGTGAACGTACGCTAGCCTTCGTACGCTGCTGTTTAGCGAGCGTACGCTAGCCTTCGTACGCTGCTGTTTAGTGAGCGTACGCTAGCCTTCGTACGCTGCTGTTTAGCGAGCGTACGCTAGCCTTCGTACGCTGCTGTTTAGCGAGCGTACGCTAGCCTTCGTACGCTGCTGTTTAGCGAGCGTACGCTAGCCTTCGTACGCTACTGTTTAGTGAGCGTACGCTAGCTTTCGTACGCTGCTGTTTAGTGAGCGTATGCTAGCCTTCGTACGCTGCTATTTAGCGAGCGTACGCTAGCTTTCGTACGCTAGCTTAAGCGAGCAAGGCGTACGCTGGCCCTTTCGTACGCTAGCTCGAGCGTACGCAGTCTTGAGCGTATGCTAGCTTGAGCGTACGCTGACCTGTAGCTTGAGCGTGCCCTTGTGTACGCTGACCCTTGCGTACGCTTCCCATTGGAAGTGTATGGATCCTTTGGTACGCAGACCTGGGCGTACGCTAGCCTGAGCATAGCCTGGCTTGAGCGTAGCCTGATTACCCTTGATCTCTTATAGCCCTGTAATATTGATATTTTATTAGATATTTAACGTCCATTTTATATCCTTACGCCTTTTGTCCTGAACTTGATAATCATGAATTTACTTAATATGTTTGGAATTGATAATGGAGCATGACACGATAGTGACCCGTAGTGGTGCACTCCTGACATGAGTAACCTGACATGACCTGATAGTGGCCCGTCATGGCGCACTCCTGACTAGTACACTTGACATGATTACCTGACATGATTATCTCGAATAGTTGTTGCGACGGCTACCTGACATGACATGACCTGTATAATTAACCTGGACACCGTGGGTGATTGTGCCTGTATAAATAAACCAGTCCTGTCTTGCATCATGTCTAGGGAGGGAGCTCCTGAGTACCACGGTCAGGAGTACCTATTGAAATGGACTAAGGTTAATAACTAGATTAACATATTAGTCATGAAGAGATTTCCCAGCTACAGGCAATCCCGTTACCTGGGCACGCCTTGGGATCTGTAGCCTGCCGTCGAGTAGGGCATATTTCCAGCACACTGTCATGTGTTGCACCCTTCAAGCTACCTAAGGGTACATTCGTTTCCTGGACGATGTACCCACCTGAATTTAACTCTAACCTTTTAACCCGGGGAACCTGGATGGTCTGCAGGGCTTGTGGCTGTGGAATAATCTCACTGCATCTTGTTAGTAATTAGGCTTGTGACAACCCTAGTTAGTTAATGTATCAAGCCGTAATTCTTGCTTGGCCGTGAAGTGATTGGACGGAGTCTAACCAGTCTAGTCTTGCCCTGATCCTGTTCCAGATTGCTGCACGACTTGAATGCTTGTATTTATTTTACCGATAAATGGTGAGAATTCCAAGCTCTGTTCAGACGAAGGGTTACAACCCCGATCCTTGTTTGGTTTACGGGTTGTAACCTGGTTATCTGAATAGTTCCATGGTTATCTCGTCGTATATCATCCTGATATGTTTCCTTTTATTCCAGTCCTTATTTTATTTATATTTATATCTTGTGCTGATTGCTGGTTTTAGTTCTTAAGTGAAGTTTCCTTTGTGGCACTTGCTCTTTCTGGGGTCTGACCCAGCTGGTTTTGTGTGGCCAGATTTCGGAGCAGCTCCAGAGGATCTACCGACCTTCCAGCCAGATGGTGGCCATTAGACGGAACCCTGGCAACGAGTGGGTTATTTTTGGCTCTTCCGCTCTATTGTAAAAATATTCTTTTGAGGCGTTTAGCCGACGAGCACCTGTTTAGCTCGATTATACTTTATTTACTGTCTGCCTACGGGCTGTAACATGATTAACAGATCCTAGGGTTGATCATGTATGACTAAACTCTTGCTAGTCCTAACATTTTGTAACAACTAGCTTCATGATCATCTGAATATGTAATATTTGGAACGCCTTATCATTGTATATTTAATGATCATACATCTTGTAACATTTACTTACTTGCTTGTGATTGAGACACTAGGCTTGTTCATGACCATAGGAGACTGTTGGCTTGTAGTAAACCCTCATGTATCTAGACAGCCGTGACCGTATAGCGAGATGGAATCCATTTCATATACGTAGCTGGCTATGTCTGCCCCCGCTCTCCAGTATTCTGGTTCTGGGGCGTGACACGCGCCCCCTGCACACTTGGACCCCGCGCCCCTGCGCACTTGGACCCCGCGCCCCTGCGCGCTCGGCCCCCCGCTCCCCCTGCGCACTTGGACCCTGTGCCCCCTGCGCGCTTGGCTCCCCGCGCCCCTTGGCGCGCTGCGACCGTTCCCGAGCGCGTCTCTTGGCACCGCTTGCCCGAGCCCTTACCTGGCACACCCGGTGCCATGGCTTCCCCTCCTGACCCTTGGTGTTCCCCTTGGTTCTCGGTTTTTCTCTTGCTGATTTTGTTTTCTGAGAGCTTGATGCCCACAGCACGACTCGACTTAACCCGACACGTCTTGACACGATTTTCTGTATTTTTAATTTATGGCTAGCATTCTCTGATCTTGGCAGTAACTCGATATGGTACACTTGTAACTTGTGGCTTTTAACTTGCAACCTGCAACCTGTAATTAATCCCCTGTAACTTGATATCTTGATAGTGGCCGCCTCGGCGCACTCTTGACTTGACTCGACTTGATAACTGGTCGTACTTGACTTGCCCTGACACCGTGGGTGTTCTTTTTTGTTGCGTTGTGCAAATCTACTTGTCTTGTCTTGCATCATGTCTAGGACGTGACTCCCTGGGCGCCACGGCCAGGGACTCATACTAAATTGAATTAGGCTAATGATTAGATCAAACTAGAACATGGAGAGTTTCCAGTCACAAGCAAATCTCGTTATCTGGGTGCTTTAATGGACTTGTAGCTTGCCGACGAGTAGAGCACATTTCCAGCACACTGTCATGTGTTGCACCTCTAAGTCACCTAAGGGTATATCGTCTCCTGGGCGATGTACCCAACCATACTCTCAACCCGCGGAAGGATAACTAGGTGGTCTGCAGGGCTTGGGACTGGAAAATTCTCATTGCATCTTGTTAGTAAATTGGCTTGTGATAACCCTAGTTAGTTAAAGTAGTAAGCCGTAGTAATTGCTTGGCCGCCTGTGAATGGATGTTGTCTAGCCCTGTCTAAGTCTTGTCTAGTCCCAGTACCTGGTTCCTCCCGAACATGTTTGTTTTACTTGTCTTAACAATAACTGGATAGAGACAAGTGCTATTCAGGCGAAGGGTTACAACTTCGGTCCTTGTTTGGTTTACGGGTGGTAATCTGGCTCCCGGAATGGTTCCATGTCCCTAGTCGTTTATTGTCCTGCTGTACTTTTATTACCTGTACTTTTCTTCCATTTTCTTATGATTCTGATATGCTGGCTTTTGTCCTTATTTCGTGGCCTCCTTTGTGGCACTTGCTCTTTCTGGGGTTTGACCCAGCTGGTTTTGTGTGGCCAGATTTCGAAGCAGCACCCGAGGATCTACCGAATCTCCTGCCCGATGGTGGCGACTAGAAGGAATATAATGCCTATTGTTCGTATTACGTATTTAAGAATACGTGTACGTATTTTATCTCGTATTGGCCATGGTTCATCTTGGTTTGGGTTGGCTTGGGTTGGTTCGGCTAGGCTTGATTAGCCTTGGTTCATCATGAACCAAGGGTGAACCCCCTACCTACCACAACCAACCCCATTTATTAACCTCTTCCCATTATCTCTCCTCATTATTTTCTTTCTTCTTTATTACTCTCCACCACCAACCAAGAAAACCCTAGCCTAGGCAAGTGCAATCTTGCTTCATGAAGAAACCCACCATTTTTATTGTTCTAACCTCTTCTTTGCAACTTTCTAATCCATATTAGAACTTGTCATTTTCTATTTTGAAGCTTGGATTTTTGTAGATCTAGAATTTAGTCATTTTCGGATTTTTATGGTTTTGATCTATTAAATTCCCTTGTTTTCAAGTTTTGATGGTTCCATGTGGTAGAGAATTTCCTTCTACCCAATTTTGACCTTTGGAAAGTTGGATTTGGACTTGTTTTGACCAAGTTATGGACCTTGGAAGCTTAGGGTTCAACCATGGAGTTCTTGCTATTTGGAGAAGACAGTGAGCAGTGCACAAGCTTTTTAGCTTGCGTCACTTAGATGTGCGCGCTCTTTAGCGCAGCGCAGTAGCCCCCATACGCTACCTTTTGGAAGCGTATGACTCGCATACGCTCGCTTGCTTGACAAAGAGTCGTATGGAGTCCATACGCTGCCTTTTTGGAGCGTATGACTTGCATACGCTCACTTGGATAGCCATGAGTCGTATGGAGTCCATACGCTGCCTTTTGGAGGCGTATGACTCGCATACGCTCGCTTGTGTGACAAGGAGTCGTATGAAGTTCATACGCTGCCTTTTTGGAGCGTATGTCTTGCATACGCTCACTTGTGTGACAAGGGGTCGTTTGGACCTCATACGCTGTCCTTTGTGAGCGTAGGCTTACCTGAGCGTACGCTTACCTGAGCGTAGGCTTACCTGAGCGTAGGCTTACCTGAGCGTAGCTTGACTTGAGCGTAGCCTGACCTGAGCGTATGACTTTTGCACTGAGCGTATGGCCTTGGCTGACTTGGTCTTATGTCAGCATGTCACTTTGGTTTTATTTTCCTTAAGCTTGGCTCTTCTATAGCCCTGTATATTGATATTTTATTAGATATTTTACGCCCATTTTATATCCTTACGCCTTTTGTCATGAACTTGATAATCATGAATTTATTTAATAGGTTTGTGAATAATAATTGAACACGGCATGGCAGGACAAGCATACCTGACATGATTATCTCGAATTGCTGTTGCGACGGCTAACGTGACATGATCTGACAAGAATGACTAACCTGGACACCGTGGATGATTGCGTTTGCACAATAAACCAGTATTGTCTTGCATCATATCTAGGATGGGATCCCTGAGTACCACGGTCAGGGATACCTACTGTAATTAACTAAGAGTAATAAACTAGAATAATTCAGTAGACATGAAGAGATTCCCAGCTACAGGCAATCCCGTTATCTGGGCACATTAAGTGGACTTGTAGCCTACCGACGAGTAGGGCACACTTCCAGCACACAGTCATGTGGTGCATCCTTTATAAATGGACATTCGACCTGGATAACTTGGATGGCCTGCAGGGCTTGTGGCTGTTGAAATAATCTCATTGCATCTTGCTAGTAAGTAGGCCTGTGATAACCTTAGCTAGTTAAAGTATCAAGTCGTACTTTTGATTGGCCGTGATTGATTGGATGAAGTTATTCCAGCTTAGTCTTATCCTGATCCTGTGCAAGATCGTGACAAGACACGATTATTGATGCTTGCCTTAACAATAACGATCGGGGGACAGGTTCTGTTCAGGCGAAGGGTTACAACCCCGGTCCTTGTTTGGTTTAAGGATTGTAACCTGGCTCCCGGAGCAGTTCTGTGTCTTTCCTTCGGTTATTGTCTTATTTATACCCCGTGCCATGCTTGTCATGTTCTATCTTACTTCAGCAACATGATTATCTATAATGGCCTTAACAATAAAGATCTGGAGTCCAGTTCTGTTCAGGCGAAGGGTTATAACCCCGGTCCTTGTTTGGTTTAATGGTTGTAACCTGGCTCCCGGAGCAGTTCCGTGTCTTCTCTTCGTTTATTGTCTTATTACCTTATCCATAGTATTTGAGACGGATTTCCATTCAGGTGAAGGATTGCAACCTCGGTCCTTGTTTGGTTTAAGGGTTGTAGTCTGGCTACTTGAATGGTTTCCTCGTACTCTATTATTGTTGTTATTTCTGATAATTTAACTTTAATGTTCCTTACTATATGCTGGTTTTAGTTTCTAAGTGAAGCCTCTATTGTGGTACTTGCTCTTTCTGGGGTCTGACCCAGCTGGTTTTGTGTGGCCAGATATCGGAGCAGCTTCAGAGGATCCACCGATCTTCCAGCCAGATGGTGACCACTAGACGGAACCCTGGCAACGAGTGGGTTTCTTTTTGTCCTCTCACTTATTTGTAAAAAATTATTCTTTTGAGGCGTTTAGCCGACGAGCACGTGTTAGCTCGATTGCATCTTTATTTACTGTATGCCTACGGGCTGTAACATGATTGACAGATCCTAGGGTTGATCATGTATGACTGAACTCTTGCTAGTCATGGCATTTTGTACGACTAGCTTCATGATCATCCAATATGTAATGTATGAGACGCCTTGCTATTATATATTTGGTGCTCTGACATCTTGTAATTACTATTGCTTGCTTGTGATTGAGACAATAGGCTTGTTCATGACCTTAGGAGACTTATGGCTTGTAGTTAAACCCTCATGTATCTAGACAGCCGTGACCGTATAGTGAGATGGATTCCATTTCATATACGTAGCTGGCTATGTCTGCCCCCGCTCTCCAGTATTCTGGTTCTGGGGCGTGACATGGTTTAAGTGGTGGCCCATGCAGGTCTTGTAAATCAAGATATGTGAGGGTTTACCGAATAGATGTCTCAATCAGTATTCGTCCTTGATCTCTGCTCGTATCTTCTAAATCCCTGGATTCTTGTCCTGATCATATGCTTGTACCGTTGATCTGTCCGGGTCCTTCCTTATTGTTCCCTATGTCGTCTTCTTCAGCGGCATTGTTCGTGGTCCTACTGACCAGCAAGGCGAAGCACCTCCGGTGGACCAGCAGCAATATGGAGATCAAGCCCAGCATTCCGGAGTAGCCTCTAGAGTCGTGCCTTCTGGCGGAGAGCCACTAGTCCAGCCAGTTCAACCAGTAGAACATTATGACGGCACTTTGGTAGGACTCGTCAGGACCTTGATAGCTTCCCAAGACCGGCCTGGAGATGCCTTGCACCAGGCAGTGACGGATGCTTTGACCCGGGGTGGTCATCAGGGTAACAGCGCGGCCAACAGCTTCAAGCGCCTGAACCCTCCATTCTTCGACGGCAGCGAAGATGCGATCGCCGCGGATGCTTGGCTTCAGGATACCGAAGTGATTCTAGAAGCAGTCAGGACTCCAGAAAACGAGAAGGTGGCCGTAGTGCGCCTGCAGTTATTAGATCTTGCCCGCAGTTGGTGGGCGGCGCAGGCCGAGGGATTAGTGGCACCCATTGCTTGGGCAGTATTCAGAGAGAGATTCCAGACGAAGTATTTTGATGCTGTGGCTCGGTATGACTTGCAGACGAGGTTTACCAACCTGAAGCAAGGAGGCAGAACAGTCGATGGTTATGCATCTGAGTTTTCTAGACTCAGTAGGTTTGCCTCCACCTTGGTGGCAACCGAGTTTGATAGGGCCCAGCGGTTCCAGCAGGGGCTGCATATGAAGATTTTACTAGCAGTTGAGCAGTTCGAACACCAGACATTCGATGCAGTATTGAGGGCGGCTATGAGACATGAGTACACCTCCCAGCGGATCGTGGATATGACCGAAGGTAGGAAGCGGTCCCACAGTCAGATGTACCAATCATCAGCTCCAGCCCTGGCAGCTAGAGGTTTAACTATTGGAACTCCGAGGCGGGCGGCCTCGGTGAGGTCAGTTCAGCATTCTACCCCGACGCACCTTCAACAACAGAAGCAGAAGCAGTCTTCTGCGGTGGGATGTTCACACTGCGGGAAGCCAGGGCATGTGGTGTCAGAGTGTCGCAGAGCACAGGGATTGTGCTTGATTTGTGGAACCCCGGACCACAGGATTGGGAACTGCCCGAACAGGAGGAGTTCATCAGCTTTCTCTGGTCCTTCAGTTAGAGGACCAGCGCCAGTCCAGCAGCAGCAGCAGTTGCAGTACCCGCTTCCGAGGCCATTGCTGACGCAGGCCCAGGCATTCCAGCAGCAGAGACCGCAGCAGTATGCTCAGGCCCAAGCCCTGATCCAGAGCAGGCAGAGGAATTTTCAGCAGAGGGGACCTGCCCCTAGAGGACATGGTCAAGTGCTGGCCTTGACCATGTGAGAAGAAGGAGTAACACCAGGTGAGGTAGTGGCAGGTACTATTCTCGTCAACACCTTTCCAGCTTCAGCTTTATTTGATTCTGGTGCATCGCATTCATTTATGTCTGCACGATTCGTGACACGGATAGGATTGGAGCCCGAGTCGTTATCAGTAAGGCTCAATATACTCACTGGTAACGGACTTGTAGGAGTCGATAGAGTATTTTCCTCGTGTCGAATCGTAGTTAGCAGTAGAGAGTTTCTCGCTAGATTGATAGAATTCCCGATGGCCGATTATGATGTAGTCTTAGGGATGGATTGGTTGAGGGACCAGTATGCTAGGATAGACTGCCGTATTGGCAGGGTTGTTTTTAGCATTCCAGGAGAGCCGGAGTTTTCTTTCTCTCGAGGCGAGGTTGAGCCTTCTCCTCCAGTATTGCGGATGGCAGTAGCAGCAGTTCAATTGCCCAGGATAGTGGATGAGTTCCCAGATGTTTTTTCAGAAGAGCTTCCAGGTATGCTGCCAGAGCGGGAGATTGAGTTCACCATAGACTTGATTCCCAGGACAGCCCCGGTGTCAGAGAGAGTCTACAGGATGGCGCCATCAGAGTTAAAGATATTGTACAAGATGATTGAAGAACTCAGAACCAAGGGATTCATTCGTGCTAGTGGATCGCCTTGGAGAGCCCCGATGCTTCTTATAAAAAAGAAGGATGATACGTCCAGATTATGTGTAGATTATCGTACCTTGAACTCAGTGACAATCAAGAACAGATACCCTCTCCCAAGGATAGATGACTTGTTTGATCAACTTAAAGGGGAAGCTGTATTCTCGAAGATTGAATTGCGCTCAAGATATCATCAGATCAGAGTCAGAGAGTAGGACATCCCGAAGACAGCTTTCAGATCGAGATACGGGCATTGGGAGTTCCTTGTTATACCATTTGGAGCAACCAATGCACCGATAATATTCATGGACCTCATGAATCGCATTTTCATGCCTTACTTGGATCAGTTTGTGATCATATTCCTAGACGACATTCTGGTCTACAGCAAGAATGAGGCGGAGCATGAGCAGCGTCTCAGGGTTGTTCTTCAGATACTCAGGGAGCACCAGTTATATGCCAAGTTCAGTAAATGCGAGTTCTGGCTCGATCGCATTTCGTACTTGGGTCATATCATCACCAGAGAAGGAGTAGAAGTGGATCCCCAGAAGATCGTGGCCATTGAGTCATGGTCGGTGTCTAGCACAGTTGCAGAGGTTCGTAGTTTTCTTGGATTGGCCGGCTACTACCGGCAATTTATTTCGGACTTCGCTCGGATCTCGGCGCCGCTGACCCAGTTGACCCGCAAGGATGCACAGTTTGCTTGGACAGCAGAGTGCCAGGAATCTTTTGAGAAGTTGAAGCGAGGCTTAATGACGGCTCATATTCTCACGCTTCCTGATGGGACCGGAGGATTTTCGGTATACTGTGACGCTTCAGGCAGAGGTTTAGGATGTGTTCTGATACAGCATGGGAAGGTAATAGCTTATGCATCACGGCAACTTCGTGATCATGAGAGGAATTACCCAACCCATGACTTGGAGCTGGCAGCAGTGGTGTTTGCACTCAAGTTGTGAAGGCACTATTTGTATAGAGATAGGGTGGAGATCTTCACCGACCACAAGAGCCTGAAATATGTTTTCACCCAGAAAGATCTTAACATGCATCAGAGGAGATGGCTGGAGCTACTTGTGGATTATGATGTCAACCTGCAGTATCATCCTGGAAAGGCCAATGTTGTTGCGGATGCATTGAGCAGGAGAGCGGGAGCTTATTTTCTAACAGCGCAACCAGAGCTGTTAGCAGATCTTCAAAAAATAGATATTGAAGTTGTTCTCCCTTCCAGTGTGGCCTTGATGGCCAGTATGCAAGTTCAGTCCACTATAGTCGAGAGGATCCGGATGGCGCAGTCGGCAGATTTTAAGCTTCAGCGACTCAGAGCAGAGTGTGAGGCGGGACGAAGACCAGAGTTATGCGTTCATGAGGATGGTACACCTCGACATGGTAAGCGTCTTTGTGTACCCAGCGGAGATATCCGGCAGGAGGTCATGGCAGAAGCTCATAGTTCGCAGTATTCCATCCATTCGGGCAGTACGAAGATGTACCGTGATATCCGGTAGTATTTCTGGTGGAATGGCATGAAGCGGGAGATAGCTCGGTTTGTCTCTCGGTGTTTGGTTTGCCGACAAGTTAAAGCTGAACATCAGAGACCGGCAGGACTGCTTCAGCCCTTGCCGATTCCAGAGTAGAAGTGGGAGCATGTGACCATAGATTTCGTGACTGGATTACCTTGATCCCCAGCTAGTAGAGATGCTATTTGGGTTATAGTTGACCGGCTCACGAAAGTGGCTCACTTTCTTCCATTCAGAGTTGGTCAGTCGACAGCTCAGCTAGCAACGATGTATCTTAGACAGATTGTCAGATTGCACGGTGTGCCAGTTAGCATCACCTCGGACCGAGATTCTAGATTTACATCGCACTTTTGGCATAGCCTGCAGGCGAGTTTAGGGACTCATCTCCAGTTCAGTTCAGCATATCATCCGCAGACAGATGGTCAGTCAGAGCGCACGATCCAGACTCTTGAAGACATGTTGCGGTCTTGCACACTTGACTTCGGTGGTTCATGGGAAGATCACTTGCACCTGGTGGAATTCTCGTACAACAATAGTTTCCAGGCCAGTATCCAGATGGCCCCGTTCGAGGCGCTGTATGGCAGGAAGTGCAGATCCTCGCTATCCTTGGATGATGTTGGAGAAAGACAGATGCTTGGTCCAGAATTGATTGCTCAGACCATTGAAGTGGTCAGAAGGGTCAGAGATCATCTTCGAGTTGCCCAAGATCGCCAGCGTCATTGGGCCGATTCTCATCGGCACCCTCTCGAGTTTTCGGTCGGCGATCATGTATTCCTGAGGATTTCGCCTAACTGTGGCGTCATTCGTTTCGGCGTACGGGAAAAGCTTAGTCCTAGGTATATAGGGCCGTTCGATATCCTAGAACGAGTAGGAGATGTATCCTATCGTCTCGCTCTTCCGCCGTCGCTAAGCGAGGTGCATGACGTGTTCCATGTATCCCAATTACGACGGTATATCCCGGACCCGAGCCACATCCTGGATCATTCGGAATTGGTTGTTGGTACCAACCTTTCGTATGAGGAGAGGCCCGTATCTATATTGGACCGGAGAGAGAAGATCCTCAAGAACAAGACTATCAAGTTAGTCCGAGTTGCTTGGGGTCATCACTCTTTGGGGGAGTCAACGTAGGAGCGTGAGGAAGATATCCGATCGCGGTATCCCGACTTGTTTGACTCATGAGGTATAATGTCTTCCTTATGCCTCATGTCTTCGATTCCTTGCTTGAATGAGTGATTGCTTGCCTAGTTATAGTTTGCATGTAATTAGTATAGCTTGTTCTAGTCTCTCTAACATCTTAATTAAATTTCGAGGACGGAATTCTTTTAAGGTGGGTAGAGTTGTAATGCCTGTTGTTCGTATTATGTATTTAAGAATACGTGTACGTATTTTATCTCGTATTGGCCATGGTTCATCTTGGTTTGGGTTGGCTTGGGTTGGTTCGGCTAGGCTTGATTAGCCTTGGTTCATCATGAACCAAGGGTGAACCCCCTACCTACCACAACCAACCCCATTTATTAACCTCTTCCCATTCTCTCTTCTCATTATTTCCTTTCTTCTTCATTACTCTCCACCACCAACCAAGAAAACCCTAGCCTAGGCAAGTGCAATCTTGCTTCATGAAGAAACCTACCATTTTTATTGTTCTAACCTCTTCTTTGCAACTTTCTAATCCATATTAGAACTTGTCATTTTCTATTTTGAAGCTTGGATTTTTGTAGATCTAGAATTTAGTCATTTTCAGATTTTTATGGTTTTGATCTATTAAATTCCCTTGTTTTCAAGTTTTAATGGTTCCATGTGGTAGAGAATTTCCTTCTACCCAATTTTGACCTTTGGAAAGTTGGATTTGGACTTGTTTTGACCAAGTTATGGACCTTGGAAGCTTAGGGTTCAACCATGGAGTTCCTGCTGTTTGGAGAAGACAGTGAGCAGTGCGCGAGCTTTTTAGCTTGCGTCACTGAGCTGTGCGCGCTCTTTAGCGCAGCACAGTAGCCCCCATACGCTGCCTTTTGGAAGCGTATGACTCGCATACGCTCGCTTGCTTGACAAGGAGTCGTATGGAGTCCATACGCTGCCTTTTTGGAGCGTATGACTTGCATACGCTCACTTGGATAGCCATGAGTCGTATGGAGTCCATACGCTGCCTTTTGGAGGCGTATGACTCGCATACGCTCGCTTGTGTGACAAGGAGTCGTATGAAGTTCATACGCTGCCTTTTTGGAGCGTATGTCTTGCATACGCTCACTTGTGTGACAAGGGGTCATTTGGACCTCATACGCTGCGCTTTGTGAGCGTAGGCTTACCTGAGCGTACGCTTACCTGAGCGTAGGCTTACCTGAGCGTAGGCTTACCTGAGCGTATGTAGCTTGACTTGAGCGTAGTCTGACCTGAGCGTATGACTTTTGCACTGAGCGTATGGCCTTGGCTGACTTGGTCTTATGTCAGCATGTCACTTTGGTTATATTTTCCTTAAGCTTGGCTCTTCTATAGTCCTGTATATTGATATTTTATTAGATATTTTATGCCCATTTTATATCCTTACGCCTTTTGTCATGAACTTGATAATCATGAATTTATTTAATAGGTTTGTGAATAATAATTGAACACGGCATGGCAGGACAAGCATACCTGACATGATTATCTCGAATTGCTGTTACGACGGCTAACGTGACATGACCTGACAAGAATGACTAACCTGGACACCGTGGATGATTGCGTTTGCACAATAAACCAGTATTGTCTTGCATCATATCTAGGATGGGATCCCTGAGTACCACGGTCAGGGATACCTACTGTAATTAACTAAGAGTAATAAACTAGAATAATTCAGTAGACATGAAGAAATTCCCAGCTACAGGCAATCCCGTTATCTGGGCGCATTAAGTGGACTTGTAGCCTACCGACGAGTAAGGCACACTTCCAGCACACAGTCATGTGGTGCATCCTTCATAAATGGACATTCGACCTGGATAATTTGGATGGTCTGCAGGGCTTGTGGCTGTTGAAATAGTCTCATTGTATCTTGCTAGTAACTAGGCCTGTGATAACCCTAGCTAGTTAAAGTATCAAACCGTACTTTTGATTGGCCGTGATTGATTGGATGAAGTTATTCCAGCTTAGTCTTATCCTGATCCTGTGCAAGATCGTGACAAGACACGATTATTGATGCTTGCCTTAACAATAACGATCGGGGGACCGGTTCTGTTCAGGCGAAGGGTTACAACCACGGTCCTTGTTTGGTTTAAGGGTTGTAACCTGGCTCCCGGAGCAGTTCTGTGTCTTCCCTTCGGTTATTGTCTTATTTATACCCCGTGCCATGCTTGTCATGTTCTATCTTACTTCAGCAACATGATTATCTATAATAGCCTAAACAATAAAGATCAGGAGTCCAGTTCTGTTCAGGCGAAGGGTTACAACCCCGGTCCTTGTTTGGTTTAAGGGTTATACCTGGCTCCCGGAGCAGTTCCGTGTCTTCTCTTCGTTTATTGTCTTATTATATTATCCATAGTATTTGAGACGGATTTCCATTCAGGTGAAGGATTGCAACCCCGGTCCTTGTTTGGTTTAAGAGTTGTAGTCTGGCTACTTAAATGGTTTCCTCGTACTCTATTATTGTTGTTATTTCTGATAATTTAACTTTAATGTTCCTTACTATATGCTGGTTTTAGTTTCTAAGTGAAGCCTCCTTTGTGGCACTTGCTCTTTCTGGGGTCTGACCCAGCTGGTTTTGTGTGGCCAGATATCGGAGCAGCTCCAGAGGATCCACCGATCTTCCAGCCAGATGGTGACCACTAGACGGAACCCTGGCAATGAGTGGGTTTCTTTTTGTCCTCCCACTTATTTGTAAAAAATTATTCTTTTGAGACGTTTAGCCGGCGAGCACGTGTTAGCTCGATTGCATCTTTATTTACTGTCTGCCTACGGGCTGTAACATGATTGACAGATCCTAGGGTTGATCATGTATGACTGAAATCTTGCTAGTCATGGCATTTTGTACGACTAGCTTCATGATCATCCAATATGTAATGTATGGGACGCCTTGCTATTATATATTTGGTGCTCTGACATCTTGTAATTACTATTGCTTGCTTGTGATTGAGACAATAGGCTTGTTCATGACCTTAGGAGACTTCTGGCTTGTAGTTAAACCCTCATGTATCTAGACAGCCGTGACCGTATAGTGAGATGGATTCCATTTCATGTACGTAGCTGGCTATGTCTGCCCCCGCTCTCCAGTATTCTGGTTCTGGGGCGTGACAAGGAACCCGGGCTACGAATGGGTTTTCCATTTTATTTCATCCACTACATTGTAAATTTATTCTTTTGAGGCGTTTAGCCGACGAGCACCTGTTAGCTCGATGCATCTTTACTTACTGTCTGCCTACGGGCTGTAACATGATTAACAAATCCTAGGGTTGATAATGTATGACTTAACTCTTGCTAGTCCTCGCATTTTGTACGACTAACTTCATGATCAGCTGAATATGTAATATTTGGGACGCCTTTTATTGTATATTTGGTGGTCTAACATCTTGTAATTATATTATTTGTTTGAGATTGAGACAATAGGCTCGACCATAAGAGACCGTTGGCTTGTAGTAAACCCTCAAATCTCGACAGCCGTGACCGTATAGCGAGGTGGATTCCATTTTAATATACGTGGCTGGCTATGTTCGCCCCCGCTCTCCAGTATTCTGGTTCTGGGGCGTCACATGGTTTAAGTGGTGGCCCATGCAGGTCTTGGCATTCAAGATATGTGAGGGTTTATCGGATAGATGTCTCAATCAGTACTCGTCTTTGATCTCCATTCATATCCTCTGAATCTCTAGATTTTTGCCCTGATCATGTGCTTGTATCGTTGATCTGTCCTGGTCCTTCCTTATTGTTTTCCCTGTGTCGTCTTCTTCAGCGGCACTGTACCTGACCCCGCCGATCATCAAGGTGGAGCACTTTCCGTGGACCAGTAACCCGGAGATCAAGCCCAGCATTCCGGAATAGCCTCCAGAGTTGTACCTACTGGAGGAGAGCCCCCAGTTCGGCCCGTCCAGCCCGTCGAGCCTGACGATGGCACCTTGGTAGGTCTCATCAGGACCTTGATAGCTTTCCAGGATCGTAGAGGAGACGCCTTGCACCAGGTAGTGGCAGATACTTTGACCAGAGGCGGTCATCCAGGGAACAGCGCGGCTAACAGCTTCAAGCGCTTGAACCCTCCATTCTTCGACGACAGCGAGGATGCGATTGTCGCGGACGCTTGGCTTCAGGATACCGAGGTGATTCTGGAAGCATCTAGGACACCTGAGAATGAGAAGGTAGCGGTGGTATGCCTACAGTTGTTAGACTTGGATCACAGTTGGTGGGCAGCACAAGCCATGGGATTAGTGGCACCCATTGCTTGGGCGGTGTTTAGAGAAAGATTCCAGACGAAGTATTTTGATGCTGTAGCTCGGTACGACCTACAGACGAGATTTACCAACTTGAAGCAAGGGGCAGAACGGTCGACGGTTATGCATCTGAGTTTTCTAGACTCAGTAGGTTTGTCCCCACCTTGGTGGCAACCGAGTTTGATAGGGCCCAACGGTTCCAACAAGGACTGCATTTGGAGATCTTGTTGGCAGTTGAACAGTTCGAGCACCAGACGTTCGATGCAGTATTGAGAGCAGCTAGAAGGCATGAGTACACCTCCCAGAGGATCGCGGATAGGACCGGAGGTAGGAAGCGGTCCCACAGTCAGATGTACCAATCATCAGCTCCAGCCCCGGCAGCTAGGAGTTTGACCATTGGAACTCCGAAGCGGGCGGCCTCAGTAACGTCGGTTCTGTAATGTCCTGCTCCGCTCGGTGCATTACGATGAGTCGTTGACTCGAAGAGTTTCGTTGACCCGATGAGGTATCGATGCGAATCGATGCAAGAGTTACATTGGCCAAAGGTAAGCTTTGAGCCGGTTGGAATCTATGAATCGAATCGATGCAAAGGATAAGTCCTATTCGAGTAAGTGCTGATTTTAGTTGATCTGGTGTGCAGGCTATGCTTTTACGCTGGACGATAAGAGGTCGACATTTTGCCTTATGCAATGAAGTGTCCACAAAACCAAATCGTAGCCTTGCAACGGATTGTGGCATGGACGCGATAGGCCAAATCAACCGAGTAGTTCAAAGGAATGGCTAAGTCCGAGAGTTAGCTATGCGACCAAGTTATGGAAGCGAGACGCTTCAATCGACGAGACGGCGAGGCGTATCTACTTAAGGTGGGCGGGTTCTTGACTCTCTCTTCCTATTCCTTCACGTTTAATAAAAGATATTATTGTATGCGTAAGATGTTATCGAGTTAGCGAGCGTGGCTCGGCGACGAAAGGTCTAAGTATGTATTGAACATTAAGATAGAACATTAAACAATCGAACAATTGAAGCGACGTACATCGAGTGCACGGGTCGCGGTAGGGCAATGATGGTAGAATATTGAAAGATGATAATGAGATGTGCATCATGTGCACGCCTCCGAGAACATTGAACTCTAGGCGTAGAACATTGATTACGATGCTGAGAGTGCCCTCGGGCACTTATGCTATGAAAAGACTAAGTAACTACGGAATTAGGCTATGAGAATAACTTACAAATGTTATGCGTTGAATACAAGTACGAGATGACTAAGCCATTGGGGGTCGTGCATCAATATAGATGTGTTGGGATATAACGCCGACGGAGCTCCCCATACGGATGGTGGATTATGTTTATGAGGCGCGAATATGATTATGGTGCGGGACTATGTTTATGGAACACGAGATTGGTTGGACGATATGACTTGTATGCTATGGTACGTATTGCATGGTCAATGGACTCGGATGGCCCGTGCACGGGTGCGACTTCCCTCGGACGGTTACGATCGGGGCACCGGGACCGTTCGGCCTAGGAGGGAATTATGTGTGGTATTTATGGTACACATTATTCGGACAAATTGCGACCATCCAGTGCTGTGATAAGCTATGATATCCGTAAGTTTGGGATCCTTCGGATAATGGACTAGCAACCCGTATCGAAGTGATCGTAGGCTTACACATATGAGATGCCAAGTCCATTACGGTACGAAATACCATGACCTTCATATAGATAGGGCCGGTGGGCTGAGTTGAGAGTTGGGTGCAGGCGGAGGGCCTGCGACCCTTATGCATTGTCTAAGTTTATGATTGGAATGTTGCGTGAATATTATGGTTTCTTACGTAAGTTCTAACCAGTACAGGCTAAGGAAAATAGGACGGAGATGAGCACGAACACTATGTTTACGTTCATATTATGGCTAACTGTATCTGCTGCAGGAACACGGTATGGGACACATTTATGATAAGTGCTATGTGTAAGTATTGCCATGAAACTGACCCTAAGGCTAAATAGAAAGATCATAACTTAAAGATGCATGTTTCACTAAAGATATTTAGTGTTTGGTTTGGGTGCGAGCGGGTCTTGATCAGTGCGAAGCGAGGACGAAAGCACTAATCCCCCACTAGTTTATGTACAGGCTCAGGTTATGATCGGCTCGGGGCGGAGCTTGGCTTGGACGTGCCGAGGCATGGAGTCCCTGGCGTTCAAGAGGAGCTACCGCATAGGCGTTCGGACTTGCGACATGGAGATGTTCGACCGAAGACTACTTGGTGGCTATAAAGAGGCATAATGTATGGAACAATATAATCCTTTATGAGCTAGAGAGATCATGAGCGTTGTACCCAATTGGCATATTGAGTTGGGCTATTCAGAGCCTTTGTAATCCTTACTTCGTTATCAATAAAAGAGATTCTTATGTTATACTCTGTTTTTCTTCCGCTGCTTATGTTATCAAATTGAGATAGTTCTATGTGAACCTGTTATCTTGCCTTGTACGAGTGCAACTCCAGGCTCGTGCGGCATCACGCCCCAGCGAGGACGATGATTCGGGTGAAATCTAGCGAGGACGAGCGATTTCCCGGGTCGGGGCGTGACAAGTTGGTATCAGAGCGGTTCCATCCTCTAGACCGTGCATGAATCTCTTTGACCCTCAGTTGCGTCGCTATCGAATTCAGTTGAGTCTACGTTGATTCCGCAACCGCATGGCTCATGGATCTGCTCGACGCTACATTGGATATTCCATACAATAAGTCTATATTAAGTGCGTACGTCTGCCACAAGTATGTCGTGACAATCACGCTATCTCCGGGTGCCATCGGAGAGTGTTGGTTGCACGAAGTGCAACGAGTTATGAGATGTTGGTTGCACGAAGTGCAACGGGTTATGAGATGTTGGTCGCACGAAGTGCAACGAATATGGTGATGTTGGTTGCATGAAGTGCAATGATATATGTGTTGTCGGTCGCACGAAGTACGAGGAGTTATGCGTTGTTGGTCGCACGAAGTGCGAGAAGATATGTGTTGTTGGTTGTACGAAGTGCAACGGGTCGATATGTAAGGCGATGCGTGTTATGTGGCTATTAGAATGGTTATGTGTCGTTGGTTGCACGGAGTGCAGCAAGTCATGAATCGTTCGTTGCATCGGTGCAACGAGTCGATATGGTATGATGTGCGTTGTATGGCTATGCGGATGGATAGCGATATATTATCGAGATTGAGTAAAGACCTTAAGTATCGAGAATGAGTTGTTGTACGAGTTGCAACGAGTGAGATTGGAAGATTGCGAATGCGATAGTACGAGTCGAGTTGGTCGCTAAGTTGAGTTGAGTAGGTGAACATGTATGTTGGCCGAATGTCGCGTTGAGCTTTGAATAAGCAAATGTTGCGTATGTGATCGATATGATCGCCAAGATACGGTTAGAGTGAATGCGTGTCGAACTTGAGCGAACGCTAGAGCTGGGATCGGAAGGATCGCCATACGGGATAGTTGATTGAGGAATAGATGTCGGACCTATGCGGAATGTGATGTCGAGTAATGACTCGATTTCGAATGGTATATGCGATACCACTTGTGCGAACAGTGTGGTGAAGTATTGTATCGATAACATAGGCTCGATCCTGAGTGGTATATGGAATACTACTTAGCTATAGTTATGTAAAGTCGGTTGGTGACTTGCGATAGGTTATGTCGAGACGATTATGTTGTTACGATAGGTTTGTCCGCAACGGACGGCGTAATATCGAGACTTGAGTGGGAATGACTTGAGAGAAGTCGATGCAAGTATGCTTCGATGAATTGAGTTGAACGATTATGTGCAAAATCGTACCTATGGATGATACGTCGGATGAGAATTCATTAAGTGTAAGTCGAACGATAGGCTGAGCATAGCAAAGGAATGTTGCATTAAGGAAATAGTCGACTCGGTCGAATTTACGTTGAGTAGGTACGAATAAATCGTACGAACGAAATTGGGTTAGTGCGATGAATCGGTAGCACGATTCGGAAGTGCGAGTTAGGGATATGAGAATGAGAATGTGAATTGGAAATCGTGTCTCGATGATGGTAGTTAGTTACAACAAAATGGATCTTGGTACGTGAGACTTGATTCGTATTCGAGTTCGGAGAATAACAATGATTGCAACGAGTTTGAGCTTATGAGAAAGAAAGATGTTCAAGTTATGCATATCGACGATGGTATTGAGGCGTATCAAAGACGATATGCAATAACTCGGAGATACTCTGATCGAATAAACGAAAATTATGTTGAGCATTGTTATTGGATGAATAAAGATGCAAGTTAAGTTATGGCAATTAAGATGATAATAGTAGGAGTGCTTTGGAAAATTTGAGAGTGGATGAAAACGAAAGTGTCTGGATTGCTTCGTGGATCACCACTATGTTGACATTCTTGTCTTGACTGAGCGCAACACCAACCTCGCACATGCGTCACATCAAATTAGGACGATCATTCCGCGTGAGCGCTGGTATGGTGATTCATCCAGCGGGGATGATCAAACTTGCGAGGCGTGGCAAAATTGATATGGACTTGTGGTTTGATGCGAAGGTGGAATTGAGGATCGTACGATAAGCCTAGAGTGTGCCAAATATTGACGTGGGTAGATGGACTTGTATTGAGGCGAACAAATGTTGCTCGGCTTCAATAGTGTTGACGGTAATGCACGAGTGATTCGAGTAGTTAACGGCGCATCAATTGTGCGGAGGTAGGTGGATTATGGATTGGTAAATTACGTCGGATGGGATAAGTCTCATAGGAATTATCGGGAATTGATTTGGCTCTACGATAGGATATAGCATGGTTCGTTGTAACTGTCCCTCATTGATGATCTTCAATTATCGAGCGTAGTTTCGGGGCAGATGACCCTAGAAGACTTGACCGCCAAATCAAGTAAATGTTGGAGTCCCATAGGATGACCCTGAAGAAGTCGCGTAAGAGATTTTATCGAGGAGGAGGAATGATGTAGTGCATGTTGAGGATAAATCTAAGCGGGCGAGTATCGTGTTTCGGAAGTTAGTGAGTAGCCTTCGACTAGACCGAGACGGCTAGAAAAGTTATGATCGATCGAATGAGTGTGTAAGTAGACTTGGTTGGTCGACGATCGAATAGATGTCGAGGAACGTGCTTAGCATAGTGACGCGGTAAGGCGATTACAAGAATCTTACAATACGCGAGAGTGATGGATAGTAGAACGACCCTAAGAGTTGGTTCGTAGATCGGTTTGAGTAACGGTTAGGCTATGTGTGTTGAGTACGCCATCTATGTTACGAAATGAACTAGTCGAGATTGATTCAGAAATTGAGTAATGGATTGTACTCGGTCGAGAATCGGAGATAGGCGTATCGTAAGAAGACCTTGGGTCAGAAAGATTGTTGCCTTTGAGCATCGTAGACTCAAGTTGACCTCTTGTGTCGGGAGAGTGCGAGCACGATGTCTGGATAAGTTACCTAGCGGGGGTAGCCCCAGACGCAATGCGTAGGCAGTTCGAGAACGTGGGTCGTATTGGGATAGTTGTGTGCGAGACTTAGTACGGATTGTAGACAAAGAAAATAGAGACATGTGGACTTAGTCCATGTCGTTGAGGCCAAATGTTATAGATGATTAGGTAAACGACTTGGGCTATGTGAGAGATAGACAACGGTTGGGTGAATAGGTGTTGCAGAGAATGGTTGCGATCGGATGCGCAATGACTCGATGCAATGCGAGTGTTATGTGGCCGACGAGAAACTTATGGGATCGAAGTAACGGTTTTAAGTTAAGTTATATGCAGAGATGTTTGGAAGATGATCGCGTGTTATGGGATGATGCATACGAGAAGTATTTTGAGAATAGGCGCTAAGATTTGACTAAGTCGAGTACGAAATGATTGGTGCTTGAGGAATTTAAGTTGAGCTTGTTAGTTGTCCCAATATCCTACAACTGAGCTTGGCTGAAATGCATATATTGGTGGGACGCCTAAAATATGTGTATGATCCAAACTAAGTTGTATGATTCCAACGATAGTAGCACGAGATCGTGAAATGATCTAGCGAGGCACTTGGATTAAGTGTTGGTTTCGGTTCGAGGACGAATCTTGTTTTGAGTGGTATATTATGTAATGCCCCGCTCCGCTCGGTGCATTACGATGAGTCGTTGACTCGAAGAGTTTCGTTGACCCGATGAGGTATCGATGCGAATCGATACAAGAGTTACGTTGGCCAAAGGTAAGCTTTGAGTCGGTTGGAATCTATGAATCGAATCGATGCAAAGGATAAGTCTCATTTGAGTAAGTGCTGATTCTAGTTGATCTGGTGTGCAGGCTATACTTTTACGCTGGACGATAAGAGGTCGGCATTTTGCCTTATGTAATAAAGTGTCCGCAAAACCAAATCGTAGCCTTGCAACGAATTGTGGCATAGGCGCGATAGGCCAAATCAACCGAGTAGTTCAAAGGAATGGCTAAGTCCGAGAGTTAGCTATGCGACCAAGTTATGGAAGCGAGACGCTTCAATCGACGAGACGGCGAGACGTATCTACTTAAGGTGGGCGGGTTCTTGACTCTTTCTTCCTATTCCTTCACGTTTAATAAAAGATATCATTGTATGCGTAAGATGTTATCGAGTTAGCGAGCGTGGCTCGGCGACGAAAGGTCTAAGTATGTATTGAACATTAAGATAGAACATTGAATAATCGAACAATTGAAGCGACGTGCATCGAGTGCACGGGTCGCGGTAGGGCAATGATGGTAGAACATTGAAAGATGATAATAAGATGTGCATCATGTGCACGCCTCCGAGAATATTGAACTTTAGGCGTAGAACATTGATTACGATGCTGAGCATGCCCTCGGGCACTTATGCTACGAAAAGACTAAGTAACTACGGAATTAGGCTATGAGAATAACTTACGAATGTTACGCGTTGAATACAAGTACGAGATGACTAAGCCGTTGGGCGTCGTGCATCAATATGGATGTGTTGGGACATAACGCCGACGGAGTTCCCCATACGGATGGTGGATTATGTTTATGAGGCGCGAATATGATTATGGTGCGGGACTATGTTTATGGAACACGAGATTGGTTGGACGATATGACCTGTATGCTATGGTACGTATTGCATGGTCAATGGACTCGGATGGCCCGTGCACGGGTGCGGCTTCCCTCGGACGGTTACGACCGGGGCACCGGGACCGTTCGGCCTAGGAGGGAATTATGTGTGGTATTTATGGTGCACATCATTCGGACGGATTACGACCGTCCAGTGCTGTGATAAGCTATAATATTCGTAAGTTTAGGATCCTTCGGATACTGGGCTAGCAACCCGTATCGAAGTGATCGTAGGCTTACACATATGAGATGCCAAGTTCATTACGGTGCGAAACACCGTAACCTTCATATAGATAGGGCCGGTGGGCTGAGTTGAGAGTTGGGTGCAGGCGCAGGGCCTGCGACCCTTATGCATTGTCTAAGTTTATGATTGGAATGTTGCGTGAATATTATGGTTTCTTACGTAAGTTCTAACCAGTGCAGGCTAAGGAAAATGGGACGGAGATGAGCACGAATACTATGTTTACGTTCATATTATGGCTAACTGTATCTGCTGCAGGAACACGGTATGGGACACATTTATGATAAGTGCTATGTGTAAGTATTGCCATGAAACTGACCCTAAGGCTGAATAGAAAGATCACAACTTAAAGATGCATGTTTCACTAAAGATATTTAGTATTTGGTTTGTGTACGAGCGGGTCTTGATCAGTACGAAGCGAGGACGAAAGCAATAATCCCCCACTAGTTTATGTGCAGGCTCAGTTTATGATCGGCTCGGGGCAGAGCTTGGCTTGGACGTGCCGAGGCATGGAGTCCCTGGCGTTCAAGAGGAGCTACCGCATAGGCGTTCGGACTTGCGACATGGAGATGTTCGGCCGAAGACTACTTGGTGGCTATAAAGAGGCATAATGTATGGAACAGTGTAATCCTTTGTGAGCTAGAGAGATCATGAGCGTTGTAGCCAATTGGCATATTGAGTTGGGCTATTCAGAGCCTTTGTAATCCTTACTTCGTTATCAATAAAAGAGATTCTTATGTTATACTCTGTTTTCCTTCCGCTGCTTATGTTATCAAATTGAGATAGTTCTATGTGAACCTGTTATCTTGCCTTGCACGAGTGCAACTCCAGGCTCGTGCGGTATCACGCCCCAGCGAGGACGATAATTCAGGTAAAATCTAGCGAGGACGAGCAATTTCCCGGGTCGGGGCGTGACAGGTTCAGCATTCAACCCTGACGTACCCGCAACAGCAGAAGCAGAAGCAGACTTCTGCGATAGGATGTTCTCATTGTGGAAAGCCAGGCCATGTAGTGGCGCATTGTCGTAGGGCGCAGGGATTGTGTCTGGCTTGTGGAGCGGCAGATCACAAGATAGGAGCCTGCCCGAATAGGGGTAGTTCGTCCTCATCTAACCTAAACAGTCTATCGATTAGGGGACCAGCACCAATGCAGCAGCAGCAGTACCCGAGGCCATTGTTGCCTCAGGCCCAGGCATTTCATCAGCAGAACCAATAGCAGTACACCCAAGCCCAAGTGCAGAGTAGGCAGAGAGGTTTCCAGCAGAGGGGACCCGCAGCTAGAGGACAAGGTCAGGCCATGATGATGGCTATGAAAGAAGAAGTTGCATCAGGTGAGGTAGTGGCAGGTACTATTCTCGTCAACTCCTTTCCAGCATCGGTATTATTTGATTCTGGTGCATCGTATTCATTCATGTCTGCACGATTCGCGACACGGATAGGATTGGAGCCCGAGTCATTATCAGTGAGACTCAATATACTTACTGGTAATGGTCTTATGGGAGTAGATCGAGTGTTTTCCTCGTGTCGGATCGTAGTTAGCGGTAGAGAGTTCTCCGCTAGATTTATAGAGTTCCCTATGGCAGACTATGATATGTAGTCTTAGGCATGGATTGGTTGAGGAACCAGTATGCTAGGATAGACTGCCATGTTGGCAGAGTTGTCTTTAGTATTCCAGGCGAGCCAAAGTTTTCATTTTCCAGAGGCGCAGTGGAACCATCTTCCCCAGTATTACGGATGGCCATAGCAGCAGTACAGTTACCCAGGATAGTTGAAGAGTTCCCAGATGTCTTCCCAGAGGAACTTCCAGGGATGTCGCCAGAGCAAAAAATTGAGTTCACTATAGACTTGATCCCCGGGACGGCACCAGTATCAGAGCGAGTCTACAGGATGGCGCCTTCAGAGTTGGAGATTTTGTACAAGATGATTGAAGAATTAAGGACCAAGGGATTCATTCGTGCAAGTGGATCACCTTGGGGAGCCCCGATGCTTCTTGTGTAAAAGAAGGATAGTACGTCTAGGTTATGTGTAGATTATCATACCTTGAACTCAGTGACAATCAAGAACAGATACCCTCTCCCGAGGATAGATGACTTGTTTGATCAACTCAGAGGGGCTTCAGTGTTCTCGAAGATAGACTTGCGGTCAGGATACCACCAGATCAAAGTCAGAGAGCAGGACATCCCGAAGACGGTGTTTAGATCGAGGTATGGGCATTGGAAGTTCCTTGTTATGCCCTTTGGAGCGACCAATACGCGACTGTATTCATGGACCTTATGAATCGCATTTTTATGCCTTACTTGGATCAGTTCATGATCGTGTTCCTAGATGATATCCTGGTCTATAGCAAGAGCGAAGCAGAGCATGAGCAGCATCTCAGGATTGTCCTTCAGACACTTAGAGAGCACCAGTTGTACACCAAGTTCAGCAAATACGAGTTTTGGCTCGATCGCATTTCGTACTTGGGTCACATCATTACTCGAGGAAGAGTGGAAGTGGATTCCCAGAAGATTGTGGCTATCGAGACATGGCCAGTACCTAGTTCAGCAGCAGAGGTTCGCAGCTTCCTTGGATTGGCCGGCTACTACCGGCGATTCGTTTTAGATTTTGTAAGGATTTTGACGCCAATGACCCAGTTGACCCGCAAGGATGTGCAGTTTGTTTGGACAGTAGAGTGTCAGGAATTATTTGAGAGGTTGAAGCAAGGTTTAATAACGGCTCCCATTCTCACACTTTCAGATGGGATCGAAGGATTCACAGTTTATTGCGACGCTTCCGACGGAGGATTGGGATGTGTCTTGATGCAGCATGGGAAGGTAATATCTTATGCATCACGCAACTTCATGATCATGAGAAGAATTACCCGACCCACGACTTGGAATTGGCAGTAGTAGTATTTGTACTTAAGTTGTGGAGGCACTACTTGTACGGAGATAGAGTGGAGATATTTACTGATCATAAGAGCCTGAAGTATGTTTTCACCCAGAAGGACATCAATATGCGACAGAGAAGATGGGTCGAGCTACTAGTGGACTACGATGTGGATTTGTAGTATCATCCAGGGAAGGCCAACGTTGTAGCAGATGCATTGAGCAGGAGAGCCGGAGTTTACTTCCTAACGGTGCAACCAAAATTATTGGCAGATCTTTAGAAGATGGGTATTAAAGTGGTTCTTCCTACCAACGTGGCGTTGATGGCCAGTCTACAGGTTCAGTCCAGCATAGTTGAGAGGATTCGGATGGCACAGTCTACAGATTCCAAGATTCAGCGACTCAGAGCAGAGTGTGAGACAGGAAGAAGGCCAGAATTGTGCATTCATGAAGATGGTACACTTCGGCACGGCACTCGTCTTTGTGTACCCAGTGGAGATATCAGACAGGAGGTCATGACAGAAGCTCACAGTTCACAGTATTCTATTCATTCCGGTGGCACGAAGATGTACCGTGATATTCGTCAGCATTTCTGGTGGAATGGCATGAAGAGGGAGATAGCCCGGTTTGTCTCTCGGTGTTTAGTTTGCCAGTAGGTTAAAGCTGAATATCAGAGGCCCGCTGGACTTCTTCAGCCCTTGTCGATTCCAGAATAGAAATGAGAGCATGTGACCATAGATTTTGTGACGGGATTGCCTAGATCCCCAGCTGGTCGAGATGCTATTTGGGTTATAGTTGACAGGCTCACGAAAGTGGCTCATTTTCTTCCATTCAGAGTTGGTCAGTCTACGGCTCAGCTAGCAGAGATGTACCTCAGGCAGATTGTCAGGCTTCACGGTGTGCCCATCAGTATCACCTCGGATCGAGATTCAAGGTTTACATCACACTTTTGGCGTAGCCTGCAAGAGAGTTTGGGAACTCGTCTCCAGTTCAATTCAGCATATCATCCGTAGACAGATGGTCAGTCGGAGCGTACAATCCAGACTCTTGAAGACATGTTGAGATCTTGTACACTTGACTTCGGTGGTTCGTAGGAAGATTACCTACACCTGGTGGAGTTCTCGTACAACAACAGTTTTCAGGCCAGCATCCAGATGGCACCATTCGAGGCACTGTATGGTAGGAAGTGCAGATCCCCGTTAGCATGGGACGATGTCGGAGAGAGGCAGATGCTCGGTCCAGAAATGATTGCCCAGACAGTTGAAGTAGTCAGAAAAGTCAGGGATCATCTTCGAGTTACCCAAGATCGCCAACGACATTGGGCCGATGCCCATCGACGTCCCTAAGAGTTTGCTATCGGCGACCATGTATTCCTTAGGATCTCGCCTAACCGCGGCGTCATTCACTTTGGCGTACGGGGAAAGCTTAGTCCTAGGTATATAGGGCCGTTCGATATCCTGGAGCGAGTAGGATATGTATCCTATCGTCTCGCTCTTCTGCCGTCGCTAAATGAGATGCATGATGTATTCCATGTGTCCCAATTACGACGGTATATCCCGGACCCGAGCCATATCCTAGACCATTCGAAATTGGTTGTTGGTACCAACCTTTCGTATGAGGAGAGGCCCGTGTCTATATTGGACCGGAGAGAGAATATACTAAAGAACATGACTATTAGCTTAGTCCGTGTTGCTTGGGGTCATCACTCTCTAGGTGAGTCAACGTGGGAGCGTGAGGACGACATCCGATCGCGATATCCCGACTTGTTTGACTCATAAGGTATAATGTCTTCCTTATGCCTTATGCTTTCTATCCCTTGCTTGCATGTATGATTGTATGATTGAACTGCTTGGTGTAGTTGTTGGTACTTAGTGTAGCTTGCCGTGGCAGTCTCTAGCTCCTTGATTAAATTTCGAGGACGGAATTCTTTAAGGTGAGTAGAGTTGTCACCCTCATTTTCTGCATTTCGTATTTATACTCGTAGTTGGATTTTGGCATATATTTTTATTTTTCTCGACTTAAGAAATTTTGGGTTTTTCTCGTATTTTGAGTTTCGACTCGGCTCGATTTTAGTTGGAATGGTTTGATTTTTAACCAAATGGAACACTTTAACCTATACTCCACCCTCATTCCACCACAACCACCCTCATTAAATCTCCACAACCATTCTCTATCCTCATTACTTTCTCCATTAATTTCTAACTCCTTCTTCTTCTTCCTTCTTCCACACAACACCCCACCCATAGGCAAGTGCATCTTGCCACCATATGAAGGCCAAATTTTATTTGTCTATTAGCTTAATTAGATGATTTGGAACAACATTAGAACTTGACATTTTTGGATTTGGAGTTTGGATTCTCCTAGATCTAAGTTTCTACCATTTTCAGAATTTCTTGGGTTTGATCTACCAAACTTAGATTTTTGCTTGATTGAATGCTTCTATGTTGTAGAGAATTAAATTTTACACAAGTTAGACTCTTGAAAATCCGGATTTCGTGTTTTATGGACCAAGTTGTGATGTTCCAAAGTTTAGAGGCCATTAGAGTTCTTCCTCTCAGCTTGAGGAAGAAGAAGACCCCCTCCCCCGCTGCGCTGTTTAGTGCCGGGTTGTTTCCCCCGTGCGCGCTCCTTAGCGTACTGCTGGCCCGCATGCTGGCTGCCTTGCGCTGGCGCCCTTGCGCGCTCGGCTCCCGCGCCCCTTGTGCGCTCGGCCCCCCGCGCCCTTGCGCGATCGGCTCCCGCGCCCCTTGCGCACTTGGACCCCGCGCCCCTGCGCACTTGGACCCCGCGCCCCTTGCACGCTCGGCTCCCGCGCCCCCTGCGCACTTGGACCCCGTGCCCCTTGCGCGCTCGGCTCCCGCGCCCCCTGCGCACTTGGACCCCGCGCCCCTGCGCACTTGGACCCCGCGCCCCTGCGCGCTCGGCCCCCCGCTCCCCCTGCGCACTTGGACCCCGCACCCCCTGCGCTCTTGGCTCCCCGCGCCCCTTGGCGCGTTGCGACCGTTCCCGAGTGCGTCTCTTGGCACCGCTTCCCCGAGCCCTTACCTGGCACACCCGGTGCCATGGCTTCCCCTCCTAACCCTTGGTGTTCCCCTTGGTTCTCGGTTTTTCTCTTGCTGATTTTGTTTTCTGAGAGCTTGATGCCCACAGCACGACTCGACTTAACCCGACACGTCTTGACACGATTTTCTGTATTTTTAATTTATGGCTAACATTCTTTGATCTTGGCAGTAACTCGATGTGGTACACTTGTAACTTGTGGCTTTTAACTTACAACCTGCAACTTGTAATTAATCCTTTGTAACTTGATATCTTGATAGTGGCCGCCTCGGCACACTCTTGACTTGACTCGACTTGATAACTGGTCGTACTTGACTTGCCCTGACACCGTGGGTGTTCTTTCTTGTTGCGTTGTACAAATCTACTTGTCTTGTCTTGCATTATGTCTAGGACGTGACTCCCTGGGAGCCACGGCCAGGGACTCATACTAAATTGAATTAGGCTAATGATTAGATCAAACTAGAATATGGAGAATTTTCAGTCACAAGCAAATCTCGTTATCTGGGCACTTTAATGGACTTGTAGCTTGCCGACGAGTAGAGCACATTTCCAGCACACTGTCATGTATTGCACCTCTAAGTCACCTAAGGGTATATCGTCTCCTGGGCGATGTACCCAACCATACTCTCAACCCGCGAAAGGATAACTAGGTGGTCTGTCGGTCTTGGGACTGGGAAATTCTCATTGCATCTTGTTAGTAAATAGGCTTGTGATAACCCTAGTTAGTTAAAGTAGTAAGCCGTAGTAATTGCTTGGCCGCCAGTAAATGGATGTTGTCTAGCCCTGTCTAAGTCTTGTCTAGTCCCAGTACCTGGTTCCTTCCGAACATGTTTGTTTTACTTGTCTTAACAATAATTGGATAGAGACAAGTGCTATTCAGGCGAAGGGTTACAACTCCGGTCCTTGTTTGGTTTATGGGTGGTAATCTGGCTCCCGGAATGGTTCCATGTCCCTAGTCGTTTATTGTACTACTGTACTTTTATTACCTGTACTTTTCTTCCATTTTCTTATGATTCTGATATGCTGGCTTTTGTCCTTATTTCGTGGCCTCCTTTGTGGCACTTGCTCTTTCTGGGGTTTAACCCAGCTGGTTTTGTGTGGCCAGATTTCGGAGCAGCACCCGAGGATCTACCGAATCTCCTGCCCGATGGTGGCGACTAGAAGGAACCCGGGCTACGAGTGGGTTTTCTATTTTGTTTCACCCACTACATTGTAAATTTATTCTTTTGAGGCCTTTAGCCGACGAGCACCTGTTAGCTCGATGCATCTTTACTTACTGTCTGCCTACGAGCTGTAACGTGATTAACAAATCCTAGGGTTGATCATGTACTCTTGCTAGTCCTCGTATTTTGTATGACTAGCTTCATGATCAGCAGAATATGTAATATTTGGGACGCCTTTTATTGTATATTTGGTGGTCTAACATCTTATAATTATATTATTTGTTTGAGATTGAGACAATAGGCTCGACCTTAAGAGACCGTTGGCTTGTAGTAAACCCTCATATCTAGACAGCCGTGACCGTATAGCGAGGTGGATTCCATTTCAATATACGTAGCTGGCTATGTTCGCCCTCGCTCTCCAGTATTCTGGTTCTGGGACGTCACATGGCCCCTTAATTATTGAATAATTCCAACAATAGGAGCCACCTAAGACTCACAACACTTAACAAGACAATAGGGTTGGAGATGCTCTAAGATACATCTTCACTGCGACATTAGTGACACGTGTCGAATCTACGGTACACCAGTGCAACATTAACAAGGAAAGAGCATTCCAATATTTTCTTTTCGAAACTTGGTGGTTTCTGGAGGTTATCCACATAAATCGAATCGATTTTCAACAACAATGGTATAGAGCATTCTAACAATTTGTAGTTCATTTGGTATCCATCTTTATATTTATTTTTTGTTCGGGTTAACCTGATTTAAATTTCTCTTTTGTAATAATAGAGAACACAATGTCAAATAGGCAATAGCCATACTTAGAAGATGCTATAATCCATCTGCTTAAATTAACATTACATTCGAAACTTGTGGAATTGGATATTTTTAGAATACTTAATATTTAGATACTCCATCATCCATGTAGCTCGCTTCTTTTTGGATGTGAAGCAATGTCAAATCAAAATATCCAACAAGCATAAGCATTAGCTTTTCCTGAAAAGGAGGTGATCCAGCCGCACCTTCCAGTACGAATATCTTGTTATAACTTCACTCCAGTCAGTAGCTCCGCCTTCGGCATCTCCCTCCTTGCGATTAGGGAGACTTCGGACATAACCAACTTTCATAGTGTGACGGACAGTATGTACAAGGCCCACCGCTATATATATATATATATATATATATATATATATATATATATATATATATATATATATATATATATAATTCTGGAAACATTTACATTATACTTGAAGGTAGTAAATGATAGCTCCTTAGTCAACATAGATATATGTTCAGAATGAAGCATGTAAATTAGGTGGATGATTGACATTGTTACAAGATAATATAGAGGATTTCTTGGGGGTGTGACACCGTTTAATCCTTGGGGCCGGACATATGATAGAAAAACTTAACCATTTGCTTCGTAACTTAATGTTGAGTTTTGCGGGATTTGTTCATCAAGTGATTCGATCTTACCATTCTATTTTGAGTCAAATTTCATGTATGTATATTTCAATATTCAATCATTCGTGTATGAAATATTTTAGCAAATGTCTCCAAACTAGTACACTATTTTTAAAACTAAAAAATATTCTTTTTCTTTGTACAGAGATCAGTTAAAAAACTAAGATATATTCTTACTATTTTAACCCCATGACTATTTCGTTAAAAAAATGAGGATATCTTTTTGTTTTTAAAATAGTGAAAGTATATGCTAATTTTCATATAATGGGAACATTTACTAAAATATTCCTTCATTTATTGACTTATACATGGTCTTTTTGTTGGAAACGTGGTGTGATCCGAACCAGAGTTGGCCCATAAGGTGCGATATTGAATTGGGTCCATAAGGCATAAAAGAGAATTCTCATGTAAGGCATGAACCAATTTCAATTATCTACACCACATGATCCCACCTCCTAACCGATGTGGGACTAAATTATCAACTCCATTGTCACCTCCCATTTGAGCGCTCAACTGGAAACGAGATACAACCCAACACTTTTAGTCCAAATGTGTAGTATATTGAATTTTTTCTAGTAGGGGGGTTTTGGGGGAGGAGTGTTGGTTATGTTCAAATCTTACAATTAACAATTATTTTTGTTATCATTTATTGGAGAGATCCATTCGGAGACTTGGATTCGGGCGTAAAGGGACGCTTTGATATCCTATGTCTTCTTCGAAAAAGGGAGATTAGACAGAAAAGCTTGTGTTTTATCACATATACCATATTTCAGTCTTTTACTTTTCTATTGTGGTCATATTGTTCTTGTTTTGTTTGTGGATAGTTTACCTGCCTGGAATAAAGTATTAATTGACTGGAGTACACTTTGATACAGTGAAGTACACTTCAATGGGATCAATAGGGTTGGATCCCTTCGTAAGTCTTATTAGCTGGCCATATCATATGTCCGTCTTACGTATTTTGGGACTCGGGCGTGACACTAGATACGATGATAATCTCGCAGCTAGCCCAACAACTAGCCTCGTTACTAGCTTCGTTGTGGTACCTCCATGGCGGGTAGTCTCACTATGATGGCTCCGCACGGTAGCTCCGTTGTCATGGGCGGGGCCAAGGGTAACATGGGGTGGGCTGGAGCCCATCCTAATTTTTTTTCATATGGTTTTAATTTTATTTTGATTTTTTTTATAGAAGCTAGTCTATGGCCAGCCCATTCCAACCCACTATAGTCCACCAAAGTATACATTTTGGATCCGCCCCTGACCGTTGTAGCCAATTGGCTGGCTGTTTAGTTCATGTTGTCATATTTATTAGAAAATTACTCTTGGATTTTAGCTCTACGTTGTTAGTGAACTGTTCAATTTTGTAAATAATCAGTGTATAACTCTCGTGTATCGAGAGCACGAACACTTTGTACTAAGGATCATAACAAGAGAGAAGGATAAAGAAATATAATTTATAAGGACACATCAAAAAGTGATCAGGGCTAGCCCAGGTTTTGGGGGATTTTACTCAGGACAGCCCATTTTTTTGATCATAGGGCTATCCGAAACTCAACCCCCCCAACTCCAAATTTTAGTTTCATTTTCACATTTCACTCTCTCTCTTCCAAAATCATATTTTCTTTCATCTTCTTCTTCCTCTTCTCCTCCACCATTTTCTCCCTCCCTAAGCAACATCTACTTCTTCCCCTTCTCCTCCACCATTTCCTCCCTCCCTAAGCAACATACTTTCTCTCTTTCTTTCCAAAATCCTAACAATTTATTTCGATTACATTACAATATTTATTTTAATTATTTGTACGTAGTCCATTTGAATTAAACCTCAAGTACATTCGGAGTGGGGAATTACCTATTTGAATTAAATCCAAGTAAATACGATCGAAAAAATCCCGCGTCGACTAGGATTGCCTAATATTCTGGCAGTCCAACAAATTGATAGGACTGTCAGAAATAGTGGCAGTCCTACTTCACAGCAAGTGAAAGCAAGGACTGTCACAATTTTTGGCAGTCCTGACTGTATGTAGGATTGCCAGAATTTATTGCAGTCCTTGCTTTCACTTGCTATGAAGTAGGACTACCACTATCTCTGGCAGTCCTATCAGTTTGTAGGACTGCCAAAAAATTAGGCAGTCATAGTTTGCACTTGTTGAACAACGAATCCGTTATTGTTCTTCTTGTTTGCACTTGTTGAACACCAATATTAGGGTCTCCACCAATATTAGGATTTGTACATTGTCATGTTCCGACCCGAAAAATTGCTCGTCCTCGCTAGATTTTACCCGAATCATCGTCCTCGCTGGAACGTGATGCCGTACGAGCCTGGAGTTGCGCTCATGCAAGGCAAGATAACAGGTTCACATAAGTTTATCTCAAATTGATAGCATAAGCAGCGAAAGAAAACAGAGTAGACAATAAGAATATCTTTTATTAATATTGAACTGAAGGTTACAAAGGCTTGAATAGCCCAGCTGAATATGCCAACTGGCTACAATGCTCATGATCTCTTTAGCTCACAAAGGATTATATTGTTCCATACATTATGCCTCTTTATAGCCAATAAGTAGTCTTCGACCGAACATCTCCATGTTGTAAGTCCGAACGCCAATGCGGTAGCTCCTCTTAAGACGCTAAAGACTCCATGCCTCGGCGTATCCAAGCCAAGTCCCGTCCTGAGCCGAACATATCATGAACCTGCAAGCAAACTGTAGGGGATTAGTGCTTTCGTCCTCGCTGCACTGATCAAGACCCACTCGCACCCAAACCAACACTAAGTACATTTTGTGAAAACATGCATCTTAATTTGGTGATCTTTCTATTTAGCCTTAGGATCAGTTTCATGGCAATATTTAAGCATAACAACGAAACATAAATGTGTTTAATATCGTATCCCTGCAGCAGATACAGTTAGACATAATATAAACATAAGCATAGTGATCGTGCATATCTCCATCTCGTTTCGTTTAGCTTGCAATCGTTACAAATATGCATAACCAACCATACAATTACCGCAGCTAATCCACCAACTTAGACATATGCATAAGGGTGGCAGGCCATGCGCCTGCACCCAATTCTAGTCTCAGCCTACCTGCCCTATCTATATGAAGGTCATAGTGTTTCGCACAGTAATAGACTAGGCATCTTTATGTGTAAGCCTATGATCGCTCCAGTACGGGTTACTAGCCTAGTATCTGAAGGATCCCAAACTTACTGATATCATAGTTTATCACAACACTGGCTTGTCGTAACCCGTCCTAATGATGTGCACCATAAATTGTCACTCCCGTTTTCTGTTATACGTATTTTTATTATACGTGTACGGATTTCTGACATTTGTCAGGTGGATCGTAGTTAGACTTGTCTTGCTTAGCCTAGTCTTGGTTTAATCTTGCCTTGGTTTATTTGGTTTGGTTCAACATGACTTGGCTTGACTTGGTTTGGTTTGAGATGAGAAGGGGTTGATATATAAGTCAACTTCTCTCTCTCTCTCTCTCTCTCTCTCTCTCTCTCTCTCTCTCTCTCCTCTATAACTTTTATTTACTTCTTCATCTTCTTCATTTACTCCTCCCACCTACACCCAAGCCCTAGGCAAGTGCAACTTGCTTCATGATGTATCTCAAATTTTATTTTTTATTGTCTTCCTTACTTGATTCTAAGTATCTTTAGAACTTGTCATTTTTTGTTTGGATGGATGGATTTTTGTAGATCTAAGTTTTGATCTTTTCTAATTTTTCTTGGTTTTGATCTACTAAAACTTGGTATTTTTGAAAACTAGTTGCTTCATGTTGTAGAAAATCTCG
This sequence comes from Iris pallida, assembly GCA_029216955.1. Taxonomy (NCBI): domain Eukaryota; kingdom Viridiplantae; phylum Streptophyta; class Magnoliopsida; order Asparagales; family Iridaceae; genus Iris; species Iris pallida. The sequence goes on along the minus strand of JANAVB010020598.1, from coordinate 959,023 downwards.
TTCTACCTAATTTTGACCTTTGAAAAGTTAGATTTCGACTTGTTTTGAGGAAGTTATGGACTTTTGAAGTTCATGGTTCAACCAAGCATTTTTATGCTGGTTGGGAAAGATGAACAGTGTGTGCGCGCGCTTTTTAGCACCGCGCCACCTAAGTTGTGTGCGTTCTGGCGCAACCTGGCTCCTAGGTTATTGTGCAACCTGGCTCCTGGGTTCTGGCGCAACCTGGCTCCTGGGTTCTGGCGTAACCTGGCTTCTGCATTTTGGCGCAACCTGGCTTCTGCGTTCTGGCGCAACCTGGCTCCTGGGTTCTGGCACAACCTGGCTCCTGGGTTCTGGCGCAACCTGGCTCCTGGGTTCTGGCGCAACCTTGCCTGGCACCACTTGTCCCCTAGCACCACTTGCACCTAGCGTCTTTGACCCATGCGCCTTTTCTCGCCAAGAACTTCTTGTTATATTTCCATGATTGTTCCGTGTGGTTCTTAGAAGTAATATAATATTGTGATCCTTGCATATACCCTGTACTTGACTTGCCTTGTGATGACTCGACTCAATGACTTGTTGATCATGATAGAGCTTGAGCTTGAGAAGATTTGACTGGACTTGACTTGACATGAACTCGGTATGGCATATGAACCCGTCTTGATAATTCTTGATAGAGGTCCGTCGAGTCGCACTCCTAGCAAGTACTCCTGACAAAGGACAAGTAAACCTGACATGACATGTATAATCTCGATTGCTGTTGCGACGGCTACTCCTGTCTTGCTAGTGTAACTCTTGTCTTGACTCCGTGGTTGATTGTGCCTGTACAAGCTACATGTCTCGTCTTGTATCATGTCTAGGACATGAATTCCTGGTTACCACGGTCAGGGATTCATAATGAATCTGACTAGGTTAATGACTAGATTGATCAAGTAGTTCATATAGAGAGATTTTTCAGTTACAGGCGATCCCGTTATCCCGGCCATACCTGTGGACTTGTAGCCTGCCGACGAGTAGGGCATATTTCCAGCACACTGTCATGTGTTGCACTTCTTGAATCATAAGCACTAAAGTACACCAGTAATCTTGATAACTCTTGTAACTCTCGCCTGGATAACCTGGATAGTCTGCAGGGCTTGTGACTGCAGAAACATCTTAATTGCATCTTGTTAGTAACTAGGCCTGTGATAACCCTAGTTAGCTAACAATAGCAAGCCGTAGGACTTGATTGGCCGTGCATGAATGTGGTTTTGTATGGCCAGATTTTGGAGAAGCACTCGAGGATCTACCTGCCTTCCAGCCAGATGGTGAACACCAGACGTAATCCTGGCAACGAGTGGGTTTCTTATTTTTCTCTCCTACTCTATTGTAAATTATTCTTTTGAGGCGTTTAGCCGTCGAGTAAGTGTTAGATCGTGTTGAAACTTAATTTTTGTTTGTCTAAGGGCTGTAACATGATTGACAAATCCTAGGGTTGATCGTGTATGACTTAACTCTTGCTAGTCTTCACATTTTGTATGACTAGCTTCATGATCATCTGAATATGTAATGTATGGGACGCCTTACTTTGTATGTCTGATGATCTAACATCTTGTAAACATCTACTTGCTTGTTTGAGATTGAGACACTAGATTTGTTCTTGACCATAAGAGACTGATGGCTTGTAGATAACCCCCATGCATCTAGACAGCCGTGACCGTATTGCAAGGTGGGTTTCACTTCAATGTACGTAGCTGGCTGTGTCTGTCCCCCGCTCTCTAGTATTCTGGTTGTGGGACGTGACATAAATACCATACATAATTCCCTCATATGCCGAACGATCCCGGTGCCCTGGTCGTAACCGTTCGAGGGAAGCCGTACTCGTGCACGGGCCATCCGAGTCCATTGACCATGCAATACGCACCATAGCAAACAAGTCATATCATTTCCAACCAATCTCACGTTCCATAAACATAATCTGCCATCTATATCTCAAGTTTCATCGGCATTATATCCCAACACATTCGTATTGATGCACGACGTCCAACGGCTTAACACTTCTCGTATCTTATACCCAACGCGTTACATTCATAAGTTATTCGTATAACGGCAGTTCCGTAGCAATTGTGCCACAACTGTATACCTCTATAAACGAAGTATATCTTTCAATGTTATGACAGGTTCCGCGACATTGCACCACAACTTGCCCTATTTCGCTTAGTCATTTCGTAGCTTCTGTGCGCAAGGACACGTTTAACGTCATAATCAGTGTTATAAGCCTAGTGTTCAATATTCTCGGAGTCGTGCACGTGATGCATATCTCGATATTATCTTTCAATGTTCTACCACCACCGTCCTACCGCTACCAGTACATTTGATGCACGTCGCTTCAATTATTCAATGTTCCATGTTCTATATTAATGTTCGACACACACTAAGACCTTTAACCGTTCGAGCCACACTCGCTAACTTGATAGCAACTTATGCATATAAGGATACATTCCGATGTCCTATCTTAATGTTCGACACACACTATTTGTTCATCTCGAGTATGAGTCTATCTACCCACGATCAATATCTGACACACTTTATGCTTATCGCAACAATCCTCAAATTCACCTTCGCATCAAACAACAAGTCTAAATCCAATTTGCCACGCCTTGTAAGTTCGACCATCCCTGCTGGACATGAATCACCATACCAGCGCTCACGCGGAATAGTCATCCTAATCGGTGTGACGCATGTGCGAGGTTGGTATTGCGCTCGCACAAGACAAGAACGTCAACGCAGTGGTTATCCATGAAGCAATCAAGACACTTTCGTTTTCATCCAAGTAATATACATCCATTCTTAGATTTTATCGACACTTTTCCACTGTTATCATTCGAACCTACATCAACTTAACTTGTATCTCATTCATCCAATAACAATGCTCAATGCAATTTTTGTTCAATTGATCAGAGTATCCCCGAGTTATTGCATATCGTCTTTGATACGCCTCAATATCATCGTCGATATGCATAAGTTGAACATCTTCCTCTCTCATAAGCTCTAATTGATTGCAATCACTGTTATCATTCGAACTCGAATACGAATCAAGTCTCGCACGCATCAAGATCCATTACGTTGTAACTAACTACCATCATCGAGACACGATTTACAATTCATATATCCATTCTCATATTCCTAACTCGCACTTTCAAATCATGCTATGTGATGCCCCAGAACCAGAATACTGGAGAGCGGGGGCGAACATAGCCAGCTACGTATATTAAAATGGAATCCACCTCGCTATACGGTCACGGCTGTCTAGATATGAGGGTTTACTACAAGCCAACGGTCCCTTAAGGTCAAGCCTATTGTCTCAATCTCAAGCAAGTAATATAATTACAAGATGTTAGACCACCAAATAAACAATAAAAGGCATCCCAAATATTACATATTCAGCTGATCATGAAGCTAGTCATACAAAATACGAGGACTAGCAAGAGTTAAGTCATACATGATCAACACTAGGATTTGTTAATCATGTTACAGCCCGTAGGCAGACAGTAAGTAAAGATGCATCGAGCTAACAGGTGCTCGTCGGCTAAACGCCTCAAAAGAATAAATTTATAATGTAGTGGGTGAAACAAAATGGAAAACCCACTCGTAGCCCGGGTTCCTTCTAGTCGGCACCATTGGGCTGGAAGTTCGGTAGATCCTCGGGTGCTGCTCCGAAATCTGGCCACACAAAACCAGCTGGATCAAACCCCAGAAAGAGCAAGTGCCACAAAGGAGGCCACGAAATAAGAACAAAAGCCAGCATATCAGAACATAAGAAAATGGAAGAAAAGTACAAGTAATAAAGCGTACAGCAGGACAATGAACGACTAGGGACGTGGAACCGTTCCGGGAGCCAGGTTACAACCCGTAAACCAAACAAGGACCGGGGTCGTAACCCTTCGCCTGAATAGCACTTTGTCTCAACCCATTTATTGTTAAGATAAGTAAAACAATCATGTTCAGGAGTACCAGGTACTGGGACTAGACGAGACTTAGACAAGGCTGGACACCATCCATTCACAAGCGGCCAAGCAATACTACGGCTTACTACTTAACTAACTAGGGTTATCACAAACCTAGTTACTAGCAAGATGCAAACGAGAAATTCCCAGTCCCAAGCCCTGCAGACTATCCAGTTATCCTTTCGCGGGTTGAGAGTATGGTTGGGTACATCACCCAGGAGATGATATACCCATAGGTGACTTAGAGGGTGCAACACATGGCAGTGTGCTGGAAATGTGCCCTACTCGTCGGCAGGCTACAAGTCCATTTAAAGAGCCCAGATAACGAGATCGCCTGTGACTGGAAATTCTCCATGAACTATAGTTTGATCTAGTCATTAGCCTAACCCATATTCCGTGTGAATCCCTGACCGTGGTAACCTGGGAGTCACGTCCTAGACATGATGCGAGACAAGACAAGTGGATTGCACAAGGCAGCAAGAATGAACACCCACGGCGTCAGAGTTGATTATACGAGTCAAGTTAGCCATCGCAACAGCATCAAGTCAAGTCAAGTTACAAGTTACAGGTGTACAAGTTACAAGTCAGGAGTGCGCCGCCACGGGCCACTATCAAGAAGATCAAAAAGTACTAGAATCATACTTCACAGAAATCACGAAAAATCGTACTAGTCATAAGCAAAACACCAAAAACCGTGCCAGGTCGTGTTGGATCGAGACAGTCGTGTTGTGTGGAACAAAATCTCAAAACTCCAATCCATAAAAGAGAAGCCAAGTTCGAGAAAATAAAACCAAACCATCATAGGCAAGTGGGTTGCGCAGGGGGTCAGACTACACAGGGGATGGACTGCGCAGGGGATGGACTGCGCTGGGTCGGGTTGCGTTGAGAGCAGGTTGCGCTAGGAGCAGGTTGCGCTGGGTCAAGCCGCACAGGGGGTGAGCTGCGCCGGAATTGGATTGCGCAGGAGCGAGCTGCGCTAGGGACAGTTTGCGCTGAGGTCAAGCGCGCAGGGTTGAGTTGCGCTGAGAGCAGGTTGCGCTAGCGAGCGAGCGGCGCAGCAATCAAGTACGCCAATGGGAGGAAGGCGCTGGAACTAAGAAGCGTCAGCGCAAGTCAGCCCAGCGCAAGGCGCTGGCCGAAGAGTTGCGCAGTCCGGCCTTGCGCTAAAGAGCGCAGGCCGAGGGTCATCTTCTCCATCAAGCCGAGAGGAAGACCCCAAGAACCCTAAATTTCAAATCTTCATAACTTAGCCAAAACAAAACCAAATTTGGATTTTTAAAGTTCTAACTTGTGTAAAATTGAATTCTCTTCCACATGGAAGCCTCAAAACAAGGAAAAATCTAAGTTTAATAGATCAAAACCAAAAAAAACTAAAAATAGTTAAAACTTAGATCTAGAAAAATGGAAGCTCCAAATCATAAAAGGCCAAGTTCTAATGTTGTTCACCATGGCCTAATCTAGCTAATGGACAAATAAAATTGGATCCTTATGTGGTGGCAAGGTCCACTTGTCTATGTTGTTGGTGTTGTGTGGAGGAAGAAAGAAAAAGATGAAGAAATTAATAGAAGTTATGAGGAGAGAGAAAGTTAGGTGGGGTTTTAATGAGTGATGATATGTTGTGTTGAGGATGGAGGTTTAGCAAAGGGTGTTCCAATGCATACTGTCACGCCCCAGAACCAGAACACTGGAGAGCGGGGGCAGACATAGCTAGCTATGTATAATGGAATGGGATCCACTCCACTATACGATCACGGCTGTCTAGAAATATGAAGGATTATCTACAAGCCATCAGTCTTCTAAGGTCAATAACAAGCCTAGCGTCTCAATCACAAGCAAGTAAGTAAATGTTACAAGATGTAAGATCACCAAATATACAATAGTAAGGCGTCCCAAATATTACATAGCTGATCATGAAGCTAGTCGTTACAAAATGTGAGGACTAGCAAGAGTTTTAGTCATACATGATCAACCCTAGGTTGTCAACCATGTTACAGCCCGTAAGCAGACAGTAAGTAAAATGTACACGAGCTAACACTTGCTCGGCGGCTAAATGTCTCAAAAAAATAATTTTACAATAGAGTGGGAAAGCAAAAAAAAATAAACCCATTCGTTGCCCTGGTTACGCCTGGTGTTCACCATCGGGCTGGAAAACCGGTAGATCCCCTGGAGTTGCTCCGGTATCTGGCCATACAAAACCAGCTGGGTCAGATCCCAGAAAGAGCAAGTGCCACAAAGGAGGCTACGAAATAAGAACAAAAGCCAGCATATCAGAACATAAGAAATAGGAAAAAAAGTACAAGTAATAAAGAGCACAACAGGACAATAAACGACTAGGGACGTGGAACCATTCCGGGAGCCAGGTTACAACCCGTAAACCAAACAAGGATCGGGGTTGTAACCCTTCGCCTGAATAGCACTTGTCTCTATCCATTTATTGCTAAAGATAAGTAGAACAATCATGTACAGGAGAAACCAGGTACTGGGACTAGACAAGACTTGGACAGGGCTAGACAACATCCATTCACAAGCGGCCAAACAATTACTACGGCTTACTACTTTAACTAACTAGGGTTATCACAAGCCTAATTACTAACAAGATGCAAATGAGAAATTCCAAGTTCGGTTACCTGTTTGTTACTACCTGAGTGATCCCAGCAAGAAAAAGAAAAGATAGCATGATATAGCAGACACACTGTAGTAAGATATATGTGTCCTAAGGTACCACGCTCGACGGCGGGCTGGAAGTGCGCTCATCTCGACGGATAGCAACAAATCCCATGTATATATGTATATAAGGCCGGGACCAAAGGGACAACAGGTAACTGGAAAATTTTTTATGAACTATTTGACCAATCTAGTCATTACCCTAGCCAGATTCAGTATGAATCCCTGACCGTAGTACTCAGGGAGTCACGTCCTAGACATGATGCGAGACAAGACAAGTGGATTGCACAAGGCGGCAAGAATGAACACCCACGGCGTCAAGGAGGATTATACGAGTCAAGTTAGTCATCAAGTCAAGTCAAGTTACAAGTTACAGGTATACAAGTTACAAGTTACAAGTTACAAGTTAGGAGTGCGCCGCCACGGGCCACTATCAAGTTATCCAGTACCAAGATTAATCATGAAGTACAGGTTAAAAGTCAAGGGTGCACCCCATCGGGTCACTATCAAGGAGATCAGAAAGTACTAAAATCATATTTCACAGAAATCACGAAAACTGTACTAGTCATAAGCAAAACACCGAAAATCGTGCCAGGTCGTGTTGGGCCAAGACAGTCGTGTTGTGTGGAACAAGATTCCAAAACTCTAATCCACAAAAGAGAAGTCAAGTCCAAAAAATAAAACCAAATCAGCCTAGGCAAGTGGGTTGCGCACGGGTTGGATCGCGCTAGGGTTAGATTGCGCTAGGTTAAGCTGCGCAGGAACTGGGCTGCGCAGGAACTGAGCTGCGCTGGGTTGAGCTGCGCAGGAACTGAGCTACGCTGGGTCGGATTGCGCTGAGAGCGGATTGCGCTGAGAGCGGATTGCGCAGGGGATGAGCCGTGCTAGGATTGGGTTGCGCTAGGGTCGGCTTGCGCTGGGAACGAGCTGCGCTGGGGCCAAGCGCGCTGGAAGTGAGTTAGGGTGCGCGGTTTGCCAAAGGGCGAGCTGCGCAAGTCAGCCTAGTGCTAAAGAGCGCTGCGCGGTTCAGTCCAGCGCTAAAGAGCGCTGGCCGAGGGTCTTTTTCTCCAGGCCGAGAGGAACTCCAAGAACTCCAAAAGTTTCAATTTCCATAACTTAGCCAAATCAAAACCAAATCTAGATTTTCAAAGTTCTATCTTGTGTAAAATTGAATTCTCTTCCACATGGAAGCCTCCAAACAAAGAAAAATCTTAGTTAAATAGATCAAAACCAAGAAAAACCGAAAATGGTTAAAATCTAGATCTATAAAAATGGAAGCTCCAAATCACAAAATGCCAAGTTCTAATGTTGTTCACCATGGCCTAATCTAGCTAATGGACAAATAAAATTGGGTCCTTATGTGGTGGCAAGGTGCACTTGCCTATGGTATTGGTGAAAGAAGGAAGAAGAAGATGAAGAAAATTAATGGAAGTAAAGAGGAGAGAGAAAGTTGGTGGAGATTTTAATGAGGGTGGGTTGTGGTGGAATGAGGGTGGAGTATAGGTTAAGGTGTTCCACCACAATTAAAACCAAACTAAACCAACCCAATCCTTCTCCTATCCAAATAAAACTAAACTCCACTAATCAGAGTTAATCCATGAACGATAAATGACAATTAAACCACAATGCTAAATATGAAGATAAACCACAACGAACTAATCAAAGAAAATGAGAAAGACGAGTCAGAAATACGAATACGTATAAAATATGTATCACGAATTTCGGGGCACTACACATACTAAACCAAACCAAACCAATTTCTTCTCCACAAAATAAAACCAAGCCAGGTCCAAAACCCGTTTTACGAGAAAGCCAAAATCCGCAAGTTAAGCCAAAACACAATTACAGGCCATAATCTGAAAAAATAAAATACAGGTCCAAAATACATATATGCCTAATTAAAATACGTATTCCAAAATACGGACGTTACAACTCTACCCACCTTAAAAGAATTCTGTCCTCGAAATTTAAATCAAGATGCTTAGAGATATAAGTGCCAGCTATGCTATCCACAATTAAGCTACACTAAGCAAACAATCAAACAATCATACATGCAAGCAAGGGATGGCAAGCATAAGGCATAAGGAAGACATTATACCTTACGAGTCAAACAAGTCGGGATATCGCGATCGGATGTCGTCCTCACGCTTCCACGTTGACTCACCTAGAGAGTGATGACCCCAAGTAACACGGACTAAGCTAATAGTCTTTTTCTTGAGTATCTTCTCTCTCCGGTCCAATATAGACACGGGCCTCTCCTCATACGAAAGGTTGGTACCAACAACCAATTTCGAATGGTCCAGGATATGGCTCGGGTCCGGGATGTACCGCCATAATTGGGACACATGGAATACATCATGCACCTCACTTAGCGACGGCAGAAGAGCGAGACGATAGGATACATCTCCTACTCGCTCCAGGATATCGAACGGCCATATATACCTAGGACTAAGCTTTTCCCGTACGCTAAAACGAATGACGCCGCGGTTAGACGAGATCCTAAGGAATACATGGTCGCCGATAGCAAACTCTAAGGGACGTCGATGAGCATCGGCCCAATGCCGCTGGCGATCTGGGGCCACTCGAAGACGATCTCTGATTCTTCTGACCACTTCAACTGTCTGGGCAATCATTTCTGGACCAAGCATCTGTCTCTCTCCGATGTCGTCCCATGCTAGCGGGAATCTGCACTTCCTGCCATACTGTGCCTCGAACGGAGCCATCTGAATACTGGCCTGGAAACTATTGTTGTACGAGAATTTTACCAGGTGCAGGTGATCCTCCCATGAACCACCGAAGTCAAGGGTACAAGATCTTAACATATCTTCAAGAGTCTGGATTGTGCGTTCCGACTGGCCATCTGTCTGCGGGTGATAAGCTGAGCTAAACTGAAGGTGAGTTCCCAAACTCTCTTGCAAGCTGTGCCAAAAGTGTGACGTAAACCTTGAATCTCGGTCCATGGTGATACTGACGGGCACACCGTGAAGCCTGACAATCTGCCTGTGGTATATCTCTACCAACTGGGCCGTGGACTGCCCAACTCTGAATGGAAAAAAATAAGCCACCTTCGTGAGCCTGTCAACTATAACCCAAATAGCATCTCTATCAGCTGGGGATCTAGGCAATCCAGTCACAAAATCCATGGTCACATGCTCCCACTTCCATTCTGAAATCGACAAGGGCTGAAGAAGTCCAGCGGGCCTCTGATGTTCAGCTTTAACCTGCTGGCAAACCAAACACCGAGAGACAAACCGGGCTATCTCCCTCTTTATGCCATTCCACCAGAAGTGCTGACGAATATCTCGGTAAATCTTCGTACCACCGGGATGAATAGAATACTGTGAACTGTGAGCTTCTGTCATGACCTCCTGTCTGATATCTCCACTGGGTACACAAAGACGAGTGCCGTGTCGAAGTGTACCATATTCATGAATGCACAACTCTGGCCTTCTTCCTGCCTCACACTCTGCTCTGAGTCGCTGAATCTTAGAATCTGTAGATTGTGCCATCCGGATCCTCTCAACTATGCTGGACTGAACCTGTAGACTGGCCATCAACGCCACGTTGGTAGAAAGAACCACTTCAATTCCCATATTTTGAAGATCTGCCAATAATTCTGGTTGCGTCGTTAGGAAGTAACTCCGGCTCTCCTGCTCAATGCATCTGCTATAATGTTGGCCTTCCCTGGATGATACTGCAAATCCACATCGTAGTCCACCAATAGCTCAAGCCATCTTCTCTGCCGCATATTAAGGTCCTTCTGGATGAAAACATACTTCAGGCTCTTGTGATCAGTAAATATCTCCACTCTGTCTCTGTACAAGTAGTGCCGCCAAAGCTTAAGTGCAAACACTACTGCTGCCAGTTCCAAGTCGTGGATCGGGTAATTCTTCTCATGATCACGAAGTTGACGTGATGCATAAGATATTACCTTCCCATGCTGCATCAAGACACACCCCAATCCTCTGCCTGAAGCGTCGCAATAAACTGTGAATCCTCCGGTCCCATCTGGAAGTGTGAGAATGGGAGCCGTTATCAAACCTCGCTTCAACTTCTCAAATGATTCCTGGCACTCTGATGTCCAAGCAAACTGCACATCCTTGCGGGTCAACTGGGTCATCGGCATCGAAATCCTTACAAAATCTGAAACGAACCGCCGGTAGTAGCCGACTAATCCAAGGAAGTTGCGAACCTCTGCCACTGAGCTAGGTACTGGCCATGTCTCGATAGCCACAATCTTCTGGGGATCCACTTCCACTCCTCCTCGGGTAATGATATGACCCAAGTACGAAATGTGATCGAGCCAGAACTCGCATTTACTGAACTTGGCGTACAACTGATGCTCCCTAAGCGTCTGAAGGACGATTCTGAGATGCTGCTCATGCTCTGCTTCGCTCTTGCTGTAGACCAGGATATCATCTAGAAACACGATCACGAACTGGTCCAAGTAAGGCATGAAAATACGATTCATGAGGTCCATGAATACGGCCGACGCATTGGTCGCTCCAAAGGTCATAACAAGGAACTTCCAATGCCCATACCTCGATCTAAATGCTGTCTTCGGGATATCCTGCTCTCTGACTCTGATCTGGTGGTATCCTGACCGCAAGTCTATCTTCGAAAATACTGAAGCCCCCTTGAGTTGATCAAACAAGTCATCTATCCTCGGGAGAGGGTATCTGTTCTTGATTGTCACTGAGTTCAAGGTACGATAATCCATACATAATCTGGACGTACCATCCTTCTTTTTTATAAGAAGCATCGGGGCTCTCCAAGGCGATCCACTTGCACGAATGAATCCCTTGGTCCTGAGTTCTTCAATCATCTTGTACAAAATCTTCAACTCTGAAGGCGCCATCCTGTAGACTCGCTCTGATACTGGTGCTGTCCCGGGGATCAAGTCTATAGTGAACTCAATCTTCCGCTCTGGCGGCATCCCTGAAAGTTCTTCTGAGAAGACATCTGAAAACTCTACAACTATCCTGGGTAACTGTACTGCTGCAACTGCCATCCGCAATACTGGGGGAGATGGCTCCACTGCGCCTCTGGAAAATGAGAACTCTGGCTCACCTGGAATGCTGAAAACAACCCTGCCAATGTGGCAGTCTATCCTAGCATACTGGTTCCTCAACCAATCCATGCCTAAGACTAAATCATAGTCTGCCATAGGGAATTCTATAAATCTAGCGGGGAACTCTCTACCGCTAACTACGATCCGACACGAGGAAAATACTCGATCTACTCCCACAAGACCATTACCAGTAAGTATATTGAGCCCTACTAATAATGACTCTGGCTCCAATCCTATCCATGTTGCGAATCGTGCAGACATGAATGAATACGATGCACCAGAATCAAATAATACCAATGCTGGAGAGGAGTTGACGAGAATAGTACCTGCCACTACCTTACCTGGTGCAACTTCTTCTTCCATAGTCATCATCATGGCCTTACCTTGTCCTCTAGCTGCGGGTCCCCTCTGCTGGAAACCTCTCTGCCTACTCTACACTTGAGCCTGGGAATACTGCTGCTGGTTCTGCTGATGAAACGCCTGGGCCTGAGGCAACAATGGCCTCGGGTACTGCTGCTGCTACATAGGTGCTGGTCCCCTAACCGATGGACTGGTTAGGTTAGAAGAGGACGAACTACCCCTATTCGGGCAGGCTCCTATCTTGTGATCTGCCGCTCCACAAGCCAGGCACAATTCCTGTACCCTGCGATAATCTGCTACCACGTGTCCTGGCTTCCCGCAATAAAAACATCCCATCGCGGAAGTCTGCTTCTGCTTCTGCTGCTACGGGTACGTCGGGGTTGAATATTGAACCGACGTCACTGAGGCCGCCCGCCTCGGAGTCCCAATGCTCAAACCTCTAGCTGCCGGGGCTGGAGCTGATGATTGGTACATTTGAATGTGGGACCGCTTCCTACCTCCGGTCCTATCCACGATCCGCTGGGAGATGTACTCATGTCTCCTAGCTGCCCTCAATACTGTATCGAACGTCTGGTGCTCGAACTGCTCTACTGCCAATAAGATCTCCAAATGTAGTCCCTGCTGGAACCGCTGGGCCCTATGAAACTCGGTCGCCACCAAGGTGGGGGCAAACCTGCTGAGTCTAGAAAACTCAGATGCATAACCGTCGACCGTTCTGTCTCCTTACTTCAAGTTGGTAAATCTCGTCTGTAGGTCGTACCGAGCTACAGTATCGAAATACTTCGTCTAGAATCTTTCTCTAAACACCGCCCAAGTGACCGGCAGCGCTAATCCCACGGCCTGACCGCCCACCAACTGCGAGCTAAGTCTAGCAACTGTAGGCGTACCACCGCCACCTTCTCATTCTCAGGTGTCCTAGCTGCTTCCAGAACCACCTCGGTATCCTGAAGCCAAGCATCCGTGGCAATCGCATCTTCGCTGTCGTCAAAGAATGGAGGGTTCAAGCGCTTGAAGCTGTTGGCCGCACTGTTCCCTGGATGACCGCCTCTGGTCAAAGCATCTGCCACTACCTGGTGCAAGGCGTCTCCTCTACGATCCTGGGAAGCTATCAAGGTCCTGATGAGACCTACCAAGGTGCCATCGTCAGGCTCGACGGGCTGGACGGGCCGGATTGGTGGTTCTCCTCCGGTAGGTACAACTCTGGAGGCTACTTCGGAATGCTGGGCTTGATCTCCGGGTTGCTGCTGGTCCACGGGAAGTGCTCCACCTTGCTGATCGGCAGGGTCAGGTACAGTGCTGCTGAAGAAGACGACACAGGAAACAATAAGGAAGGACCAGGACAGATCAACGATACAAGCATGTGATCATGTCAAGATTCTCAGGGATTTGGAGATACGAGTAGAGATCAAGGAAGAATACTGATTGAGACATCTATCCGGTAAACCCTCACATATCTTGATTTACAAGACCTGCATGGGCTGCCACTTAAACCATGTGACGCTCCAGAACCAGAATACTGGAGAGCGGGGACGAACATAGCCAGCTACGTATATTGAAATGGAATCCACCTCGTTATACGGTCATGGTTGTCTAGATATGAGGGTTTACTAGAAGCCAACGGTCCCTTAAGGTCAAGCCTATTGTCTCAATCTCAAGCAAGTAATATAATTACAAGATGTTAGACCACCAAATATACAATAAAAGACGTCCCAAATATTACATATTCAGCTGATCATGAAGCTAGTCATACAAAATACGAGGACTAGCAAGAGTTAAGTCATACATGATCAATCCTAGAATTTGTTAATCATGTTACAGCCCGTAGGCAGACAGTAAGTAAAGATGCATCGAGCTAACAGGTGCTCGTCGGCTAAACGCCTCAAAAGAATAAATTTACAATGTAGTGGGTAAAACAAAATGGAAAACCACTCGTAGCCCGGGTTCCTTCTAGTCGCCACCATTGGACTGGAAGTTCGGTAGATCCTCGGGTGCTGCTCCAAAATCTGGCCACACAAAACCAGCTGGGTCAAACTCCAGAAAGAACAAATGCCACAAAGGAGGCCACAAAATAAGAACAAAAGCCAGCATATCAGAACATAAAAAAATGGAGAAAAGTACAAGTAATAAAGAGTACAGCAGGACAATGAACGACTAGGGACGTGGAACCGTTCCGGGAGCCAGGTTACAATCCGTAAACCAAACAAGGACCGGGGTCGTAACCCTTCGCCTGAATAGCACTTTGTCTCTACCCATTTATTGTTAAGATAAGTAAAACAATCATGTTCAGGAGTACCAGGTACTGGGACTATACGAGACTTAAACAAGGCTGGACACCATCCATTCACAAGCGGCCAAGCAATACTACGGCTTACTACTTAACTAACTAGGGTTATCACAAGCCTAGTTACTAGCAAGATGCAAACGAGAAATTCCCAGTCCCAAGCCCTGCAGACTATCCAGTTATCCTTCCGCGGGTTGAGAGTATGGTTGGGTACATCGCCCAGGAGACGATATACCCTTAGGTGACTTAGAGGGTGCAACACATGGCAGTGTGCTGGAAATGTGCCCTACTCGTCGGCAGGCTACAAGTCCATTTAAAGTGCCCTGATAACGAGATCGCCTGTGACTGAAAATTCTTCATGAACTATAGTTTGATCTAGTCATTAGCCTAACCCATATTCAGTGTGAATCCCTGACCGTGGTAACCAGGGAGTCACATCCTAGACATGATACGAGACAAGACAAGTGGATTGCACAAGGCAGTAAGAATAAACACCCACGGCGTCAGAGTTGATTATACGAGTCAAGTTAGCCATCGCAACAGCATCAAGTCAAGTCAAGTTACAAGTTACAGGTGTACAATTTACAAGTCAGGAGTACGCCGCCACGGGCCACTATCAAGAAGATCAGAAAGTACTAGAATCATACTTCACAAAAATTATGAAAAACCGTACTAATCATAAGCGAAACACCAAAAATCGTACCAGATCGTGTTGGATCGAGACAGTCGTGTTGTGTGGAACAAAATCTCAAAACTCCAATCCACAAAAGAGAAGCCAAGTTCGAGGAAATAAAACCAAACCATCATAGGCAAGTGGGTTACGCAGGGGGTCAGACTGCGCAGGGGATGGACTGCGCAGGGGATGGACTGCGCTGGGTCGGGTTGCGCTGAGAGCAGGTTGCGCTGGGAGCAGGTTGCGCTGGGTCAAGCCGCGCAGGGGGTGAGCTGCGCCGGAATTGGATTGCGCAGGAGCGAGCTGCGCTAGGGACGGTTTGCGCTGAGGTCAAGCGCGCAGGGTTGAGTTGCGCTGAGAGCAGGTTGCGCTAGCGAGCGAGCGGCGCAGCAATCAAGTGCGCCAATGAGAGGAAGGCGCTGGAACTAAGAAGCGCCAGCGCAAGTCAGCCCAGCGCAAGGCGCTGGCCGAAGAGTTGCGCAGTCCGGCCTTGCGCTAAAGAGCGCAGGCCGAGGGTCATCTTCTCCATCAAGCCGAGAGGAAGACCCCAAGAACCCTAAATTTCAAATCTTCATAACTTAGCCAAAACAAAACCAAATTTGGATTTTCAAAGTTCTAACTTGTGTAAAATTGAATTCTCTTCCACATGGAAGCCTCAAAACAAGGAAAAATCTAAGTTTAATAGACCAAAACCAAGAAAAAATGAAAATGGTTAAAACTTAGATCTAGAAAAATGGAAGCTCCAAATCACAAAAGGCCAAGTTCTAATGTTGTTCACCATGGCCTAATCTAGCTAATAGACAAATAAAATTGGGTCCTTATGTGGTGGCAAGGTGCACTTGCCTATGGTGTTGGTGTTGTGTGGAGGAAGAAAGAAGAAGATGAAGAAATTAATGGAAGTTATGAGGAGAGAGAAAGTTAAGTAGAGTTTTAGTGAGGGATGATATGTTGTGTTGAGGGTGGAGGTTTTGCTAAGGGTGTTCCAATGCATACTAAATAAAACCAAACCAATTTCTTCTCCACAAAATAAAACCAAGCCAGATCCAAAACCCGTTTTACGAGAAAACCAAAATTCGCAAGTTAAGCCAAAACACAATTACAGGCCATAATCTGAGAAAATAAAATATATGTCCAAAATACATATATGCCTAATTAAAATACGTATTCCGAAATACGGACGTTACATGCTACCGACTCTTCGCGCTCACTCGAGTTCGTTTGCACGATTATTTCGTACCTACTCAACTCGTTTTGAACAATTTTTGCACCGACTTAACTCAATTCTGACTGAGTCAACTATTTTCTCAATACAACATTCCCTCGCTATGCTTGGCCTATCGTTCGGCTTACACTTAAAATCTTCGTCCGACCTATCATCCATAGGCACGACTTCGCGCATAATCATTCAACTCAATTTATCGAAGCGTACTTGCATCGCCTTCTATCGAGTCATTCCCACTCGAGTCTCGGTACTACTCCGTCCCTTGAGGACAAACTTATTGTAACAACACAATCGTCTCGATGCATTCTATTACAAGTCACCAAACGGCTTAACATAGCTAACACTAAGTGGTATTGCATATACCACTCAAAAATCGAGCCTATCGTTATCGATACAATGCTTCACTATACTGATCGCACAAGTGGTGTTGCATATACCACTCGAAATTGAGTCATTACTCGACATCACACTCCGCATCGATTCGACGTTTATTTCAAGTTAACTATTTCGTGGCGATCTTTTCCGATCCCAGCTCTAGCGTTCACTTACTCGAGTTGGCACAACAACTGGACCAACATGATAGTCGTTCGTCCAAGTTTGACATTCATTCAAATCTAACTGTACCTTGGCGATCATATCGATCATAATGTAACATTCGCTAACTCAAGGCTCAATGCGACATTTGACCAACATATATGTTCGTCTACTCAAATTCGACTAGCGACCAACTCTATTCGTTCAAATTGCTCCACGATTTCTCAATTCTATCATTGTAACTCGTGCAATGATTCCTTTTCGATACTCAAAGCCACTACTCGAATCCGTTCAACGCGTGTGATATCCATTTGCGTAATCATACCCAATATAACATCTCGTAGCTCAACTTATTATACCGACGCAACAATTCACGTGACGCGCTACACCAACGCAACAAAACATTGTACATGGTGCAACGAATAATTCGTAACATTACACCATCTGTTCAGCATGTTCGCTATCCATTTGCTTGGCCACATAACACGTATCACCTCATATATCGACTCGTTGCACTTCGTGCAACCAACAACACATCTCTTCGTACTTCGTGCGACCAATAATACGTATCTCATTGCACTTCATGCAACCAATATTACCATATTCGTTGCGCTTCGTGCAACCAACGACTCGTAACTTTATTGCACTTCGGGAAACCAACATTTCATAACTCATTGCACTTCGTGCAACCAACATTCTCCGATGGCACTCGGAGATAGCGTGATAGTCACAACATACTTGTGGCAGACGTACGCACTTAATATAGACTTATTGTATGGAACATCCAATGTAGCATCAAGTAGATCCATGAGCCATACGATTGAGGAAACAACTTAGAGTCAACTGATTTCGATAGCGAAGCAACTGAGGGTCAAAGATATTCGTTTACGGTCCAAAGGATGGAACCGCTCTGATACCAACTTGTCACGCCCCGACCCAAGAAATTGCTCGTCCTCACTAGATTTCATCCGAATTATCGTCCTCGCTGGGGCGTGATGCCGCACGAGTCTGGAGTTGTGCTCGTGCAAGGCAAGATAACAGGTTCACATAAGTTTATCTCAAATTGATAGCATAAGCAGCAGAAGAAAACAGAGTATACAATAAGAATCTCTTTTATTAATATTGAACTGAAGGTTACAAAGGCTTGAATAGTCCAACTGAATATGCCAACTGGCTACAACGCTCATGATCTCTCTAGGTCATAAAGGATTACATTGTTCCATACATTATGTCTCTTTATAGCCAACAAGTAGTCTTCGGCCGAATATCTCTATGTTGCAAGTCCGAACGTCAATGCGGTAGCTCCTCTTGAAACTCTAAGGACTTCATGCCTCGACGCATCCAAGCCAAGCCCTATCCCGAGCCAAAAATATCCTGAACCAGCAAACAAACTAGTGGAGATTAGTGCTTTCGTCCTTGCTGCACTGATCAAGACGAAATCGCACCCAAACCAACACTAAGTACATTTAGTGAAAATGGGCATTTTAATTTGGTGATCTTTCTATTTAGCCTTAGGATCAGTTTCATGACAATATTTAAGCATAACAACGGAACATAAATGTGTTCGATATCGTGTCTCTGCAGCAGATACAGTTAGACATAATATAAACATAAGCAAAGTGATCGTTCCTATCTCCATCTCGTTTCGCTTAGCCTGCAATCGTTAGAAATATGCATAACCAACCATACAATTACCGTAGCCAACCCATCAACTTAGACATATGCATAAGGGTGGCAGGCCCTGCGCCTGCACCCAATTCTAATCTCAGTCTACCGGTCCTATCTATATGAAGGTCATGGTGTTTCGCACCGTAATGGACTAGGCATCTTTATGTGTAAGCCTATGATCGCTCCAGTACGGGTTGCTAGCCAAGGATCTGAAGGATCCCAAACTTACTGATATTATAGCTTATCACAACACTGGCCGGTCGCAACCCGTCCTAATGATATGCACCATAAATACCATACATAATTTTCTCCTAGGCGGAACGGTCCTGGTGCCCCGGTCGTAACCGTTCGAGGGAAGCCGCACCCATGCACGGGCCATCCGAGTCTATTGACCATGCAATATGTACCAGAGCAAATAAGTCATATCATTTCCAACCAATCTCACATTCCATAAACATAATCCGCCATCTCTATCTCAAGTTCCATCGACATTATACCCCAACACATCCGTATTGATGCACGACACCCAACGGCTTAACACTTCTCGTATCTTATACCCAACACGTTCCATTCATAAGTTATTCGTATAACGGAAATTCCATAGCAATTGTGCCACAACTGCATACCTCGATGCACGAAGTATATCTTTCAATGTTACGACAGGTTCCGCGATATTGCACCACAACTTGTACTATTTTGCTTACTTAGTCATTTTGTAGCTTCCATGCGTAAGGACACGTTTAACGCCATAATTAGTATTCTAGGCCTAGTGTCCAATGTTCTCAGACTCGTATACGTGATGCACATCTCGATATCACCTTTCAATATTCTATCACCACCGTCCTACCGCTACCCGTACATTTGATGCACGTCGCTTCAATTGTTCAATGTTCCATGTTCTATCTTAATGTTTGACACACACTAAGACCTTTAACCGTTCGAGCCATGCTCGCTAACTTGATAGCAACTTACGCATACAAGGATACATTTTATTAGACGTGAAGGAGTACGAAGAGAGAGTCAAGAACCCGCCCATCTTAAGCCGATACGCCTTATCGTCTCGCCGAGCTAATATGGCTCGATTCCATAACTTGGTTGCACGGCTAACTCTCCTGACTTACCCATTCCGTTGGACTATTCGACTGATTTGGCCTACCGTACCCATGCCTTAGTTTGATGCAAGGCGACAATTTGGTTTTGCAGACACTTTAGTAAATAAGGCAAAATACCGACCTCTTATCGTCCAGCGTAAAAGCATAGCCTGCACACCAGATCAACCGAAGTCAATACTTTGTTCCAACCGGACTTATGCTTTGTATCGTTTTGACTTATAGATTCGAATCGACTCAAGCTTTTTTTGGGCTAACGTAACTCTTGTATCGATTTGCATCGATACTTTATCGGGTCAACGCAACTCTTCGAGTCAGCGACTCATCGTAATGTACCGTACGGAGTGGAACATTACATACATTATGATAAGCCTTTGGGTGCCATCGAAATTGAAAATGAGAAAGAAATTAGGATTGTCACGACCCGTTACCCAAATTGTTGGGCCGGGCCGAGCCATGTCCAGCCTACGCTTGTTAAAGCGTAGTAAGCTGTTCTAAGAATAGACAATAAAGGATCTAAGCAGCTAACAGTTCTAAAATCACATTTAAGGTTCATCACAACACAACATCTATAAGCGAAGGTAACATAAGCACAGACTTAATAATATACTTTATAAGTATCTAACTGGAGACAAAGTCCAGTATCCGAATATAAGTTCAAAACAAAGTCTAAGTCTCAAAATACATGAAAGAAATATCTAAGCAAGGTTCCCCGCTGGGGCCTCTTCTGGACCTAAGGCCAGGTCCTCAATGCAGTACCATAATATGTAACACATAGCATTTCCTTCTCGAAAAGTGAACCTACAACGTTATCTTGTTAGGACGGGAGCAAGTACAACCTCTACAACTAAAGTACTGAATATATAATGAAAGAGATGTACAACAAGAAATATGGTGTGATAAGTCTATAAAACAGGAAATACTTGGAAATATGGCCTCATGGTACAACTGGGATCACAGTATCATAGTAACATAGGGAACATGGCATATCTGAAATTATGGTATCTCATAATCTATCATGGCAAGGACACATATATCATAGAGACAGATGCATATATAATATTTAAAACTGTAGCAGGTACGTGATCGTCAATGGGTGTACAATGTGCAGGGACACATAATAAAATGTACTTTCGTACAAGTGATAAGGCGATAGATGTACATACGCACAAATCCGCTTTGAGATAAGGCCTACGGTGCAGTATTCATATAAAATAAAACTTTGCTCGGTACATACGTACGGAGAAGGGGGTCGTGATCACGTACTCAATTATCAGTTTCCCCATAAACCAGATTCTAACATGTGAGAGATACGAGAACAGTAAAAACATGTGAGAGATACGAGAATGGTATAAAACATGTGAAAGATACTGGGAGTAGTATAAGCATGGTAGGTACTGATAGCAGTATAAAGCATAGTAAAACATGTACTAAGAACCAGTAAGAAGCATGTGAAGATATAAGAACTGTCCTAAGCATGGCAGGTACTGAAAGTAATACAACATGTGAAGATTTAACTTGCTATCTCAAGGATCAGTATTTTAACAGGGTTAATACATGTTCTAGCATTAAAAGACAGTAAATAAGTTTGTAGATGTACTTGCCTCGAGCAAAGCAAGAATACTAGTACGAAGATATAGATGTCCAGTGTCCTGTCAATAATGATATACAAACTCAGCCTCTAAGTTATGATTAAGATTACATTAGTGGTGTGACACGACTCCTAACTGAATACTAGCCAAGTGGGGACCTAGCATTAAAGTATAATGTGGAGTGCCACTATATCCAAACTAATTTTCTAGGGTCTTTACACTAGTGCGGGGTGAGGTCCAATACGTCTATAACTCAAAACAACACAAAACTTGCAAGTCGTAACTATTCAATAAATAAATCAAACTGTACACTGAGTTCCAACAATATTTGAGATAGACAAAAAGCTCAATTTTACATAAAATAAAGTAAAATAATCCTTGTTAATTATATAAATTTATACTAATTTTTCTGGAATTTATAAACCTTCATAAATATTTATTAAAAATCAGCAAACACATGTATCCTGAAAATGAGTTTTGTTTTTCTATTTTTATAAAATACTAAAAGTACTTATTAAATACTAGAAAAATTATAATAAATTAGCTAAATTAACATAGTATTTAAATACAATTTTTTCCAAATTTTTACAGCAATTAAAATATATATAAAAATTCAAAAACAGAAAGTAACAATTTCTGGAAAAATAATTAATTACAAATTAAGGATAATACAAAAGCAAAATCTACAGATGTTGTCGGATGATAAAATAAATGTCATCAACGTGTCCAGAATGGTCAAATTAGCTAGGATAGCCTACCCATAAGTCCAATTTAGACACAGGAGCAAAACGATAATTTTGGGTCAAAATGATGCCCGCCGTTGGACACACTTTGCACCGAAAAATGTGTCGAAATAAAAGTCTAGAAAACCTAGCAAATTATATGTCCACAAATCCAGAATGATGATACGAACCCAACGGTATGTCCGAAATAGGATTCCGATGTGCCGATCTCAAAATGACACGTTGACGCGGACATTTAGAATCCGGTTTGCACGAAAATGCGTGCCGGAGCAAATTGTAGGACCGATTGTAGGAACGAGTTGTAAAGCACAATACTCTAGATGGGTGGTGAATAGAGTAGGCAGCAGAAATTAACTATTTAAAAATGTTAGTAACAAGATCACAGATAATATATCACAGATATGTAAATGAAAAGTAGAGAGTAGAGAGCAAACGCAAACACAAGGATGTATACTAGTTTCCCTCTTGTGAGGACTAGTCCAGTCGGAAGAACTCTAGCTTTTAGTTGAATCCACTATAGAAAATCACCACAAGTTTTCATCCGAAGTTCTTGCAACTTCTACAACGCGAGCTTTGATCCGAAGTACTCGACCAACTTCAATTATGAAGTGTGTAACTTCAATCAAGCCTCCGATTACAATCACTCTGAAACTTCTAGACCGTACCGTACTGGCAAATCGACTAAAGGATTGTAACTGGCTTGGGATTTGAAAATGAATAGCTCAGAATACTTTGGAAGAAGTAGTAGGCTTATAGAGAAGAGATATGAAAGTGAATGAGTGAATTGAAATGATCGAAATCCTTCTCTATTTATAGTTTTTCCAAAGGCAGAATTCTGACAGAATTCGGGCAGAACTCTAAGAGAAAATCTCGTTGGGATCCGTAACTGCAGGAAGACCAAGTTCAAAAAGCAACGTTCACTAACCGAACTCTGGCCGAACTCTGGCCGAATTCAGGCCGAGTTCTGTTGGAGTTCTGTCAGGGTTTTTGCAAATTAGTTTTGGGCTTTTTGAAAAGTCAAACAGTTAGGAAGTAGTTTGGGCTTTTGTAAGTAGGCTTATTTTCAAAATGAAAGGGTATTTTGAAAACATTTCTTGGGTACCCTATTTGCCAGTACGATGCAGTGTACATCGTATTCCTAGACTCAATAAATATAAAAAATACATTGATAAAATAGGAAAACCAAGAGCCCTTTGATGACGCCTTTCTTCAAATATTTGAGCAGACTTAAAGATGCTTTTTTTCTTGACGGCGGTCGTCCAAAGATAAACAGATCTGAAAATCTGAATACCTTTCGGGAGCTTCGCCCCCGAACCCCTGATGGGGGGCGCTGCCCCCTCGACCCCTGTCCGCTGACCGGGCAGCGGAACCCCCGATGCGAGGCCCCGGATAGGTCGTTAGGCGGTTCAGAGAAATCTTCTTGTATGACGCCGTCTTTGGCCCATCAATAATTCTTTATTGCATATGTCCTGGTTTGACAAAGCTTGATCATGCTTATTGCATGTCTACAAATACATGTTAGACAAACAAAACAATATGATACAAGCATAGCAATATTGACAATGCTAATAGTAGGACAACGCTAAGTTTAAGTAGCAACATGATAGTGATTACATAAATATTAGTGATGTCATTATAGTAAACTTAATTGATTAGCCATATTCAAAAACATGATATAATCATTGGGCTAACAATCTCCCCCTTTTTGATTATGGCAAATCCTTTAAGTTTAATATATATACAATAGATGCATGTATCACTAATAAACACATAATACTAGAATATTGTATGCTGACTTAAACTTATTTCTTCCCCTTTGACATGATCAAAAATAAGCTCCCCCGTAATTAGAGCTAAAATAAACTCAAGCATAAATAAAGGAGGAAAGCACAAATAATCATGATCAAGGATTAGGAGAACAGTGTAACGACAAGTTTAGAAAATTGCATAACTAAAGCATAAAAAAAACTTATCAAAAATAGTTGGTTGAACTTAAAAACATTAAAATCAATCAATACATAGTTTACCAACTAGATATCCGAAAATGAAATATGTTTTGAATGTCATTTGACCAAAAAAAAATCTATCAATATAGTAAAAATCAATCATTGGTCATAAATAAATCATGAGGAATAAAAATTCGCAGATCTAGTATATACCAAAAAAAAGAATATAATGATACTTTTAACAATGATCACAAAAAAATATGATTCATAATTTGCCCATATAAATTAGTGAATCAATTCCATAAAGAGTATAATCATTGAAAAGAAATCAAAATATGTATACTAGGATCTATGCAAAATCTATGCCAAAGTTCATGCATTTGAATTCAATTACCTTAGCATGATATATGAATATCCATTAGATAAACATGAAGGCAATGAAGACAAAATACTTGAGAAAGAAAAATTCAGTCGACTTGAATGCTCCCCCACAAAATATGATCAGTCTAAATATAGATAATCATGAACTTTGAGATAAAATCACAATAAGAAATGCCAAATCAGTTAAACTTAATCAAATAAGGATAATTAAATATATATTTGGCAAGATAACTTTTAGAAACTCAAATGAGAGAATTAAAAATAAATAATAATAATCATATATTCTCTCATCCAATACAAATCTAAATATCATGAACAACTCAACAAGATATTTAAGGTAAAAGAATATATGTCAATGATGAACTAGCTATATCACATATTAAGGGCATAAAATAATTGAAACAATTAGTTTGCTCCCCCTTAAAATATGCGTATATAGTTCAAAAATAATTTATATGCATAAAATAGATAAAAGAAATAATCACAAGATCTAAGGGATATCCAAGATATGCATTTTTTCTTTCCTTTGATCAAATGCATATAAAGTTCCAAAAATAAATATCATCTTTAGGCAAAAAGAAATATCCAATAAATAAATGCTTAAAGATTAATAAACAAAATATATATCTCCAATATATATATAAAAGAAATATTTCAAGACATTAAAAGATTTTGAAAACTGTCTTTAATAATAACATTTGAGTACCGGACAGATTCAATAAATCAAAAAGAAATCAAAAAGACTTTTCAAAAAAAATGTGGAATTTATTACGAAAAACTGTCTTAGTAAATGTTCGAATGCGTCCATTTAGTCCTCAGACTGAAAGCTAGCGATTCGAATCACAAAAATAATTTTAATAAAAGAATCCATAAATCATAAATAAATCCATTTGAACAAATAAACATAACTAGATAGATGTTCAAAGAAAAATATATTCTAGATATATGGCATGTCAAGGGGATAATTGATTTGAAACAATTAACTCCTCCACCTTTACATGGCTATATCCAAAAATAATAGTATAGATAAAATTTTAAAATAAAATTTAGAGACATATTTTCGAAAGTAGGAAACTAATTCAAAAATATTAGGTCTTCTTATCAAAGTTCATTTCTTCCCTTTTAAAGCCTTAGCACGGTGTTCACTGACAACCGTAGGGTTAAAGAAAAGAAACGCTTTGAGAAAGAGATTCAATTTGTATGACTTCTTCCCGCAAAGAATTACTGTTATAGACAGTAAGTAACTTGAATAAGAAGATAATAAAATAAAGCTAAAAAACATGAATATTACGAATATTACACAAGCTAAAGATGAAATCACAATACCATAATATTCAATGAGTAGTCACGAATACGAAAAAATAATCATCTTTAGACAAAAGAAGAAATATCCATTAAATGAACATTTAAAAATAAAATAATCAAAAGATATTTCAAATTAGCATGATGAATAATCATATAAGTCAAAAGATGACATAAATTGATCTATGCTATAGAATCTCACAATCGACAAGATAGATCAACATATGCTACCTTTTGTAAAAATATAAAGAAAGAATATTATCCATCAAATCTAAAATCCAAAATCTATCAGATAATAATTGCAACTATATCTCAATAAATCTTTAGTTTATAAAGCATTGATCAATCTTGGATTAGCTGTAGAGGTACTGTCCCAGCTAACGGAGGTTCACCGGGGAACACTTAAGTACCGCTTCGCTTCGACCGTAGTCGTGGTGACAGACAGACCCTTTGTAGGCTTGTACCCAAAATAAATTGCTTCTTTAATAACCGAGGATTTAAGAAGAATTAGTGCAATATGAAAAAAAATTCTATGGACTTACAAAAATATTAGAACAATGTAGCATACGGTATAAGATGTATGAATTACATTTATCCATATGTGGTACAAAATTATTGGGTAACAATAAAATATAAAATATTTGTAAATCAAAATGTAAGACCTAGATACGTTGATGTATTCTGGAACCTAGGTGACTGGGTTCAGTACCTTGGATCTAGAACTAGACGATAGTTGCAAGTAGACCTTAATAAATCTTAAGTCTATAAAGTATGGATCACTTCGGGTTAGCTGTAGAGGCCGGTTCCCAGCTAGCGGTAGTCCGAAGACTAGTGCACCGTGTCGCTTCAGGCTATTTATACCTGTATGACAGAAGGACCCTTTCGGCTTGTTCCCAAAATGATCTCTACTCTTAAGAACTTAGATTCAAAGGAATATATGCAGTATCATCGAACAACATTGAAATCCAGAATCTCTAAACATAAAAGAAGTAAATACCCAAAGAATGGTTTTTCAAGATCAAGATATTAAAAACATCATGTATACAAAATGTCAACCAAAAAGCCAAGAAAAACATTAATTAAAATAGGCTTTGAGGAAGAAGCTAATAAAGATAAGAACATAAATTTGTTAACAAAATCAATAACTTAAGTATGAGATAAGCACAAGTTTGAAACTACTTTTCAAAATAATATAATATAGAACTTGAACTTAACTCATATATCCCCATAAAGATATTTATACAAAAATATAAGAAACATGAGCAATATATGAATGATAATGAATTATTCATGTATCCTTAATAAGCATAAAAAAATATCATAAGATCAGAAACATGCGTAAATAAACTTTGTCAGACAAAGATTTAATTGATTCATAAGAACTTAATCAAAAATAAAATATGAGAATCAATAGTGAAGATATTATGCAAGCACAAGGTTAAAATAAAATTATATGTATATATTTTTCAAGTAAACAGGAGACTTGTGCTAAACATACATACTAAAAATATCGATCAAAGTAAATATGACATGTTAAAGACAAATCGGTAAGAAGTGACCATTAAAAAATATTAAAGGCGAAGAGTCAAAAACATAAACCAAAAAACAAAATAAGCTCATATGCATGTTTCAAGAATAAAGATTAAAAGTAAAGAGCATACATAGACAAATGTGTCACACTAATAGAAAATAAACACTATATAGTGTGAACTGATCATTTAAGCTAAACAGTTAGTCATGCAAGGATTATATCTCACATTGATTCAAACAATAAACAATTAAAAGATATCAATGAAAGCTAATAGTAAGAAATTAATAAGAACATGCTAAATATTAAAAACTATTTAGTAAGCATGTTACCAAAGTGGTTCTAGTGACCACGCTTATGTTGGTGCAATTGCATAGAAGATGACCTTTGTAGCTTTGCAATCACCAACATGTTCCATGGTTCTATTTGATATGAGAAGTTTCACCTGCAATATTAGGTGAAGACTTTGGTATCCAATACTTGGATCCACATTTGTTAGCTTTGGGAACCCATTTGCACAAGTTCATATCAACAAGTTTTCTAATCTGACAATGATTAGAAATATGTCCATTCATACTGCAATAATGACAGAAAGAATTAATATTAGTACTATGTGCAGTAGTATGAGAACGTGCAGTGGTGTGGTATGATCTTCTTGGATACTTGTAATAGAAAGCATGGTTATGTGAAGCTTTAGCTTTGCTTGCTTCCTTTGTAAAAGATCTGACATGTGCGACTTTGTGATGTGCTAAGTGTCTTGTGTTAGACTGAGTTGTAGGTTGTATTACCTGCTTTCCCAGTCTAATCTCTAACTTTTTAGAGTTAGCACAGATCTCATCATACTTAGCAGAAAGAGCATCAATTCTACATGAAGCAATAGAATACTTCTTCTTTTCTGATTCTAATTCCTCCTTAAGTTTAGCATTTTCTTGAGTGCTTTTCTCACTGCAATCAAGTGCCTCATGCAATCTAAACTTTAGTATGGAATTCTCAGTAGATTTATCAGAAGTAGAAGTATCTCTAGCATCATTCAATAAGCAAGTAAGCTTTTCATTCTCACGCTTGTAGGATAGAATATCCTTTCTAGCTTGCTTATACTTATCTAATACTTTCTTGTGTTCTTCTAACAGATCACTGAAAGCATCAGATATATCATCATAAGAAAATTCACTATCTTCAGAAAAAGAATTACTTTGTACCTCGTTAGATAATGCCATTAAGCATAAATTTGCAGCTTGATGAGGTCTCTCTTCTTCTGTGGAATCGCTTGCTTCGTTTTCACACCATATGCTCGTGCTAGTGTACTTGTGAGACGATGATCTTCCTTCATTTGATTGTTCGTATTGACTCTCCTTTCTTGTAGTAGTACAATCTTCTTGGATGTGGCCTACCTTCTTGCAGTTGTCACATACAAGCTCTTCTTCGTATAGGGGATTGTGTTGTACCTTAAATTCCAATTTTGTCATGTATATATTTGCATCATTAAGAAGACTATCCTTCTCTCTGGAGTTGCTAGCCTTGTTTTCATACCTGCACTCATAAGTAGCTTCAAGAACTTTCCAAATTTTATGAGATGTTGTGCAAGTATTAATAAGATTGAATACATTTGTGTCTACAGCACAATAAAAGATATGCATAGCTTTTGCATCAAGGCTGGCTAACTTTTTCTCTTCCTCCGTGTAACTATAATAAGGCTTGTTGATTATAGAGGATGTGAGAATAGAAGTGATAGTAGGCTTTTTATAGCCGGTGACAACAACTGACCATAAGTCAAAATCTAGAGACTTCAAGTAGAAGCTCATCCGTGTCTTCCAATAGCTATAGTTTGTTCCATCAAATAGTGGGAGTCTATTTGAGGATTGCTCTTCAGTTGTGAAGTACATACTTGCCATATGTGATATAGTGATCTATGTAGCAGCAGTTATATAATAACAATATTACCTTGCTTTACCTGTATAACCCGCTCTGGTAATGAGGATCTGCTCCAAGGATATTAAGCCAAATAATAGAGTCCTTGCTAGGATACCAATTAAAGGAGCAATTGGTATAAGCAATAATATCTCTATAAGGAGCACCTGCTATAATATCTCTAAAAGGAGCACCTGCAATAATATCTCTAGAAGGAGCACTTGCCCTGATACCAATTGTTGGAGCAATTGGTATGAGCAGCAATATCTATATACCAAGCACCCGCTCTGATACCAATTATAGGAGCAATTGGGATCAGAATATATTACCTCTAGTTGCAGTACCCGCTCTGATACCAATTGTAGGAACAATTGGGATCAGAATATAATACCTCTAGATGGAGAGCCTGCTCTGATACCAATTGTAGGACCGATTGTAGGAACGAGTTGTAAAGCGCAATACTCTAGAGGGGGGTGAATAGAGTAGGCAGCGGAAATTAACTATTTAAAAATGTTAGTAACAAGATCACAGATAATATATCACAGATATATAAATGAAAAGTAGAGAGTAGAGAGCAAACGCAAACACAACGATGTATACTGGTTTCCCTCTTGTGAGGACTAGTCCAGTCGGAAGAACTCTAGCTTCCAGTTGAATCCACTATGGAAAATCACCACAAGTTTTCATCCGAAGTTCTTGCAACTTCTACAACGCGAGCTTTGATCCGAAGTACTCGACCAACTTCAATTGTGAAGTGTGTAACTTCAATCAAGCCTCCGATTACAATCACTCTGAAACTTCTAGACCGTACCGCACTGGCAAATCGACTAGAGGATTGTAACTGGCTTGGGATTTGAAAATGAATAGCTCAGAATACTTTGGAAGAAGTAGTAGGCTTATAGAGAAGAGATATGAAAGTGAATGAGTGAATTGAAATGATCGAAATCCTTCTCTATTTATAGTTTTTCCAAAGGCAGAATTCTGACAGAATTCGGGCAGAACTCTATGAGAAAATCTCGTTGGGATCCGTAACTGCAGGAAGACCAAGTTCAAAAAGCAACGTTCACTAACTGAACTCTGGCCGAACTCTGGCCGAATTCGGGCCGAGTTCTGTTGGAGTTCTGTCAGGGTTTTTGCAAATTAGTTTTGGGATTTTTGAAAAGTCAAACAGTTAGAAAGTAGTTTGGGCTTTTGTAAGTGGGCTTGTTTTCAAAATGAAAGGGTATTTTGAAAACGTTTCTTGGGTAGCCTATTTGCCAGTACAATGTAGTGTACATGGTATTCCTAGACTCAATAAATATAAAAAATACATTGATAAAATAGGAAAACCAAGAGCCCTTTGATGACGCCTTTCTTCAAATATTTGAGCAGACTTGAAGATGCCTTTTTCCTTGACGGGGGTCGTCCAAAGATAAACAGATCTGGAAATCTGAATACCTTTCGGAGGCTTCGCCCCCGAACCCCTGACGGGGGGCGCTGCCCTCTCGACCCCTGTCCGCTGACCGGGCAGCGGAACCCCCGATGCGAGGCCCCGGATAGGTCGTTAGGCGGTTCAGAGAAATCTTCTTGTATGACGTCGTCTTTGGCCCATCAATAATTCTTTATTGCATATGTCCTGGTTTGACAAAGCTTGATCATGCTTATTGCATGTCTACAAATACATGTTAGACAAACAAAATAATATGATACAAGCATAGTAATATTGACAATGCTAATAGTAGGACAATGCTAAGTTTAAGTAGCAACATGATAGTGATTACATGAATATTAGTGATGTCATTATAGTAAACTTAATTGATTAGCCATATTCAAAAACATAATATAATCATTGGGCTAACACAAATGTCTTCAAAACTTGGCAAATTATATGTCAACGAGTCCAGAATGACGATACGAACTCAACGGCATATCCGAAATTGGATTCCGATGAGCCGATCTCAAAGTGACCCGTTAACTTGAAAAGTGGGACCCATTTTACACCGAAATACGTGCCAGGGCCAAGTTCTCCAAATCAAGCAAATTTTATATGAAAACATGCCAGAACGACGCCACGAGTCTACTGGTGGTGTCAAAAATTGAATCCGGAGCCCCGGATTCAAAAATAGAATTTAACAAGTACAAATTAAAGAATTCGGACGGCCAACTTTGGCGTCGAATTCGACCAACCAAACGTGCTTACAATTAAACGAAACTTAAGGGACAGGAAGAAGGTTATACCAGCTGCACAAAGGAACGGGTAGCGCGCCAACCGGAGCTACGACGGCGGAGTTACGAGCTGACGAAGTCGGCTCCACAAAACTGTCCAAAAATAGTACAATTTAAATATCAACTTGGTAGCCAATTTTGAGGTATCAAACGACGAAATTAATGGACAAAAATTGAGGGGAGTGAAGATGGATATACCGAGATTGAGACGGAGTAAGGAGTTTGCCGATCCAACGGTCGGATCTCCCAGAAAATGCGCACGAAGTCGCTGCGACGGAGCGCCATTTTCGAGTTTAAAACTCGCGCGCGCCGACGGGATTCCGTTCAAAACTGTCACGACCCGTTACCCAAATTGTTGGGCCGGGCCGAGCCATGTCCAGCCTACGCTTAAGATAAAGCGCAGTAAGCTGTTCTAGAAATAACAAATAAGTCTAAATGTGCTAACAGTTCTACAAATGAAGAAGAATCATAAATGCTCCAAACACAAAAGTCATCGTATATAGTAAAATATCCAAGTACAAGTAAACTGAAATATAAAACTGGATACATGTCCAGTTACAAAATGGTATAGTCTAATACATGACTATACTAAGTATCCCAAGCAGCTAAGCAAACTAGACGAGTCTCCCCGCAGGAACATCCTCGTATGGCAAAACCGGGTCCTCGGCAGTGACTCCATAATACGAATCACAGAGCAACTCCTCCTCAGTAGGTATACCTATAACGTTATCCTGTCAGGACGGGAGCAAGTACAACCTCTACAACTAAAGTACTGAACATATCATGAAAGAGATGTACAACAAGGAACATGGTGTGATAAGTCTATAAACAGAAAATACTGGAAACATGGCCTCATGGTACAACTGGGATCATAGTATCATAGTAACATAGGGAACATGGCATATCATGGTTTAATTGGTCATTTCTACAAATGACCACATATAGTTTAAAAGTTTAAAACCGTAGCATGTACGTGAATCGGTCAATAGGTAATAGGATGTACTGTGGTACATGTCAAGTTTTCTGGTGTGCCCACACGTGCACGAACGGCATCGGTGTATATCCATACACAAACGCGAGATTCAGAAACATACGGCAAGGTCGTATATAGAATGTCCCCGAGCGCGGTAAGTACATACGGAGAAGGGGGTCATGTTCACGTACACTACTAGCAGTTTTCCCTTAACCCGTTATTTAACATGTGGGAGATACGAGAGCAGTAAAAACATGTGAGAGATACTGGGAGCAGTATAAAACATGTGAATACTCAGAGCAGTCTAAAGCATAGTGAAACTTGTACTGAGAACCCGTAAGAAGCATGTGAAGATATAAGAGCTGTACTAAACATGGCCGGTACTGAAAGTGATACAACATGTGAAGACATAACTTGCTACCTCAAGGATCAGTCTTTTAACAGGGTTAATACATGTTCTAGCATTAAAAGACAGTAAATGAGTATGTAGATGTACTTGCCTGGAGCAAAGCAATGCAATGACAATAAAGCTAAGATGTAGAGTGTCCTGGCACTGAAAACATATATATACTCAGACTCTAAGTTACAAGACAATATAAATACACTAGTGATGTGAGAAGGCCAAATTGGACATTGGCTAGGTGAACTTAGCCTAGGGGTTCAAAGTGAAGTGATTTGGCATCTAAACTAACACATGGGTCCCCCATATTAAGGCTGGTTAGCAATCCAAATACTAGAAATACAAAAATCACAAGTCATGACTTAGTCATAATTATTGGTAAAATAAACATTCTATGCACTGTGTTCTAACAATTTTAGAAAATACTAGAAATCTCCAATAAATGCAAAATAATATACTGACAGAAACCTTGTTAATTATAGAAATTTATTATAATTTTTCTGGGATTTATTACCCAACAGAAATATTTTATAAAAATCAGTTTTCATAAATATATAGAAAATGAGTTCTGGTTTGATATGCCAAAACAGTGTTAAAACTGTTGATAAAATGTTATAAAAATTATATTAAATTGTCTAAATTAACAGAGAATCTTAGTAGTATTTTTCCAGAATTTTTATAGCAAGATAAGTATTTTTAGAAATTCAAAATCAATAAGTGTACAATTCTGAAATTAAATAATTAATACTTTACTTAATTTTGTCAATGTACATATATGAACCATAGTCCAAATACATGACTCAAGACCATGTATCAAGTCCAATATGACTTGTACAAGTCTAAAATGTGTGAAAACACATTTGGACCCAAAAAATCCATGCTAGGTTTGGACACCAAATGGTTGCAGTTAATTAAATGTACAAAAATACAAAGTATAAAAAGAGCAGGGAATATAATACTATTTTATTCAGGAAAATACACATAGAAGATGCAAACATGAAAATATAGTAAGTAGGTAATTTTACATAATTTTATGGAGGCTAGTTATGTACAATTATATGTACTTATACAATATATATATATAATCATAAGGAAATACATATATTTAAAGGAATAATATATATATATACAATATATAGGAAAAGTATATATATAGGGATATATATACACTATATATATATACAATGCTAACTAGCAAAGATATATATATATATAGAAAAATATATATATATACATTTATATAAAGAAAATAACGTATATATATACATAGATGTACCTAAGTATATTTATATATATATATATATATATATATATATATATATATATATATATATATATATATATATATATATATTCATAAATAATTTGTATATATACAATATATATAACAGTAAATATATATATAATATATACAGTAATACATTTATACATATACATATATACATATATAAACAGAAAAAGAAAAGAAAAAGAAAAAGAAAAGAAAAAGGAAAAGGAAAAGAAATAAACAGCGGGGGGGGGGGGGGGGGCTCGAACTCGGCCTCCTGGCTAAGCCAGGGGTGAGCTTAATGAGCTCGGGCTGGCCAGTGGGTCGGGTTCGGGTGGCTGTTAGAACGGGGGTTGAGATTATTTTAAACCTAAACAAAAATATCGGGTTGGGAAGAGCCCAGACCCGATAACTAAGTGGTTTAATGGGTTTTAAAACCCGATAACACGTTTTAAACCCGATAGCTAATTATTCAGTTCGTCTCGTGTCCATACAGTCCAGGACACGAGAATATGAAATCTGACACCGTGTCGGCGTGTCCATGCACTGCACGACACGCACGACACGATCTACGCGTGTCCGAGTACGGGGCTGGGGTCGTCGTGTCCTGGCGAACAACATACTCGAAAACGAGACACGTACGATACGAAATGGAGACTGCTACGTACGTGTCCGGCGAACTCGAGCGTGAAAGAGGGTGCGATCGGCGGCTGGGGGCGTCGGTGTCGTGGCGCAGCGGTGGCGATCGACTCGCCGTGCTGTGGCGAAGCTGGGGGTGGTGGTGGTTGTCGACGACGACGGCTGTAGAGGTGGCGTAGGGGATCGTCGGAGTTAGGGTTTAGGCGAGGGTTTAATTGGGGAAGACGGGCGGAGCTGGGCGGAGACGGGTCGGGGCTGGTCGTGGTTGGGTTGGGGGAAGAGAGGGGGTCTTTTTATAGGGTTTTAGGTCGGTCGAAGTCGGTCGGGACGTGGGGGGGGAGCAGCTGGCCGGTCGTCGGCAGCTGTCCGGTCGTCGGGGGTAGGTTAGGGTTTTTGCACTAGAGTCCCTAGGTTTTAGGTAATTGCATTTAGGTCCCAACCCTAACTGAATGCAAATTATAATTTGCATAAACAATTCATAATTTGCAAACTGCTATGAAAACAATTGTAAAAATTACAAAACCACATTAAAACAATTTTAAAAATTGCAAATTGATATAAAAATAATTCTACTTATTACAAAACAGTATTAAAACAATTCTAATAATTGCAAAACCATATTAAAACAATTCTAATATTTGCAAAATGATATTTTTGTATTTAAAACTCATTAAAAATTCATTTAAAAATTCTAGAAAATTCCTAAAATCATATTAAATTATTTTAAAACCAATAATGACATTTAATAATTAATTAACACTAGTTTAAAAAAAATTTGAAAATCAGGGGCTTACAAGTCTTCCCTCCTTGAAAAATTTGTCCTCGAAATTCACAAGGATTGAAGACCCGACAATATTCTAACATAGCAATGCAACAAATGACTAAGGCTACGATCAAAACTAACCTCCCGAAACCTGTTCCGGCTCCGGCTCAAGGACTAGGCTATAAGTCTTCCCCTGGGGTCCCTTGGCCTGGGCAGTCCCGAATCTGATGGATGGCAGACCCACAAGCTAAACACTGCCCTAACCTCTTCCTGCAGACGAGAGAGTCATGGCCTTGCCTCTTGCAGTATACACAAAAAGCTCCCTTCTGCTGCTGTCGGGGTCCCGGGGCTCTAACTGGCGGGGTCTGATGATGTGGTGTAGGGGGATGGTAAGTCTGCTGGGGTGGCGTCGGCGCTCTCTGCTGGAAAGCCTGACGCTTGGACGGTCCCTCATGGTGTACAGAAGCCGGCCTCTTGCTAGACAGAAGACGCTCCTCAATGCTCCGGGCTAACTCCAGGCTCTGGTAATAGTCAGTCGTACCGTTCGCCACTATAAGAATGCCAATGTCTGGAACTAGACCATGGCAAAATCTACGGGTCATCTCCTCTGGATCAGCAACCAGACTAGGAGCAAAACGGCTCAGGCGACTAAACTCTCCCGCATAGTCGTCAACAGAACGGTTCCCCTGCTGGATGTTCTGGAATCGTAGCCCCATGGCTACTCTAGCAGTGGTCGAGAAGAATTTCTTCTTGAACTGGGTCTTGAACTGGTCCCAGGTGGCTCTACCTCTCGCGAACAACGGCTCATTTCTGAACCAGACTCCGGCTAAGTCTATCAGCAGAAATCTGCTGCCTCGACCTGAAGATCATCCGGCATCCTAACTCCCAGAAGCTTCCTCTCTACAGAATCTAGCCAGTCATCAGCTACTACTATGCCCTCAGTCCCTGAGAACTCCTTGGGATTCAGACCCATGAAGTCCTTGACCGTCCCCGCTTTCTGCCGTGGCTCTACATGTGGTGGGACCACGGGACGTCCCTCAGAACGCTCCATGCTCTGGCGGAGTAGGGTAGTCTGCTCCTGATGGGTTGTTAGGAACCCCTGGATCAGTGTGAGCAGCTGGGTCCCGTCGAGTGTGACGGAAGCCTGGGTGGGTATAGTGATAGGGGGTGGTGGAAGTATCGGGGCCTGCTGGGACTGGGATGTGGAAGGTGGTATCTGGGTCTGTGGATCTGTGGAGTGGGGGAATGTGGTAGGTGGAGGTGTATCAGTCAACTGGTCAGCTGACTGGATATGGGGGGCCCCATTCTCGGGGGTGATATACTGGGACGAGCGAGTAAGCACCATCTAAATTACACATAAAAGACTTATAAGGACTTATTTAAAGCAAGTGATCATATGCAAGAAAATCTAATTATAATAGCAAACATGTGATGTATTTCCTATGTTGCAATCCTAGCATTCCTCTAAGTGTTCTAAGCGTCTTTCCTAATGTTGTCTAATTACCTTAAGTTCCTAGTTGCAGGCATGCTTGGTACAATAACGTAACCAAACAGTTTAGTCAGGACCTTGCATGGGCCGCCAAAAAAACATGTCACGACCCGTTACCCAAATTGTTGGGCCGGGCCGAGCCATGTCCAGCCTACGCTTAAGATAAAGCGCAGTAAGCTGTTCTAGAAATAACAAGATAAGACTAAATGTGCTAACAGTTCTACAAGTGAAGAAGAATCATAAATGCTCCAAACAAAAGTCATCGTATATAGTAAAATATCCAAGTACAAGTAAACTGAAATGTAAAACTGGATACATGTCCAGTTACAAAATGGTATAGTCTAATACATGATACTAAGTATCCCAAGCAGCTAAGCAAACTAGACGAGTCTCCCCCGCAGGAATATCTCGTATGGCAAAACCGGGTCCTCGGCAGTGACTCCATAATACGAATCACAGAGCAACTCCTCCTCAGTAAGTATACCTACAACGTTATCCTGTCAGGACGGGAGCAAGTACAACCTCTACAACTAAAGTACTGAACATATCATGAAAGAGATATACAACAAGATGGTGTGATAAGTCTATAAACAGAAACG